>OX101791.1:23676168-24276168 GCA_944452715.1 Ophion slaviceki
ATCATTTGACAAGATGAGGTTAGGCACGTTTTTAGCGCCAAACTGTAGAAGTCCAGTTACATGATGATTGCTTGAAGTTAGCTGGATCAGGCGAATTGAAGTAAGCCGTAAGTCCAGTTGCTTGACATCGCCTGAAGCTAGCCGGGTCAGGCGAATTGAAGTAAGCCGTAAGTCCGGTTGCTCGACCACCGCCTGACCCCAGCTTGATCAGGCAAATTAAGGCAAACTTAAGTAAGGCCTTCGTACTACAAGCTGATCAGGGGCAGATCAAATATCAGGCCAGCCTGACAATATTTCTACTCGGGTTAAATTCCGGCATATAGTCGGACATGATCTGACCTATCGACTATTGCAGGATTATCTATCAATTACCGGACACCCTGTTTATATGTATGAAAAAAAGAGGAGATTGAGATAATAAAAAAAAAAACACAAGTGTCGTTAAGTTTGCTTCGTTCACCAGTTTTATCAGAGGCCTTCCAACCATCGGCACAACTTCAAGACAAATTAAGAGTGATGTCAAAGTTGTAGATCCTTTCAACGAGTGTTAATTGCCTTATATTCGCATATATATATATATATATATATATATATATATATATATATATATACACACACACACACACACACACACACACACACACATATATATATATATATATATATACATGGTTGCATTAAAAGTGTGTTAATTATTATATACAGGGTTATATCTAAAATATCCATGAGCTTTATGTGTAGCCAAGACACGACTGAATTTATTACCGTACAGATAAGGGTGTCGAGACCGAGGCTCGAAGAGACGTATAAAAATGATCATTCACACGGTTCAATTCACCCCGAATACGTGAAAATCTCCGGTCAGTTCATACCGACCCGAACGCATCTTCCCACATTTATCTATCGGAAATTGTGTCCAGATTCTACGAAGTTCGAATGAAGTGTGAATAAATTATGCAAAGTAGGAGCGTTTTAAATACGTGAATGAATGAGAAATCTTCGTTTTTTGTTTGCTTTTTCACCGTCATCACACCTCGACGACTTTTTACCGGGCTTTCCTCAAGGCTTCGTAGTTTTTTAAGAGGATAAATCGAGGCATCGAATAAAGTGATGCAATGTTGCGGGAAATTTCGTGCAGTTTTTTCCATATACGAAGGCGAGGTGAAAATTGGCGCGAGTAAAAAAATAAATAGATGGACGTGTACTTACGGAGGATCGTTTTGCCATAGCAGCCGGTGGAAACGACGGCGGGAAAGCTCATGCAGAAAATAAGGAGCCGGAAGAAAATGGAGTTTTCTCTTCTGCCGCACGGGCTGGGCTCCATGATCGCTTTGTCTTGATTTATTTACCGCCTTTGCCCTTTCCTTCTCCCTCGCAAATTTGTCGGAAACTTAACTCGAAAGATAGGGAGAAAAAAACTACACCGCGTTACAGAACTGAAGCACTGACGTTATCGGGCTGTTTAGCGTCACTATGCAGCGAGAAATTTATTCCGAAAAATCAAACAATTGAGTCCGAATCGTCGGGAAAAGTTTTTCGGCGTATTTTCTAGATTTTGCCTTTTTTTCTTTCTGCAATCGCAAAATGGATTTTTCCTTCGATGAAAACGAGACGAACGATGCAATTCGCTTTTCGGCGAGGCTCTTCGTCCTTGTGCGCTTGCTCTTCTTTTTGATTCGCCACGGGGAGACGAATGTAGGTAGAGTCGAACCTGGGCACGACGAGATCGACGCGAACTAATAGTCGGTCAGGCCGGACTCCCATGGTTTTATATATTCCGGGGGCTGTGTCACACGCACACACCATCATCGAGTCAATCAAGCGCGAGTGAACGTTTTAAAAAGAGGGCCCGCGCACCTGACCGCGAGCTCCTCCCCGCCCGTGATCGAACTCGACTTCACGATGCCAAGGAGAGATGATTTTCGATACAGCATCTTTTTTTTTATATCTGCCCTGTCACTCTTATTTTCGCATCTTTATTTTTTTCGTTTCCCATAGATTATTTAACTCTCTCTCTCTCTCTCTCTCTCTCTCTCTCTCTCTCTCTCTCTCTCTCTCTCTCTCTCTCTCTCTCTCTCTCTCTCTCTCTCTCTCTCTCTCTCTCTCCCTCTCCCTCTCCCTCTCCCTCTCCCTCTCCCTCTCCCTATCCCTCTCCCTTTTCTCTCTTTACTGAACCTCCGTAAATAAAACTATATACATATGGATTTTTTATGACCAAAAAAAAACGCACATTATTAAGGGGCCAGTCCACTTTGAAAATTTCAAAAAATCGAAAGCAAGCAAGACTTGAAGAAATCGACGATGATGAGCAATCAGAAGGGATTTTGTACGGTGCAGGAGTTGCCGATTGAGTTTAGGTAAGAGTTTTTCATACTATAAACTTCAAACGCGTTTTTCTAGCTCCATCAAAATCTAGCTCCGTCGTATCTCTAAACTGCAGCACCATGAACACTTTGAAACAGTTTCTTCCAAAAAAATTACATTGTAACCACAAATACATGTACAACATGCTTGGAAAAAATAAATGTATTCCAACCAATGGCTTACTAGAAAAATTGCATCATTCTGACCCTTCAAATTGGGCTTCCAGAGATGGATAGCCCGTTAACAAATCTGTCAAAATTTGTCAAAGATCGAACGCGACACGTATAGTACTATCAAAAAATCCCTGCAGGCTATGGCACTATGCACTCGTACTATAACTGGATTTTACAATCGTTACATATCAAGGGCTACCAAATTTACTACAAAAAGCACGTTTTCTAAATTGTCAAAAAAAACACACCACGTTTACTATGTTCAATAGCTAATAAAAATCCGTTTCCGATATCGTTTGGTTAAACTCATAATCACATGATCAGAAAAAAAATTGAGCTTAAGCGAGTTTAAAAAACTGAGTTTAAACTGGGTTTCAAACTGAGTTTGAAAAATTGAGTGAAAAACTAAATAAAAAAAACTGAGTAAAAAACTAAATTTAAAAAACTGAGTTTAAAAAACTGAGTTTAAAAAACTGAGTCAGGCAATGATTAATAAGTCAATAAAAATATTTTACACTGCGAGTTCACCGAAAAGCCTCGTGGAGGCTGAATGGTACGTACTGACCTTTCGAAAGTAAAATTGCATTTCCTCAGGTTTTGCTTGAGGTATCTACCTGAAATAAGGTGCAGGGAAATGCCAATTTAAATGCAATTCTCGTTGCACGTAGCCATTTAAAAAAATCACATAATGGCGGGTGTCAAGAAAGTGTCATTTGGGCGGAATTTTCACCTATATTCGGGGCCTTGAAAAACACTGGATTAAAAAAAACGGCTACGTACAACGACAGCTATTGCAAATACGGAAATTATGGTGTTTTAAAATAAAAAATCGCCCTATTATAGCCAGAGTCTCGTTGCTCGAGAATCGTCTGTAACTTGGTAAATTTTCAATGCTTCAACTTGAAAGGTTTTTTTCACACATTGTTGAATATGTATACTTTGAGAAATGCAAAAAAAAATATATATTATTTTCCACCCGTCACAGTAGTGTCTCAGCTTAAGGGGTCTTCTCACTTTAGACGCTAAGAAAAGGTTTTTTTTCATGCATTTTTTTGATAGGCTTAAATTATAGATATTGAGCAAAAAGTTGTTACACTTAATTAATACACTTCCGAAATGCATGCATTTAAAAAAAAATATATTTGTGTAACCCAAACAAACTTTGAACGCGTTTATCTCGAAACTACGTTTTTCGACGGCTTGTTGATAAAATCTTGGAAACTACTGAACCGACCCTTATGAAAGTTTAACCACATATTCATTACAATTAGATCTATAGCGCATATCAAGGTTTTTTTTTAAATTTTGATATTTACTATTTTGTTGCCAAAAAACGGTGAAAAAAACACGTTTTTTGTTTTTTTTTTTTTTTCGAAAAATGTCGGTCATTTTGTTATATTTGCATATGTCAAAAATCGTATGATATGCGTTACAGCCATTAACATACTGAATCTAAAACCGTTTGATTTTTTCGTTTCGGATGATCCATCTCCGAGATTTCATCAACAGACCTACAATTTTTGTAAGACTTTTTTTCACTGCCATTTTCGTCTATAAATAGTGAATTAAATAATTTTTTTTAAATATATTTCGAAAGTGTATTTATTAAGCGTAACAACTTTTATACCCATATCTATAATATAAACCTGTAAAAAAAATTGACGAAAATAGCCTTTTTTAGCGTCTAAAGTGAGAAGACTCCTTAAGGTGCTATACCAGTGTGGACGCTGAAAATTTGGGATTTTCGGGAATTTTTTGGAAGAAAATTACTCAATTAAATCCTTGAAATGTTTACAGGATATTTTTGAAAGAATAAACTGTCGAAAAAGGCAACAAAAAAAACGATTTTTTGAAAGTGTCACATTGGTATAGCCCCTTGATGAGGAGGGTCGAAAAATAAATTGGCGGAGTATGACTTTGATATCGAGCTGAGCCAGCTATCGTTTTATGGAAATTTCGTTGGATGTGTCGTGAAGCCAACTCAACGTTCTCCAAATTTTGCATTCCCTCGGAGTGACCCTCGTGCTTATATTCATAACAACATCCCCGTTTCCCCCGTATATGTTTATGCATCCCTTTGTACAAAATTCGCATCCACCCCTATACGTCATCCCTCTGAATACAACCAGGTAACCGCTCGATACGATATTTTGCAACCCCACGGGCATTCATCCCCGCTCCTTCTGGGAACAATAACAGCAATAACGAGAACCGCAAAGCTCTCGCTTCGTCATAACCTCGATCGCGAAAATTTTATCGTATGCGGATAATTAAAACTCTTTCGGAGATGATCGAATTATTCGATTCAATTAAGGGGAGATATATACCTAGGAGCCGGATAAAGGTCATTTCTGTGAGTTTTTTCAAGGAAAACTATTTGAAATTTCGGATTGGGGTTTTAATTATCTAAAAGTGTATACATTCAAAAATATGGTTAATTTTCTTTATTTAAAAATATCAAAAATATACAAGGATATTGTATGATCTTTGGAGCATCGTAAAAAAATCTGCGTATACGGTACTCACTGGCGTTTCTTCAAAAATCATCTGATAAAAAAACCAAAAAGATTATTAAATTAGATACTATAATCTAGTACTTGTCATAGCCGATTTAGAAAATATCGATTTATGACAAAATGGCGGACGTTTGAACATAAATAGCGATTTTTGGGCCAAAAATTAGTTATTATTTTGCCTATAAAACAAAAACTAAGTAACGGAAAAAAATCCTATGACAAGTACTAGATAATGGTGTATAGAATAACCATAAAAAACCTCAAGGCGATCGGTTCATTGGTTTTCGAGAAATTTTGGGTACCGATTTGAAAAACGTGGTTTTGAAAAAAACGAGGTTGAAAATTTGGGAATGAATAAATCATGAAATTTGTCAACTTACATGAAATCATCGATACCAGGCCCATAGTGTAGGTCTTCTACGGTCGATGGAATGTTCATAGCTTCTAAATCGATTTTTTCGACCATCTAGGTGTATATCTCCCCTTAATGATACGTAAATAATGCGCAGCTGTAAAAATATTGCCATTCGAGCGTTTCTCGAGGTGACGATAAAAAATAAAACTTTCGAGAGGACCCTCCGGAGCAAAATTCCTTTTCCATTTCGTCACGGGAGTTTCACTTCCGGCCAAAAGTTTCCCGGATGCGGAGTTTTCGGCGCAAGATTTATTGTTTTGTATCCGGTGGCAGGGCGAGAAAGAGTTGAGTGTCGCGAGAGACGTTGGCACGAGTTTCCTCGATGAAAACTTTGGCCCGATACAACTGGTAGACTGGATGTCGCCGCCGCCAACCTGTCGTTAGTCTTGTCAATTAGAAGTGGCAAACTACTTCCTGCCGAGTCTCAGCGCCGCCTCGAGTCATCGTAGCCAAGTGGCAATCGGTGGATCGACGCAAACCCAACGAATTCTTTGCTAAACCATGGAAATCACGCTTTCTTGCCGTTCAATCTATGCGACGTTGAGGGGGGGAAATTCCTCTAGACGCTCGAAAATGAGTCATTTTTCATGATTTTTTTTAGAGGTGATATAATAATCGCATCATTTTTAAATTCTGACATTATCTTATTACAACTTTTAAGTGTTGAATATTTTTTTCTTCTTTTTTTAACAAAACAGAATGGCGGCGTTGTAAGGTATCCCTTTAGGCGTTTTTTGAAACACTGCTCATGTTATAGCTCAAAAAGTTATTGATCGATCTTGCTGGAATTTTGGGAGGTTTCTCACTATAACATTAAGGGGTTGCCCCCACTTGCGATTTTGAAAAAATCGATTTTTTTTATTGCATTTTTTTGAAGTGCAATTTGAAGTGCAGTTTTTTTTGATGCCCGGAATAGATGATCTATGTAAGTGTACAAAAAAAAATATTTTCTTCGTGTAAACTGAAATTGAAACTTTAAAATCGTTTTTCTCAAAATGGCATTTCTGAAGTCGGTGACCAAGATTACTCGAACACTAATGAACCGATCTTCTTGAAATTTTGCAGGCTTATTTAATACACAAAAATGTAGTCTTTAATCGTTCGATTTTTTTCGTTAAAATCGAACCATTAACGTTGACTGTCCGCCATTTTGTGAAAAATGAATATTTTTTAAAATCCTTCGATTAAAGACTAGTTTATACTTATATTTGACTAAATCCATCCGCATTTTTTTTTCAGATGATCCACTTCGCCGCAAAGTTGGTCACCGCAAACCGTGTATATAAAAACATTATTTCATTGACGGCCATTTGCCACTAAACAATGTAACATTTTTCAATAAAAAAATTACTGAAAGTTCTTCAAGATGTGTTCTTTAAGATGGTATATTGATCGATTAAAAAAGTTTTGTAGTTTTCTTTAAAAAAATTCATGAAAAAGGCCTTTTTTGCGCTACAAGTGGGGGTAACGCCTTAATGGAAACATTATTCGGACACGTATCTCTTTGCATTTTTATTCGACTGAGTTTGAATGTTTTTAGCACAGCTTGGCGAGACCGAATTGTTTTAAGGGGTCTTCTCACTTCAGACGACAAAAAAGGCCATTTTCATGAATTTTTTTGATAGGTTTATATTATCGATATTGATATAGATGTTGTTACACTTAATAAATACACGTTCGAAATACATTTAAAAGAAATTATGGATTTATGTAACCCAAACAATCTTTTAACGCGTTTTTCTCGAAACAACGTTTTCCGACGGCTTGTTGATAAAATCTTGGAAACTACTGAACCGATCCTAATGAAATTTTAACCACATATTCTTTACAACGCTTACATATTCTTTACAGCGCTTACATATTCTTTACAACGCTTACATATTCTTTACAACGCTTACATATTCTTTACAGCGCTTATCAAGGATTCTTTCAAATTTTGATATTTACTGCTTTTTTTGCCAAAAACGAAGAACAGAACACGTTTTTTTGGTTTTTTCGAAAAATGTCCGCCATTTTCTTATCTTTCCATTTATAAAAAATCGTATGATATGCGCTAGAGCCATTAAGGGGCTATACCAGTGTGAATTTAGGCCTTAAGTTGTTTATAAAATGGAAAATATTTATCGATGAGAAAAAACCTTCGATTAATTACTAAAAAATATACTTGAAAAGATTGGGTTCAAATTTGCGACTGATCGGTTCAGCCGTTTCCGAGAAATCTTGCTCACCGACTTTAAAAACACAGTTTTGAGAAAAACGCGTTTAAAGTTTGAAAAGCACTTTCGAACGCTCTGATACGTCATTACAAATGTGCGTGTAACTTTGAGAATATTCGCCGGATTGACAAGAAATTTTCTGTGTGTGTACTTGAATATATGTACATCACGAAAATAAAATAATAAAAAAAACGATTTTTCGAAAATTTTAACTGTATATAACCCCTTGAATAAATAAATAAATAAATGTCATGTATTCGAAAGTGTATTTACTAAGTGTAACAACTTTTATATCAATATCTATAATGTAAGTCTATCAAAAAAATTCATGAAAATAGTCTTTTTTAGCGTGTAAAGTGAGAACACCCCTTAAGGTAGAACGAGCGCGCGCGCTTGATTTCTATAAATTTTGTTTGAAATTCAGAACAATCGACTATTTAGACTATTTAGATCGACTAATTCTTTTTTGACATCAAACTAGTTAGGGAAAGAGTGAAAAAAGTAATTATCGTGTTCCTAAAGTTAAAAACTTTTATCATAAAAAGAAATATTTGTGTTATAAATATTAATATTTTATATTGTTTACGTTATCTCCATTAACAAATAAAAGTGTTGATTAACTCATAACTAATTAAAAATTTTGTTCGATTTAAAATTACTTCCAAATAAAAATTTGTGTTGCAGTATTATTTTAAATATGCAAATATGAAATTTCGGTCATACATGCATAATGATATGAACAATGTCTGGTTAAAATTTGAACAAAATCTATAGAAATCAAGAAATTCGGTCTCGCCAGGCTGTGCTAAAAATATTCAAAGTCAGTCGAATAAAAATGCAAAGCGATACGTGTCCGAATAATAATGTTTTTGTCATGTGACATTTATTTTCGCGAAATTACATATGGGGCTTTCCCCACGAGGAAAAATTAATTTTAATTAGAGGCAATGATAATTCCGTACGTTAGATCGACTTTTAGAGATGAAGGTCTGTCAATGCGTGCAATGACACGCTGGCCGAAGTGGGATCTGATTAAATCCGCGTCCACGCGACGTAACGTGTGCAGATTGCGTCCGAATAATTTGCATAACGACGGGAGATGGATGTTAAAGCTGTAACTTTTGATTAATTCATGAGGGAATATGAAGAGAAGCGATTCCCCGAATCGGCGCGATAAAATAATTCGCTCGAGCATTCAATGAAGAAAGGGTCGTTGAACGTACACAGCGTCTCGCTCGACCTGGATTTCTTCCGAACGAAAACTCTCGTCGGAGACAATATTGAGATGGCTCGGTACGTCGAGGACAATTTTAACACGGGATTTATTAATGACAGAAATGCTCGCGACGTTTGATTTATTGAAAATTTAATTTCTGGCATGAATTCAATAACACTGTGTCACGGATAAATAATTTAAGAAGTGTGTAATTCAAATGTGCTCACCTGTCGTTAAAATACGAAAATATTCGATACTGTCAATAGGAAGAAAAAAAAATCTTTGTATACAATTTTCGATTATATTGACACTACACCGAAATAAATTGCTGTTTGATGTTAGTTAAGGGGTGAGTTGCAGTCAAAATTTTCAAAAAATCGATTTTTTTAAAACATTTTCTTGATGTATGATGTTTCGAAAATATTCCCTGAAAATTTCAAGTCAATCCGATTAACAGTTTCCGGGATATCCCACAATTAGTGAAGGGGCGTCGGGTCCCAATGGCAGGTAGCGGCTGACAAACGCGCAAACGATAATACCCGGGAAGACAGAATGCTTCGAACACAACGACAAATTTATATTTTGGAAGCTTCCACATCGGCAGAAGCTCTATTGTATGGGCCAGGAATTGATGATTCGATGTAAGTAGTTTTTTAATTAGGATTTCTATACATAAATCAAGTGTAAAAATGGAAAACTCTTTCAGAAATTTTCAAAAATTTATTTCTCAAAAACTATGAACTTTAGCATAATTTTATAAAGAATACTTTCGTTTGAAAATTGCCCAAAATATTTTTCAAAAATAATTAATCCCGAAAAATTTTAATTTTTTGAAAAATTGTTTTAACAATTGGCTATAAACCATTGAATGCTTGACTTTTCGGCAAAAATTGTGATATTGGGATTCAGCGGATGAAAATACATAAAAAAAGTTTAGCTTCATCCATCGAGCTCAACATTTTATTAACATGGAATACCGTATCCATGAAAACCAGTCGATGGATTTTGATGAAATTTGGTGTGCTTATTGATAGCATTAAAAACTAGTCCTTAATCGAAGGATTTTCATTTTTGTTGAAAATTTCTATTTTTTCAACAACAAACGAGTGATTTTTTGGTCGAAAATCGAAAGTTATCTGCCGGAAGCCGCCATTTTGTTATCTTTTTTAAAGCTCCGATTAAGGCGTACCCCCACTTGTAGCGCAAAAAAGGCCTTTTTCATGAATTTTTTAAAAGAAAACTACAAAACTTTTTTAATCGATCAATATACCATCTTAAAGAACACATCTTGAAGAACTTTCAGTAATTTTTTTATTGAAAAATATTACATTGTTTAGTGGCAAATGGCCGTCAATGAAATAATGTTTTTATATACATGGTTTGCGGTGACCAACATTGCGGCGAAGTGGATCATCTGAAAAAAAAATGCGGATGGATTTAGTCAAATATAAGTATAAACTAGTCTTTAATCGAAGGATTTTAAAAAATATTCATATTTCACAAAATGGCGGACAGTCAAAGTTAATGGTTCGATTTTAACGAAAAAAAACGGCCGTTTTTTGGCTATAAAACGGCCATTTTTTTCGAAAAAAAAAATCGAACGATTAAAGACTACATTTTTATGTATTAAATAAGCCTGCAAAATTTCAAGAAGATCAGTTCATTAGTGTTCGAGTAATCTTGGTCACCGACTTCAGAAATGCCATTTTGAGAAAAACGCGTTTAAAGTTTCAATTTCAGTTTACACGAAGAAAATATTTTTTTTGTAAACTTACATAGAGTCATCTATTTCGGGCATCAAAAAAAAACTGCACTTCAAATTACACTTCAAAAAAATGCAATAAAAAAAATCGATTTTTTCAAAATCGTAAGTGGGGGTAACCCTTTAAGGACTAGATTTATTATTAAACTAATGATTGTTTTTCTTTTTTTTTTATTTCAGATGATGAAGTAAAATTTTATGATGGTCAATGCAAAGCACTACATGCCGAAGGGATTGTAGTGTTACAAAGATGGCGATATTTTTATAAATAATCAATATTTTTCATTGAACATTTGTACAAGTCAAGTTGAAATATAACATAAAAAGTCTGTATAACCACTTTTGTAAAACAAACTTAATTACTGTAAAAAAAATTATTGAAAATGCTCGTTTTTTCACGCCTCTGACTGCATCTCACCCCTTTCGGCGGGATATACATTTACAACGATCGAAAAATCGATTTCTTTTTTCTCTTTAAACGATAGAACTATATATGTTGAATATTTTCCTAAAGTTTCAAAGCGAAATTCGAAAAACTTCTCCTCAATATTGCTTATTTTTTTCCTGTCTAAATGTATATCCCGCCTTAATGGGAAGGTATTCTCAAAGTTTCCTTGAGCAATATCGCGAACGGAATTTACGACGAGTGCATTTCGTTGAGGCAAAAATGCACGTGTGCACGAAAACGGCAGCCAATATCGGACTGCACCGTAATAAACTGGACTTAATTATTGCGAGGTGAGCATAAACGTTGTGGCCTCGACGGGCGAAACCGCCGCTACGATGGTGGGCGAAAGAAAGAAGAATCGTCGATGAATCGGTGGCATAACGCCGCAGGCAAATCTCGCAAATTTTGCATTCACATGGTTCTCACTTCGCTCAGCAGTGCGATCGTTTGCAGTAACGCGCATCGATATTTTTCGAATTCTGTTCCTTTGGAAACTAATTACTTCCTTAAACAATTAATTTCCAAAGGAACTAAATCAAAAAGGGGCCTCAAAAAGGGAAATACCTTTAGGCAAGGAAAACATTTCGAATTTTTTTAAAAGGAAAGATTTTTTTACTTTTTTTGAGACTTATTAGGGTATGTTTTAGACAATAAGGCTAGAAAGATTTATACCAAATTTCATCATAATCGGTCGCCTAGTAGCGAGAAGCCACCATTTTGGCAAAAAATATTATTTTGCTTATTTCTTCGATCAATTTCAAGATAATCCATTATATTAACGAATTATTTTTTGTTTTTTCATTTTAGATGATCTAGTCCAAAGATATCGTGCTCACCGCAAGACGCCTTTTTAATAGGCGCTCCCGGAGATCAGCTATAGCAGCTTTTAAAATAATTATTTTTACAAATAACAAATGTTAAAATACAGTTAAAAGTCACCACAATATGTGTACACATTTTTACGTTAAGGGGCTATACCAGTGTAAACGCTGAAAATTTGAGTGATTTTCGGGAATTTTTTGGAAGAAAAGTACTCAAATAAATGTTTCGGCAAATTAAGAATATATTTGGCTATATTTGACCTATATTACATAATTTTTTCATAGAAAATTATTGAGATCCAAGCGACTTATGCGCTGCCTTCGGAGGCGCAAAAAAAAGTTCCTCCACTGCTAACATGATTCCAGCCGATTGAGTAGCTGAAACCGAAAAAGGAAAAATGTCGTTAAACTGGAAGGTATTTCCTGTACAATGACGTAGGATTTTCGAAAAATATCAAAATATAACAAAATGGCGTAATTATGAAAAAAGTCTGTTTTCTTGCCTATAAAAAGGTCGTTTTTTTAAATGCCAAATCGTCAATTGTCATCCAATCAAAAATATCCTACGTCATTGTAGAGTAAAAATATTCAAGAGTACTCAGTTCAAATTTCAAGTCTATCGGATAATTGCTCTTTGAGTTACAATGTCAGCAAATTTGAAAAATCTCATTTCGAGAAAAACGCGTTTAAAGATTTAACTATCGATTTCTGCAAGATAAAATGATATTTACCATAAAAACTGTTAATCAGCTATACCTGGCCCATAGAAGGAACCCTCCTCTTCCTCGAATAATTCCTGCTAAGAGGCTGAAGCTTTTCACACTGGTATAGCCTCTTAAGGGGAGGGTAGGGGGTTTGCACTTTTGAAAAATCCATTTTTTATTTGTCTTTTCTTATAGTTAAACATTTCAAGAATATAATCCCAAAATTTCAAGTCAATCAGAGCAAAACTCTCGAAGTTATTGACTATTTAGTCCCGCTCCTCTAACACTGTAGCTCCGATTTCTCTAAACTTCAAACGCGTTTTTCTCGAAACCACTTTTTCAAAGTTCGTGTTCACTGCCATTTGAAAACTACATGACCGATTTATTTCAAACTTGGTACACACTTTCTACATATAAAATACCTGCCCCCAACGGTTAGTTTGAGATTTTTTTTACATTAAGGGGGTTTTCTACCCCCTAAATGGCGGAGTTTTTCGTGAAAAATAGCACTTTTCACTTTACATGACCACCAAAAATTTAGAAATGAAAAAAAAATATCAAAGACCGTTGGGGGAGGATTTGATCATACTTTGACTAAATTTTAATGGTACTTGATTTCAGATAATTTCTAGCTGAGATACAGTGAACACCGCAAATTGTGTCTTTCCAAAGGCGTTCTTGGAAAAGCTTCGTCACCGGCTTGTTTGTGGATATTCTCGCGTACAAATTTCACGGAATGTTCTTGAAATGACACTTAACAATGTACAAAAGGTTTCAATAAATTTACTCTATCCATATAGATGAAAAAAATTCGCAAAAAAGTGTTTTTTTTTTCACGCTGAAACCCCTATCCTCCCCTTAATAGATTTGAAGGTCTTCTTAAGAAAAATTCTTGAAAAATCGATCTTTTTGGGCCTCCTGACTGTATATAACCCCTTAAAATGAGAAATCGGTTTCAACATCTGCCTTTTTTTTTGCTAAATTATAGTGATTCGAGTTTTTATGGACAAATCATATTTTTTGCTTACTTTAAATATAAAGTAGCTTTCGTCCGTTCACTGCTCCTCGTCCATGTACTAGTCGGTTACCCTATTTGATACTCTCAAATAATATAAATATCAAATAACGTTCCGAAGACTATAAATAATAAATGTTATTTGAGAATTAATGTTGCATGCTGTTTCTGTAGCTAGCTACAAACGAAGGCTTTTTATGAGTGTCTTGAGATATTTAATCTGAACATGAGAAATCGATCGGGTGGAGCGCATCCTTGGACAACTCGTGTCCCTCCATCCATCGAGCTCGTCGCTCTCGCTTCATCCTGCGTTTGCTTTTTTTTTCTCAAGCCTCCAGTCCTCCTCCATTCTTTTCCCTCGGGATAAAAAGTGGGCTGGGACCGTTCGGAAACGTCCCGATAAATATTGAAACAAGCGGAGTAGGTTTTTTTTACATATCAAAAGTCATCATTCAAGTGTCAACGCGCGGATAATAATGAACGGAAATTATAGTAAAGCCTTTCCGTTTCGTCTTCGGGTCTTTTCGGTTCGATCTCCACGAGCTGGCGTTATTTCGATGTTTTTTTGTCGATGCGTCACTTTTTTCTGTTAGGTGGCGACGTAATGGGAGTGAAGATTCAAGGTATTCCTTTCACGAACCCGAATTTCAAAAAGATTAACTGATTTTCGTCTACAATCAAGTAGAAATATTTTTCAGTATGCAAGTGAAAAATTCAAGCCAAGTTGCCAAACTTTTGAAGAAAAATGACAACTTTAAAAACTTTTACTGCTTGTGGGGTCGATCGGACCCCAGACGTTTTTCAGATCGTTGTTTCTCGGTAAATGTGCATTTCGTTTTGTAGAGCCGTTTTTTGTAGTCAACGATCCTTATTATATGGCGTAAAATGTATTTTTTGAGAAAAATTGGCGATTTTGGAAAAACGGCTAGGATTATTAAAAAATATTCATTTTAATTTATACTTTCGTCCGAATTATGACGAAAAAAAACGGGTTTTTCGAACACTTTTGCAAAGAAAGGCGCCATTTTGTTATTTTGCAATACAAAATAATAATCCTAGTTCAGGCGATAGCGATACTCACACAGATTAAAAAAATCTTTTTTAATTTTTTGTTTCCGATTACCTGGAGAGCGCAAAACATCGACGCCAGCAACATACTTTTTTCATGCCTTACGCGATTATAAATTGTTTAATAAATATACATTTATATGCAACAAAAAAATTGTTTTCCATTCTGTAAGAGTTTACCTTTAAGGCTTTAGGCTACAGTAACGGGTATAAAATCATGTGCGAATTTAACAATTTTTTTCGTATGAAAAAGTGGTTCACTCAAAAATTAATGACACATCTGTTTAGTATGAATATCAAGCTGTTACATTTTTTTTCAATGTACAAAATGGCCGACTACTAATGTTTTCTTTTGTTATCTTTTCTTTAGGCGCTCTTCGGCATGACATTTAGCATCCACAATTTTTTACCTAGAACAAAAAAGAAAAATTCTCGTCAATCTACATTAGAATACCTAAAGAAGTGCGTACGGAATTTAAAAAATATTGTTTTATTCAAAAGTTGTAGGTATTTGAACTTTAGAAATGAATTTTCAGTGAAAAATTTCGTTATAACTGCTCATAAGTTGCTCATAAAATGAAAAGTTTTCGATTAATCAGAAATTCCGTACGTACTTCTCTGCGAAATGCAATTAGGAACATAACTTTTAAATTTGAAGTAAATCGAGTGAAAATTGTTGAAGTTATTTGTCACGCCAATTGGAAAAAAGCTGTTTCGAGAAGTTTCGAGTAGACGGCCATTTTGTACATCGAAAAAAAATATATATATATTTTCTAACAGCTTGAGATTCGTACTAAATAGATGTGTAATTAATTTTGGAGCTATGAAAAAAGGCTATGTTCGCGTTTTTTTTTTTGAGGATTTTATAAAAGATATGAATATAAAAGTTGTTGGGCTTGATAAATAAAATTTTGAAATAGATTAAAAAAAATTCAATCCATTTTTATTCATTTTTAAGTACAAAAAGTAGTTTAACGTAACGCCTCAAAAATAGGTGGGCTAGGTAGCTCCATCACAACTCGGCAACGGCTTGTCTGAAACAAAAAAATCAAAGTCCATTAGATTCAGTATGACACTAGCTACAAAACGACCCTCGGATATAAAGTTTTATCAAAAAATAAAAAAATGGCAAATGAAAAACGAAAAAAGTAAAAAAACGCGTTGTTTCGCAGTTTTTCGCAAAAAAAAAGAGTAAAAATAACATTTTTAAAACCATCGAGGGTTGCTTGTTGCGAATAATACTTACAATATGTGGTTCAAATTTCAAGAGAATCAGTCTATTAGTTTTAGAGATACGATGGAGCTAGATTTCGAAAACGTTGTTTCGAGAAAAACGCGTTTGAAGTTTATACTATGAAAAACTTTTACCTAACCTCAATCGGAAATTCCTGCACCGTACGAAATCTCTTCTGATTGCTCATCATCGTCGATTTCTTCAAGTCTTGCTTGCTTTCGATTTTTTGAAATTTTCAAAGTGGACTGGTCCCTTAAGCGAAAAAAGTTTGTACCAATACAGGCAACAATTAAAAAAAAAGTTATTCAAAATATCTAATTTTTTTAGCCGTCACAGTAGCCCCTTAAGAACGGTTATTAATACGGAGGAATGTCTTTTCGCCGCAGACAAAGTTGTGCCTATATATTTACGTGTGTGTGTGTGTGTGTGTGTGTGTGTGTGTACAAAGATTCACATATATATTCAATCGAGAAACTTTTGACGGAAAGTGTCCAAAGTTCCTCGAGAGTGGTAAACTTTCGTTTCTATCCTCATGCACCTTTTCCCTTTCGTCTTACCCCGTCGATCTTGCACGCGCTACGATTTCGTAAAACTTAACTGCAAGACCGTGTACGAAGGCAACTGTACGTGTAGTTGCGACGCGAATTAGGCGTCGATCCCTCTCAAGCTACCGCAAAATCCTCGTACGTTTCTCGGCTTTAACGACCCACGAAAACCGTCGCGAGAGTATATGCTCGAAAGTTTGCAAATAAAACAAACACTTCCCCTCGAGTTAAACTTTTAATGGGAATATTATTCCGGAAATGGCGATTTCATTGACGGGCATTATTTTCGAACCATCAACTGCTCACTCCTCTCGAAATAATCATGAATATCGAGACATAATTTTTCACACATTGTTAAAAATTCTACTCGATCGCGTGGACAAGATTTTACGCTTCGGGATTTTTATCGAAATGTTTGATTGAGATTGCTCAAGGGCGGACGCCACTTTGATGGCCGAAAAAAAATAGTTTTTGTCGATTTTTTTTTCGTCTACTAATTATTTATATCGGATTTGGGGAAAAAACGTATTTTGTGAAACATACATTGAACTTATTTCATGTAAATTTGTATGAAAATTAGTTAATATTGAATCACGTTGTTGAGGTTTAATAGAGCCTCTTCATAAAAAAATGCAGTCCAACGGTCGATACCTTGACAGTGGTTGGTCTGAAAATTAAAAAAGTTTTATAATCTATATAAATGTTGTTCTCATTGTAATTATCATATTCTCATTGTATCGTAGTTTAAAAAAAAATGTTTTACAAAATGGCGGTTGTTCAATAAAAAAGCGTAGTTTTGGCGAAATTTGTACTTATATTTGGGGGCTCAAAAAATACTAAATAAAAAAAGGCTACGTACAACGATAGCAACAGTGATTTCGGAAGTTTTGGTTTCTTTAAAGGGTGAAATGCAGTCAGAATTTTCAAAAAAATCGATTTTTTAAAACATTTTCTTGAAGTATGATGTTTCGAAAATATTCCCTGAAAATTTCAAGTCAATCCGATGAATAGTTTTCGGGATATCCCACAATTAGTGAAGGGGCATCGGGCCCCCATGGCAGGTAGCGGCTGACAAACGTGCAAACGATAATACCCGGGAAGGCAGAATGCTTCGAAGACAACAACAAATTGATATTTGGAAGCTTCCACATCGGCAGAAGCCCTATTGTATGGGCCAGGAATTGATGATTCTATGTAAGTAATATTTTAATTAGTATTTCTATACATAAATCAAGTGTAAAATTGGAAAACTCTTTCAGAAATTTTCAAAAATGTATTACTCAAAAACTATGAACTTTAGCAAAATTTTATAACGAATGCTTCCCCATCCCGAAAAGCTTTAATTTTTGGAAAAATTGTTTTAACAATTGGCTATAAACAATTGAATGCTCGACTTTTCGGCAAAAATTGTGATATTCGGATTCAGCGGATCAAAATACATTAAAAAAGTTTAGCTTCATACATCGAGCTCAAAATTTTACGAACATATAATACCGTATCCGCATCGGAAAACATTAACCGCGTTTTTTTCGAAATTATGTTTTTCAAATCGGTGACCCCTATAATTCAAAAACCACTCGATGGATTTTGATGAAATTTGGCGTGCTCATTGATAGCATTAAAAACTAGTCCTTAATCGAAGGGTTTTCATTTTTGTTGAAAATTTATATTTTTTTAAAACAATAAACGAGCGATTTTTTGATCGAAAATCGAAAGTTATCTGTCGGAAGCCGCCATTTTGTTAATTAAAAAAAGATTCGATTAAGGACTAGATTTATTATTAAACTAATTATTTGTTTTTAATTTTTTGATTTCAGATGATCCAGTAAAATTTTATGATGGTCACCGCAAAGCACTGCATGCCAAAGGGGGTCCGACAAAAAAGGCGACATTTTTATAAATAATCAATATTTTTCTTTGAAAATTTGTACAAGTCAAGTTGAAATATAACATAAAAAGTCTGTGTAACCACTTTTGTAAAACGAACTTAATTACTATAAAAAAAAAAGATTGAAAATGCTCGTTTTTCACGCCTTTGACTGCATCTCAATCCTTAAATCAGGGGTTCCCAAGGTTTTAGTCAATATCGTCTTTTATCGATATCTATATCAATCGATTTTTATCGAATCTTTATCGATATTAGGATAAAAAACGCGCCACCCCCTGTAAACGGCGACGCCTCCCCCCCCCCGGGGGGGACCCTCTTCGAAAACCAATGCTTTAAATTGGAAAGCGGTGAATTATAGCTAGAGTTATGATTTCGGCCAGGTCGAGAAAATCGCGATTGAAAGTTTTAATATACCTAAATCGTTGCGCCACCAGCTCCACTAAACCGTTCGTAACTTAGTCAATTTTCAATATTTTAACTTGAAATTTTTTCCACATATTTCTCAATATGTATCCTTTGAGAGAAAAAAGAAGAAAAATCGATTCCTTTGACCCGTCAAAGTGGTGTCCTGCCTCAAATTTCCATTACTTGTGGCAGTTGGTACGGCGATTATATGAAAGATTTTTTTCTATTCTGGTATTTGTATTTGCGCTCATGTTATTTGATTCTGTAGTCGTAGTAGTATTTATTATTCCAGGTACACCCCTTTAAGGTGTTTACACAAAAAGCCCCCCCCCCCTTTCCCTACATATATGTTTTCCCTTATAAAATTGTCTTATTTCTAAACTTATACACTACTGTCGTTTCGCTTTTAGTTTCCTCTGGCATTCGTGTCCTCATTTACAACTTTTCCAATTAGTTTCTCGAAGTGCTTTATAAACATACACAGTTCCGGCGTAGGGTCCCTTGTTAGCACCGTCTGTGTCTTTCTATTGATTTTCTCTCCCTCTTTATCTCCTATTCATTTCTCCAGATTTTATACTATTTCTTTTTGAATTTTTCCTTGGCTTTTTCGCACATTCATAAATGCACTAAGTTTTCCACCTTTTTTTACGAACCCTGCACTTGTTATCGCTGTAGCCCACATTTTCGTCTTTCTCCACATTAGGGGGCGTACGCAAATTACGTAACGCAAAATTCCCCAAATTTTCACCCCCACCCCACGCAATGGGACCGTAACGCTTGGTCAGAACCCCCCCCCCCTATTCCGTTACGTAACGGGTGCTTTGTTGTCAATAATGGCGATTTTTTTCATAGGCATAACTAATTATGAAAGGATCGGGTTTATACTCATTTTATGAAGTATATATTCATCTAGTTTTTTACCGATTTTTATGACAAAATTTTGAAAATTAACCGAGTGTGTGCCTTGATTTGACGACGAAAAAGAAAAATTCTCTTCATTGTCCCATCGACATCTTTATGAAAGATTATCTGCAAATTAAAAGTCATCAATTTATCGATATCCATAAAAATGTAGCTATCGTTATGCGTAGCCGTTTTTTTTTTCAAAATGCCGACAGTTTGGACATTTTTTTCTATTTTCAAGGCCCTTTTTCTGTATTCAAGCAGTCTTCAAAATTAGTAATTATCAAATGTTAAAAACGCGGATACGTACATCCTTAGTCACTGCGATTACAAAAATGTTTTTAAAAAAATTGAAAATCGGTTGATAAGTTTTTAAGTATTCGCTCGGACAAGGTCGAAAAAACTAGTTTCGAGAAAAACCCGTTCAAAGTTTTCGTTCCGTGTTTCTTGATATAAAGTTACGTTTTTTTCTAGAATATTGATACTTACATTGAAGTATCTGGTCGCGGGCGATCTGACGGTTCTTCATCTTCATGATAGTTAAAAAAATAATAAGAGCCTGTACTTTATCTATTGTAAATGATGCCACACCTGTAGGGACTGAGGGCATTAGCCGGTCGCGCTACCTGTTCTCACTAAAGTGACTACCCAAATAGCGTTTTACAATCGGCACAGTAATGGCCGACGACTGGTTGCCAGAGAACAAACGATGGCGCGGTAATGGCTATGTAAACGGGCCAGATCCGCACCATGCATGGTTGGTAATGGTAAACCATGAATGGCTGCTAAGACTTGGTCAACTATCATACGCCCATATTGGCCCAGCAACGGCTGCCGGATCTTCTGCCGGAAATAAAAAACAAAATTGACAAATTATGAATATGAAAATTCTAGTAGTATCTTTTTTGTTTTCTTATGCTTTACTTATGTCCATGTACATAGAATAATTGCATTAAGAACGCTTTTTGCATTGTTCAAGTTTTTACCTTTCATCGGGATCGAACCTGCGCCTTTCGTTCTAGTGTCGAGCGTTCTACCCACTTAGCCATTCTAACACTTACGATCCATCGTTTGTTCGTTCTTTACTTTTATGCCGATAGTTTTATTCGTGACATTAAAGTTTTCCAACAACTTTTTTGGTCCATTTAGGCTGTAAAAATAACTCGCTCGTTTTGTGTGAAGTTCCGAAAAGCACACTCCTCTGATCGAGCTGAAATTTTGCACCGAACTTCCTCTCATTATCCTAAGAGAAACCGTTAACGGATTTTTGACGACTAGCAATAGTTTTCGATATATCGCATTGTAAAGTTTATTATTTCACACCATACGAGTATATCTATATATCCGATAGATACCCCCCACTCCTCCGGCCGCGCTGCTTCCCAGCAAACAGTGCTGGCCCGTATGTGCATATCACTTGCCATGTGGGATGGGTTTGTTTGGGTTTATTTAATATAGTAGAAGCGCAGTACAATAAATAACTTTCAATATACGATACATCGAAAAATATTGCTAGTCGCCAATATCCTTTTAAAGGTTCTCTTAAAATATTGAAAAGAAGGTCGGTGCAAAATTTTAGCTTCATCAGTGGGATATGCTTTTCGAAACCTTATCCCTTGTTTTTACGTGTTACAGTTTTAACAACCTGCATTTGCAAAACGCCCAAAAATAAACCATCGATGGCTGGAATAGATCTGGCAAGCCGTTCATCCGCCTACGATACCCCAATGCTGATCGCCGTATTATCGGTGCGATGGTATTGGCCCACCAATGGCTGGCATAGATCTGGCAAGCCGTTCTTCCGCCTACGATACCCCAATGCTGATCGCCATATTATCGGTGCGATAGTATTGGCCCACGAATGGCTGGCATAGATCTGGCAAGCCGTTCATCCGCCTACAGTATCCCAATGCTGGTCGACGAATTATTGGCCGATTATCAGCAAACCGTTTAATGGCTGAATGCTGGCATTTTTGTTACGACAGGCGACCCTATATGGATATAACTCAGTCAATTTTCGGACTTGTGAATGAAATGTTGCCAACATTTTTTTAAATACATGTACTTTCAAGAATTATAAAAAAAAGTCCTTCACATTTTGCTTGGGGGATGTGGGAAAGCTACTGTGCAAGTTTTTGCAAAGTGATTTTCCCCCTTAACTAACATTGCGTATAGAAAGCTGTGAGCTGTCTGCGGTAAAATTGCACTCGAGGTTTAAATTAAAAACTTGAACATGCAGAAATTTTGCTATTTCTGGCAGTTTTAAAATCGTGACGTAACGCAAACCTTGACCCCCCCTCGTCGTACGTACGTAGACCGTAACGCCTGGCCGATCCCCCCCCCCAATTGCGTTACGTAACTTGCGTACGGCCCCTTCCCACATTTTAGCCTCGCCCAAGTTTCTTTTGTTTCCCCCACTACATTTGAATCCTCCCAATACTTCTCTGCCTCTATGCTATTCTTCCTTTTTTGTATTGTGGGCAGTACGTCAATTTTTCTATATTGCTCCAATTCTGTTGGATTTCTTGGTCGACTTTTGTCCTCGTCCCCCTTTCTCTTATCCTTTCCATTTCTATTTTCTTATGTTTCTCTTTTCTATTTCCTCCATTGCATTTTTTACTTCCTCCCCTGATTTTCTTGGGTCTCCATTCAGCACTCCTCGCACCTCTTCTTTGAGGCATTTCTTCGGCCATCTTTCTTCCTCCATCTTGATGATGTTTATCAGATAATTTGTCGCCCTCTTCCATGTTTCTGTCGTTGTACCTCTACATCCCGCTTCCATCCTCCATATGTAGATTGACATGTTCCTTTTTAGGCCCATGGCCATTTCAACACAACCCCCTTAGAGTCTTTCCACTAGCTCCCGTTTCTTCCACCCCCATACCTCATTCCCGCATAATATTCCACTTTTGACTATCGAGTTAATCAGATCAAGTCTTCATTTCAGGCTGTTTAGGGGAACTCGGGGCAAGACGAATACGTGGGCTGAGAAGAATCATAAGCCTAGCTACTAAACAGTGTGTGGGAGCACAGTGCTCCCGTTGGAGTTTGGCGGGGCGGCGGGAAGGTGAATGAGTGTGAATGTATCAATTGTGGTGGAAGCACGCATTTCGAGTGAGAAAATAATATCGATTTTTTGACAAAACGATCTCATTTTTGGAAAAGTTTACCATCGTTTTAGTTAATTTGAGTTGCTGAACTGAAAAAAAAATCATTGATCCAATATCATTGGTGTTATTGAATGAAATTTTGTTGATGCACTTGTAAAATTGTTGGTGTAAATAATCGGATTTAGTAGTCCACACAAAACGCTATTGACTTTATTAACATGATCAAATTAAAAGTTTTCTTTCATTCAAAAGATGCATTGTTAGCCGAGAACAATATATTATTGAAACTATCTAAAAAATTATGCCGAACAAATTATATAGTTTTGAATGCATTTTCTGCAACGAACAAAAAAAGCGTTTCAATTCATAACATGAATATTGTTGATTCGAGTACACAAGAAAAATTGAATTTCGCTCGTTTGATTCAGATGAAATTTCTATTGAGTAAATGTTATTTTATTTTTTCACCATGCCCGATATCGATTTCCACGTACATTATTTGTTAAAATATTAATTTTTTATTTTGATTGAAAAATATGAAGCAAATGTCTGAATTGGTTAAAAAATTGTGGGAAAATAAAATTTGTTTCTTGCGCGTTTGGTTGAAAAAAATTGAACCAAATCATGGCCGAGCGCCACCGAAATTATAGGTGTGAGGAAACCCGTAGTTCTCGGAGTAACCGCTAGATGCGGCACGCGCGCTCGTTTCTCGTAAGCGTAGCGCGAACCGAAAATCTACTTAAACGCCGGAGAAACTCTAAAGAGTATCGCTTCTTGGCCTGTGGCTAAGATCAAAGTGTAGTATCTGTTCTTATCAGTTGAATATCTGATATTCTCTCCATGGATATTCCATTGGATATCTGATATTCTTTCCACTATTATCGTGGATGATCATTCTAATGCTCACTTTTTATTTAAGATTTAAAACAAATTGAAAAACTTACGTCCCATGGCATATTCGTTTCGATGCAGTAAAGAAATAATTAATTCTATTGATTATATATTTGTACGAATAAAAAAATGTTGAGGCATCCGCTTAATTATTTTATCCATACATTTACGGATTGCATATAGAATGATTTCAATAGAATATAATTTTATTTGAAGGATAATGTAGATATTCAGAGAACAGAATAGCTTTTTCAAATAAAATAATATTGTAATTGAATCAATCACATTTTCCACTATTTTATAGTATTGTAAGAATCTTATATATCGGTGGCACTCCGCAGCAGCACATTTATTTGATTCAACCAACATATTTTTGTTATTCAATTGGTTCATTTTTCAGTGTGATATTGATTAGAGACATGTAGGTCGACACATTGAAAGTACTAATTATTCATTTGATAAGAACGGTTTGTCAGAAATTTTTGATTATTGTGTGATTTTGTGTTAACGGGTTACACCCAGTTTGCGACCGAAAAAACGAGGTGTTTTCGTGAATTTTTTTTGGGAACTGGGTGCAGTTTTCTAACTTTTTTTTCACAGTAAAGGGTATCATTTTAAGTATCTTTGACAATTTTTTTATTGGGAAATATTTATAAACGATGGAGATACAGTAAATTGCACAGACCGCTGTGCAAAAAGGTCCTTCGCGGTGATCACTCCTGCTCGGGAGGAAATCATCTAAAATCAAAAAATCAAATAAATTTAGTTTTTGTACCGTATTATCTAGTCTTTTATCGAAGGATTCAATAAATTAATGATTTTTGAAAAAATGGTCGCCGATCGAAAGTGCTCGTCGAAATTTCGGTTGAAACAACACTCTATTTTTCTTGATATAAAAAAGTATGCATTGAAAAAAAAATCCTTGGATTAAGGGCTGCCTTTTGATATACGAAAAATGTCTGTGAAATTTGAAGCAGATCGGTTTAGATGTTTTTGAGATATTTTGGTCACCGATTCTGAAAAAGTCATGCCGAGAAAAACGTGTTTAATGTTTTTACCTGTAACGGCAAAGCGGTAAGTGGACCTACCTGTAAACGCTCACAACTCCCCGAATTTTTAACGGACCGCCACGAAATTTTCAGAGAATATTTTTGAAACGTTATATTATAAGAATCCGTCGAAAACGAAAAATCGATTTTTTCAAAAATTCCTGCTAGGTGTAACCCCTTAATGCGTTAACCGTCTAATGGGTTAGAAAGGGTGAAATGAAACTAGTAAAGCCTTTGGTTCCTCTTCAATTTTTTCCCACAAATTTTTCGAATGTTTTCAACATAGTATCCTTTAGGCCCTCTTCTTCATCGGCCAGCAACATAATATTGTCCACAAATTGGAGCGCCAATATTTTTTCGCCTCCTTTAACCGTAGCCCCCTCATTCCTTCGCGTCTATATGTCCTCCATATCTTTTATGAAGAGACTCAAGAGCGAATAACTTTATTTGATTTTGCATTGAATCAAGACAAAAAATGGTTTCAAATAAAAACGAAAGTATGCATTATTTTTTTTTTTCATACTCCCAGGGGTCACATTGTGCCTAAACACAATTATATTCAAATTAAATCTCAACAAATGATTATTAAAATTGAATCTAAACAATTAAATATAATTTCATTAATACTATGGGAAGCAGAAATACAAGTATTCAAAAATCCAGGATTCATAATTACAAATATTCAAAATTTATTCGAAAAATTGTGCACTTTGGTAGACCGTGGAAAAAATTGGGCTCGAGAAATCGAGGCCACTAATATTTGGGTTATTCGGGTCGCGTCATTGGCAATTCTAAAAATGAACTGGTCGCGAAACATGTGAGAGACAGAGAGACGAGATACATTTGTAAGCAAGAACGTGATCGACAATTCCATCAGGTCGAAGAAAGGGACTCGACTGACAGAACTATTAAAAGCGGCAGAGACGATGGACTTTATCTATTTTTCATTATCCTATTTTCACCGAGCACGGCTCAAGCTTTTTCAGACGCAGAACAATTCCACTGTCCCATCTCGTAAACTCTCGCTGACACCGAAACGTCCACCTGTCCGTTTCCAGTGGACATTAAAAAAAAAAAGATATGAGAGAAGAAATATTTCACCCAGGACACTCGTGAAGCGGAAAGTAACTGTGCTATTGCGAATTCTCCGACTAAATAAATCATTAAAATCCTGTACTAATCCTTCGCGTTCAAAGTTTCAATGGAATAAATAAAACAATTAGTCATTATTTATTCGAGCGGAATTTTCCGAACGAAATCAATATTTAACGTGTGCGAAAAATGAAACACTTGGACTCGAGCATTGATTGATAAAGTCCTTGGTATAACGAGCGCGCGCTCTTGATTTCTATAGATTTTGTTCAAATTTTAATCAGACATTGTTCATATAATTATGCACGTTTGAGTGAAATTTCAGAACAGTCGACTATTTAGATTGAGAGATAATGGGTTTTAAGGGATCAGTCCACTTTGAAAATTTCAAAAAATCGAAAGCAAGCAAGACTTGAAAAAATCGACGATGTTGAGCAATCAGAAGGGATTTTGTACGGTGCAGGAATTGCCAATTGAGTTTACGTAAGATTTTTTCATAGTATAAACTTCAAACGCGTTTTTCTCGAAACCACGTTTTCAAAATCTGGCTCCATCGTATCTCTAAAACTAATAAACCGATTCTCTTGAAATTTGAATCCATGTTATAAACATGATTCGCATCAAGATGACCCTCGATGGTTTAAAAATTTGATTTTTACTCTTTTTTTTTGCAAAAAAATTCGACAAAAACGCGTTTTTTAAAACTTTTTTTGTTTTTCATCTGCCATTTTTTTATTTTTTTTTTTGATAAAACTTCATTTCCGAGGGTCATTTTGTAGCTGGTGTCATACTGAATCTAATGGACTTTGATTTTTTTTGTTTCAGACAAGCCGTTGCCGCGTTTTGATGGAGCTACCTAGCCCACCTGTTTTGAGGCGTTACGTTAAACTACTTTTAGTACTTAAAAATGAATAAAAATGGATTAAAATTTTTTTTAATGTATTTTAAGACTTTATTCATCAAGCCCAACAACTTTTATATTCATATCTTTTATAAAATCCTCAAAAAAAAAGAAATTTCCGTAAAAAATATTTTTCCCCTATAATAAGAAGACATGTCAACACCGCATCGTGCCACGTGTCCAATAACGCAAGTTTGCGCGGTATATTTAAAATAATACTGCAACACAAATTTTTATTTGGAAATAATTTTTAATCAAACAAAGTTCTTAATTAGTTGTATATTAACCAACACTTTTATTTGTTAATGAAGATAACATAAACAATATAGAATATTAACATTTATAACGCAAATATTTATTTTTATGATAAAAGTTTTTAACTTTAGGAACACAATAATTTTTTTTGTTCTCGAAATATTAAACAATACTATTCTGCGGTGTTGCCATATGTTGTCTAATTATAGGGGACAAATATTTTTTACGGAGAATTTTCTGTCTTTACTGAACGTTTTTAGCAAAAATGAATAGTAAAGGCAATCCAAACTTTTTTCTCCCTCTCCCTAACTAGTTTACTATCTAAACGTAATTTTTTTTCAATATTTATAAACACAATGAAATGGTACGACGAATTATGTGACCTGACCCTCGGTCAATGCATACCCTGCAGTGTTAAAAGTTGCCATTTTAAAACCCATTATCTCCCAATCTAAACAGTCGACTGGTCTGGAATTTCCTTCAAACATGCATAATGATATGAATAATGTATAATTTTTTGATATACATTTTTTTTGTTCTTTTGAAGATACGACTAACAACATCCTTGAACATTATTATCCTCTTACTTGTTCTTCCACCGAAAAAAAATCGCGAATAATCACTTAAGGGTCTATACCAGTGTGAACGCTGAAAATTTGGGTGATTTTCGGGAATTTTTTGGAAGAAAGGTACTTAATTAAATGTTTCGGAAAATTAAGAATGTATTTGGCTATATTTGACCTATATTACATAATTTTTTCGTAGAAAAATATTGACACCCAAGCGACTTATGCGCTGCCTTCGGAGGCGCCAAAAAAAGTTCCTCCACTACTGACATGATTCCGGCCGATTGAGTAGCTGAAACCGAAAAAGGAAAAATTGTCGTTAAACTGGAAGGTATTTCCTGTACAATGACGTAGAATTTTCGAAAAATATCAAAATCTAACAAAATGGCGTAGTTATGAAAAAAAGTCTGTTTTCTTGCCTATAAAATGTTCATTTTTTTCAATGCCAAATCGTTAATTTCCATCCAATCAAAAATATCCTACGTCATTGTAGAGTAAATATATTCAAGAGTACTCAGTTCAAATTTCAAGTCAATCGGATAATTGCTCTTTGAGTTACAATGTCAGCAAATTTGAAAAATCTCATTTCGAAAAAAACGCGTTCAAAGATTCAAGTATCGATTTTTGCAAGATAAAATGATATTGATATAAATCATATAAATGATAATGACATTCTTGAAAGTATAAACAGTCGAAAAAGGCAAAAAAAAATCGATTTTTTAAAGTGTCACACTGGTATAGCGTTTTAATTTTAGACGTTTACAGTGGTGCAAGCCCTTCATTGAAATGTCTATTGCAACTAGTGATCTGCTGCACTTTCACGAAGGCGGAGGACCCATTTCGATAAATAGCCTCTTCAATTTTCATTATGGAACGAAACGCTTCCTCGTGCAGTCGTTATTACGAAGATTCTCCGAGCTTCTCGAGACCTTCAATTTGCGAAGGAAATCCGCAAGCTCGTATAATTATGGAGTAGACTCTGTTACCTTTTAGTGTTCCATTTTATTTACCGCCCACACGTAAAATTATTAACTAAAAAAAATAATTCAATATCCAGAGCTTTTTGAATTCACCCTGCTAATTTTTATTATAAAGAAAGATTACGAAGAAAAAGGTATTCACTAATCATTTGAACGGCTCGTTCTGGGATCGTTAAAGCCACGTTTGTGGCATCGAACGCTACCTTTCGCCCACCGGGGTTTCTCTGTAATTAAAAAAACAAAGGTAAAGTACGAAAAGCCCAGGAGAACGAACATTGCGCATAAATTCTAGCGGCTATACACATGTCTGAGGTATCCGCTGGGGAGATCATTGAACAAATGGATTAAGCTCTCTTCGGCAGTTCGTTCTTCTGCTCCTATTTGTATATACAAAGTATGCAGTGTACATGCGAAAATATAGGAGCGACGAGAAAAGCAAAGAGCTCGGAAAACGGGGGAATCTCTTGCGCATGCCGGAAATGGCGTTCGATCGATCCAGCTTCCGTCTAGTTGCCTTCGTTGCTTTTGATGCTCTTCGTGCTTCGCGCCATCCTACGACCCTGATCCTCGAGAACTAATGACTGCGGCGATTTCTCGAAATGAGGAAAATCCGCAATTGATAACGATCATCTTGATACACGAATGTTTTAATAATCTTTCGAGAATAATTTTTGCAGCAGGGAAACATGTCCTTCTTAACGCGAGATATACTTTTAAACGGGGAAAAAATTAGCAATTTTGAGGGATTTTTAAAACTAAGAAATAATTATTCTACATTTATCAAACTGTACGTATATTTTAATAAAAATTCAAAAAAAAAATTAGTAATTAAAATGATGAAAATGCAAATTTAAGAGAATGGCACACATTTACCACAAAAAATCAACATTTCACGCAAAATTTGGATGAAAAAAGTAGTTTCTTTTTTATTTTCAAAAACAATTCTTGTCAAGTAGAAGGTAGCAATATTATCAATATTTCCACCAAGTTTCAACACAATCGGCTAAAGGCGGGATAGACATTTGGACAGGAAAAAAATAAGCAATAATGAGGAATTTTTTTAACTAAGTAATAATTATTCTACAATTATCAAACTTAAGGTATACTTTAATAGTATATTTAAGTATACAAAATAATTTTTTTTAATGAGTTCATCATCAAAATGACGGAGCTGTGGCAGAGTGTTACAGCCAGGTCGCCGCGGAAGTTGCGAATCGGCGTGCAGTCTAGCTTCCCGTAGACTGTGATTTGCAAAAAAATTCAAACATTTTTTCAGTTAGAACATGTATTGTTTCTATATGGCGGTAATTAAAATGAAGAAAATGAAAATTTAAGAAAATGGCACGCATTTACAAAAAAAATGAACATTTCACGCAACATTTCTGTAAAATGTGGATAAAAAAGTCGTTTTTTCCAATTTTTCAAAAACAATTCCCGTCAAGTAGATGGTACCAATATTATCAATATTTCTACCAAGTTTTAACGCGGTCCTCTAGTCTCTCGGCTGTTTGTTTACGGCTTTTTCAATAATTTTTTACGGGCAAAGCATCGAAATAATCAATCTCATTGTTTTTGCATAATCTTTATTAACATTTAAATAAGCTTTACAAATTTTTTGAAGTCAAAATATATAATAGAACAAAGGTTATAGTGGCCGACAGGACGACATCAAGTAAAAGAGGTGCTTGACGGTGACCAAGATTGCGGCTGTTCTGCTTATCTGAAATCAAAAAACCAATTGGCATTTTAATCTTCATATTTAAGACTAGCGATTGAACTAGAGTTAATTCTAAATTACAAAAATAGACTTTTTTATACACTTTTGAAAATTACATTCTATTTTTTACTCATTTTTTCTTAAGTTTTTCGCTCGTACAAAAAAAACTATCGAAGCAATCATGATAATCCTAGTTCAATCGCTGGCTTACAACATATTAAAGATGCTGTATAAATTTGAACAAGATCGGTGCAGTAGTTTCTGAAATATCGTGGTCACCGTTTCGAAAAATGGTGTTTCGAGAAAAACGCGTTTGAAAGTATACCTGCTCCGTATACCTGCTCCGTATACCTGCTCCGTTACAGGGCCGTAACTTGTGAACCACTTCGAATATCGAAAAATCCTTTGGCACACATTTTCTACACATGTTGTAGATGTGATTTATGAAAAAAAAATCGATTTTTTCGACCCGAGAAACTAGAGGATCGCCTTAACTCAATCGGCTTAATAGTTTTTGAGTAATCCTGGACGCCAATTTCGACCATGGAGTTTTGGGAAAAACGCGTTTGACGTTCACGTCCTTCCGAATTCGAGCGGTGAGGCACAGCGTTGACGGGCTGTAACGTTTGAAGTTTTTCGAATTCCGCTTTGAAACTTTAAAGAAATATTCTACGAATATAGTTCCATCGATTAACGAAAAAAATTACATCGATTTTTTTATCGTTGTAAATTCATATCTCGCCTTAAGGGGGAAGATACCTTTAGGCGAGGAAAAAATTGGTGAGTTTCATGATTTTTTAAAGGAAAGATTTCTTCACCATTTTTGAGACTCCGGGTATGTTTTATCACTAGTTTTGGCGGTTACATGGTATTTTCAAAAATTAATTTCGTCAAGTGGCGTAGGAATGGGACGGTCTTCTAAATGGGTTCGCGGCGAATGTTGTCAGACAGCGTGACACATAGCGTCGGCGGGATTAATCTAAAAAAAACCAACGAATATTTTTCTTTTATAGCCCTACGCAGAGTATGAACCACGAAAAAGTGAGAAATGTTGAAAATCGATGAAATCGTACGCTTTCAACCAAAAACATTGAATTCTTCGAAAAAAAACTACATTTTGCAATAAAAAATACTTTTTATTTTGAAAAACATTTAGGATCATGTTTTAGACAATGAGGTTAGAAAGATATATACCAAACTTCATCAGAATTGGTCGAGTAGTTTTTTAGCTATACGTCACGCCAGTTTTGAAAATGCAGTTTAGTATCCATGCCGTACCAGCACCATTTTTTTAAGATTAATAAAAAAAGTACCACGTAACAGCCAAAATTGGGCATGAAACATACCATTAGTCTAAAAAATGATGAAGAAATCTTTCCTTAAATAAGAAGTCATGAAAATCAGCAAATCTTTTCCTCGCCTAAATGTACCTCCCCCCTTAAAACCCTTAATCCTCATTGATTGAAATCTGACTTTCAATGTGACACTCATTTAATTATTGATATAAAGTTCGTGAGGACGAAGGTCTAATGATAATTATTTTTTAATAGTAGAGTTCACAATTTCTTGAAATTCCTGAAACTGATCTTGACATGAGAATTTTAATTACGTGCTTCATTGTCCAGCTGGAACTTGGTTAAGGCTTGACAGATCTGCGGATCTCGGGGCCGTTCTCGGAAGTACGCGGTCGACGGCTCGGAGCTGGGGAGACGTGTACAGAGATAGAGAGACAAAGAGTGGATCTGACCGTTCGCGGTCAGACCAGCGTCTGACCGAAAACCCGCTCCCTGGCTTGAACTACTTACACTCGCCAAAGGCTTTGGTTTCTCTCCACCGCTATATTTATCGAAACACTGTGAATTTCTCTCCGACTCTGTTGAACAAATAAACCCAATTTTCACTCATTCTGCACACGAAAACGTTGCATTTTTCGCAAATTATATTTTCGAAAAGAAAGCCTTTGAGCGTTATTAGAAAATTTTATTTGTGTAGCATGCTGACATTTTTTTCTTTTAGATCGATTTATCGTTATTGAATTTTCGTGACAAATATATTAAGGGGTAGCCATAACCTTGAAGTTAAAAAAAAACAGATGGATTTTCAATTATTTTTTTCGTCTCACGTATTGGGATGATAAGGTCGATCTTTCGCACACAGATAGTACATAGTCTCGACATGTCACTATTTTCTTTGATTGCAAAATATATATAAACAACGTAATCATTGTTGTTTAATCTCAGGGCTGAGCCTCCGCACGGCTCGGTCGCGTACATGATTCCGGTAAATGGATTCATATAAAGTCAAAAATGGAAAAATATACTTTTAGTACAATGGTAAAGCTACAGACTCATGGTGTACATTTTCGAAATTTTAAAAATTGCATTAATGTCACTGTTTTTAAAGAAAAGGTTTATTTTCGACCAAAATTAACGACTTTAAGGGGCTGTACCAGTGTGAACGCGGAAAACTTTGCTGATTTTCGGGAATTTTTTGGAAGAAAAGTACTCGATTGAATGTTTCGGAAAATTAAGAATATATTTGGCTATATTTGACCTTTATTACATAATTTTTTTATAGAAAAATATTGAGATCCAAACAACTTATTCGCTGCCTTCGGAGGCGCCAAAAAAAAAGTTCCTCCACTGCTGACATGATTCCGGCCGATTGAGTAGCTGAAACCGAAAAAGGAAAAAATGTCGTTAAACTGGAAGGTATTTCCTGTACAATGACGTAGGATTTTCGAAAAATATCAAAATTTAACAAAATTACGTAGTTAAGAAAAAAGGTCTGTTTTCTTGCCTATAAAATGGTCGTTTTTTCAATGCTAAATCGTCAATTTTCATCCAATCAAAAATATCGTACGTCATTGTAGAGTAAATATATTCAAGAGTACTCAGTTCAAATTTCAAGTCAATCGGATAATTGCTCTTTGTGTTACAATGTCAGCAAATTTGAAAAATTTCATTTCGAGAAAAACGCGTTTAAAGAGTTAACTATCGATTTTTGCAAGATAAAATGATTAGATATACGGCCTTGAAATTTTTACAGGACATTCTTGAAAGTATAAACTGTCGAAAAAGGCAAAAAAATCGATTTTTAAAAGTGTCACACTGGTAAAGTCCCTTAAACGTTTATTATTAACAAACGGACGAACAAATGAAAAAAATCATCCGTTCAGTTGATTGAATATGCTATAAAATATGTCTAATCCAAATTTGAAGTAAATCGGACGATTAGATTTTGAGATATGGCGTACGCCAAATTGCAAAGTATACTTTCGCGATAAACGCAAGAGAAGAAAACGTACTAAATCCACTTTTTCCGCATAACATTTTCGTATAAATATTTCGGTCTGCTCAATATCTTCGGTGGCTCTTCATGATTTTGGGTACGGGCAATACGAATAGGACATTTATGTTGTTCTAGAATCGTTTTTTCCCGTTATAGACAATTTAATTGTTATAATGACGATTGTGACGAAAAAGTGCATTTTGTAGAAAAATATTTGAAATAAAAGATGTTTCTTTTTTAATTGAAAATAAAAAATGTCTCATTTTTTTCGCTAGCTCCATTGGTAATAGAGATATGAGCAAGGAACATTTTTATGAGAAAGACGGAATGATGAGTCCAAGGAACGAAACGTTAAGTGAGAGGTGATGGGATTAATTTTCGTCGCTTATATCTCCATTACGAATAGAGCTAGTAAAAAATTAAACACCTTTTATTTAAAATTTCTATCTATGAAATGCACTCTTTCGTCTCAATTGTTGTTTGAAAATTTTAATCGTAAGAAAATGCCTTGGTGTATGGACTACTTGCGTGAGATAAAATCACAATTATTATTTTCGTACCTTCAATCTGCAATTCCTGCACCGTACAATAATCAAACAGTCGGATTGGACAAAGTCACATCAATGCCTTTAGAAACCATACAATGCACCGCGCAGCGCTAGAGTCGTAACGCAACAGGACGTTCTGACTTGCTCCACTAAAATCGTCATAACTCGGTCAATTTTTGGAATCTTTCCAAAATCTTTGAACCAAAATCAAAGTCAAGACTCTACGCAATAAGAAAATAAAATAAGGCGAAAACTGATTTTTCGAAATTCCAAGGTTATGCATATCCTTTAAGGGGCTATGTGTGTGACAGTGTGACCAGTGTGACACTTAAAAAAAATCGATTTTTTTTGTCGCCTTTTTCGACAGTTTATACTTTCGAGAATATCATTATCATTTATATCATTTATATCAATATCATTTTATCTTGCAAAAATAGATAATTCAATCTTTAAACGCGTTTTTCTCGAGATAAGATTTTTTAAATTTGCTGACATTGTAACTCAAAGAGCAATTATCCGATTGACTTGAAATTTGAACTGAGTACTCTTGAATATATTTACTCTACAATGACGTAGGATATTTTTGATTAGATGAAAATTGACGATTTGGCATTGAAAAAAACGACCATTTTATAGGCAAGAAAACAGACTTTTTTTCATAACTACGCCATTTTGTTAGATTATGATATTTTTCGAAAATCCTACGTCATTGTACAGGCAATACCTTCCAGTTTAACGACATTTTTTTCTTTTTCGGTTTCAGCTACTCAATCGGCCGGAATCATGTCAGCAGTGGAGGAACTTTTTTTTTGGCGCCTCCGACGGCAGCGCATAAGTCGCTTGGATCTCAATGGTTTTCTATGAAAAAATTATGTAATCTAGGTCAAATGTAGCCAAATATATTCTTAATTTTCCGAAACATTTAATTGAGTACTTTCCTTCCAAAAAATTCCCGAAAATCACCCAAATTTTCAGCTTTCACACTGGCATAGCCCCTTAACACGTATTAAATCAATCTGAAAACGTGGAAAAATGGTATTTCTTTGGCTTACCTGTTCCTGCCTGGCTTGAACTACTTACACTCGCCAAAGGCTTTGGTTTCTTCATCGCTATATTTATCGAAATCTGAATTTCTCTCCGACCCTGTTGAATAACTAAACCCAATTTTCACTCATTCCGGACACGAGGAAGTTGAATTTTTCACAAATAAAATTGTGAAAAAGAAACACTCTGAGCGTTATTCGAAAATTTGATTTGTGTAGCTTGCTGACGTTTTTTGTTTCCTCTTTTACATCGAATTATCATAATTGAATTCTCGTGACAAATATATTAACACCAATTAAATCAATCTGAAAACGTGAAAAAATTGGTATTTTTGGCTTACCTGTTTCTCTGGGCTCGATGCAAATGAGATACCGAATGCAAAATTAATTCGTCGACCCGATGACACACCTGCTTTAAATATAACCAATATTCTCGCATCGTGTTTCGCCGCTGTATGTCATCCACGGCAAGCTTGAGCGAAGGTGTTTATTATTTTTATCGTAATAAACGAACGAACAAAAAGCAAACAATTGTCGGAAAGACTTGATTGTAAACAAGAAAAAAATGGCGTTATTTATGTTCTTCTGTCGATGCCGGAAAACGAATGACAATTTAATATTGGAATTTGAGGAGGAAAAAAAATAGAGATCTCGTGACGAAGTAGTAGCTCGTACTATCGCAAACATCGTCAAACGCCGCCATCGAAAACAATTCTTTTTTGCTAACGATACTTAATTCCTGCGATATCTCGTTACTGCTTATTTCATTCGCGTTTGTTTTTTTTCAGGCCTAGCAGACCTTTAAGCGAGGATTTTTTCGGAGAGAAAAAATTTCCGCGACGCTGAAATGCCACCGGGCTGGATGAGAATTTTACGAAAGCGATGGACCGTTGGCACACGCGTCTTTTCCTCTCGAAGGAACGAATAATTTTACAGGCCTATAATATTTGACTCGCGTTTATTTCGGAGAACTTGAAAGTGTGGCCGGTCATTTGTATAAGCTTTCGGAATTTTGAGAAATATTCATCTCGAGCGGAATTAGTCATCGACGAGTAGTAAATTCGTTGTCAGTACGACCGGAACACAGTTAGCCCGAAGACAAATATATATGTCGTCAGGGATAATAAACGTTTTTTTTTCTGGTAATTTTATGCGGAATGTGTTACGAATTTTATACGAAAGTCGTTACTGTCAGATAGAAAATAGGGGCCGTGAGAGAATTCTGCGGAATAGAAGGAAACGAGAGAGGCTACGGTTTCATTTTTATTTTGTTCAATTGGAAATCTGATACTCGCGATTTTAGAACATTATGTTTGGATTCAAAATATTAATAATAATTTTTTTTTGTTATTTAGGCTTGAGTAAAGCTGAAGAAATTGAGAGGACATGAAAATGTGAAAAAGCTATTTTTATATTTCTTGACAAGACTGTCCCCCTTACAAATAGAGTTTTCCCACGAACGAGTACATGAAATTAATTAATATCGTTATATAAACTATTGCGAGGGCGAGCAAAGCTCTAGAAGGTAAATAGTGTAAAACAATAAAATCTGCGAAACGAGAGAAGTAATACAATTTTTTTACAGTAAATGACACGGAGTAGTGAAATAAAAGGATTTGGTTGCTTGCACACTTGACCGTAGAATTGGCATAATTGATGGAAGTATGGCTGAAGAAATAATACGAAAATAAAAGGTTCGAATAGCCTTTAAGGGGTTATAGCTAGTTGTAAAAGTCGAAAAATCACTTTTTTCAAAACCAATATATTTTGACAGTATATCATGTTATAAATGTTCCCTGAAAATTTGATAATAAAAATTTGATAATAATTTGATAAAATTTTGATTGAATTTGATACAATTTGATAATAAAAATTGATTGATTGGTTTGATAAATAAAATTGACAAATTTATAGGCTATTATGTTGACGCCCGTGAGAAAGCTCGGAGCTTCGTTCGAAACTTTAAAAGCTTTTTTCTCGAAAGTACGTTTTTTCCGATGTTTACTTTCGATTTGATGGAGGAAAAAAGCCCATTTTTCGCAAAAAATTAAGACCCACTTTGAACACGCGCCATTTTGTCTCAGTTTGATATTTGGTAAATTCCTTCGTTCAATCATAGGACAACCTAATATAACAACGAGATCTGTTAAATTTTTTAATCGATTGTAATGATATATTTTAATTATAAATACGTCGATTCTAATGCAATATTTTAATTGTAAATATGTCGATTATAATTAAATATTTTAATTATAAACACATCAATTATAATTAAACATTTTAATTATAAACACATCGATTATAATTAAATATTTTAATTACAAATAAATCGATTATAATGAAGTATTTTTACACCAAAAAATTGCAGAGTGTTCTTTAGATGAAACTTTTTCAAATACCGCAGTTTTGTATAAATGTTATCACCGCGATTTTCTATAAAAAAAAAACAAAAATGAGCTCTTTTCGACTAATAGAACTAGGTACAACCCGTTAAAAAATCACTCAGTGTTTGCCTTCCAGTAGAAACCACCCGTACTTCTCAGCCCAAATAAAAATGGCAAGGTTATCGGAATTTCCGAGGACGCGGAGATGTCCTATATCTTCTGTAATTCATTTATCTTTATTTAACTACATTAATCTTCTGTTACATAGCTCCAGTTATTCTTATATATATATATATATATATTTATATATATATATACGCTTGTATAATAATTACACGTATTGTTAACATTCATAAATTTTATATATAACCTAATATTATTAAATATAATATCCGTCGCACATATCGTCGGTTCGTTTGAAGGCAAAATATTTCTAAATAAAATTCACATTAGGTAAAAATTATTTTAAAAAAACAAAATTCAAGTGTACCAATAAAAAGTAATATTTCGAGCAAGAATGACACGTGAGACATATTGAGTGAAGCAAGCACGACGGGGCGTGCTCGATCGACATATATATATCCTACAAATATCGCTCGAGGACCGACAACATTTACATCTGGTCTAACAATTGTCAGCAAATGGATTTACATCTTAACGTATTTATATTCGATTTAAATTCGAACGATAATCCATATTTATTGTCAATCCTCTATCGTAACCTCTTGCAATCACACAAATAATAATAACAACGATAATACGCGTGTACATATATGTATACACATATATCAAGCATTGCCTCGTCTCTGGTTGAGAAAGTTCGCGAGTGTCGAAAAAACGTACGTTCTTTCTCAAAGTCTAGAGCTTACAGTGCGTGCTGGCGACGGGAGGAGTGCGCGGGGACGAAGGAAGAGAGGAAGGGACAGGAACCAAGACACGAAACACACTCGCACAGGTGAGAAAAAAAAGCAGGTCGTTTTTCTTTTTGGCTCCTCGAGGTTCAACGCTCGAGCAGACGAGAACGATCGGTAGCATGGATCGGAAAGAAGGACCGAAAGAAAATTAGATTCTAAAGCGAGGTATTCCCGTTTGAATCGTATATTCGGTCATGTGCCACGAAATGACAACGAAGCTCGTTATCATTAATTGACTAAGTATGTATTGTAGGTAGCGTGAGCGACGCGAGGAAGAATTATGGTCCCGAACGTTTGTCTCGTAAATGCGTGCACGTTTGACGCCTTTACGAATTTGTTTAATCCATACGAATCTTCTAATTGCATTCAATATAATGGACTGTTGAATCGTTATTTTGCGCGGCTGAATTTACGATTGCCCGGCGTTCCATCTTACTCCACGCCACGATACGAAGTTTGGGGCCTGAATTTTTTTTTCTTTGCTGCTTAGGTCAATATTTTAGCTTTCTTTTTTTTAAATAATTTTCATTGGGATTCTGCGGTGAAAGAAGAAGAGGAAGGAAAAGTGCCGACCTACATCCACGTATGTGTGCGAGAACCACTTGGTATCGCGACGAGACTCGAACGGATGGACGAAAAAGAACGGATAGAGATAAAGAACGAGGCAGAGAAGTTAGGCGAGGCTGCGGATGATGTTGGACGCTCGTGTATATATACATACATGCATATATATGCGGGGCATTCAGGCCTGTTGAAGCCGAATTGGAAATCACAAAACCATTAATAGCATTATTGGAGACTAAAATGATAAAAATCTTCTCAAAAAAATATGATTAATTCGAAAAAAAATAGAAGGAAAAATAGGCCCACGATGAAACTAGTCTTAAAAATCATGAAATGGGTCACTCTGTTTTAGAGAATTTTTTTAAAGAGTTAGAAAAAGGTGATCATCTTTGAAATGAATAATTTTCACTTTAGAAGCAAGAAAAACCTTGACATTGATACTTCATAATTTTTTTCATATTTTTAAAGGAAGGTGTGCTTTAAAATAAAAAAACATGATATAGTGACATTTGTCGATATCTCAATTAGTTCAGGAGTTATCAGCGTTTGAAGGTTTCCAAAACTTCCGGTATCGAAATTTTTTGGAAAATTATAACTCCTGAAAGAGAAGAGATAAAAATCGAAAAATTGGTGTGGATATTCCTTTCATGGGGTACAATTTTACAACAAAAAAATAAGGAAAACCAAACATGATCGGGGTCACGGGCTAGGTGAAATGGCGTGGAATGTCCCATATATATATATATATATATATATATATATATATATATATATATATATATATATATATATATATATATATATATATATATATATATATATATATATATATATATATATATATACCGGGTGTCCCATTTTAATCTTACACCTGAATTATCTCGAAAAATACCGCTCCGATTAAGTATCGAGCCCAATAAAACTTTTAGGCTTCAAATTGGGACGTTAAAAAATCTTTCTTGGTCCAAAATTCAAAATGGTGACGTTAAGATGTTTGGTACGTTTTTTTAAATATCGGATCATTCATTTTTTTACACTAAAACATTTATCAGGCCAATACTCACAGCTTTTGTAGGAAAAGTTTTTTGATATCGTTCATAATTTTGAGGTTAGAAACCCATTTTTTACTATTTTGGCGTTATTCGGAATGTACCACGAGGAGGTGAAACCTTCAACATCCCTAGTGTACGTGTGCGTGTGAGTGTGTGGGTGTGAGTTTGTTTGCGCTTGTCGGGTTCGTTTGGATTTGTTCGATAGCCCAAACAAATCCAAACGAGTATTAAGTCTCAGCGGCTCGTCACTTCCGTTTTCGAACAAACCCAAACAAATTCACACGCACACTTACACGTGGGTTTGTTTGATAACGGAAGAAACGAGTCGCGGATACCTAATCCTTGTATGGCTTTGTTTGGATTATCGAACAAACCCAAACAAACGCAAACAAACCCACACCAACACGCGCACTGACACAAGGGATGTTGAGGACTTTACCTCCTCGTGGTACATTCCGGATATCGCTAAAATAGTAAAAAATGGTATTCTAACCTAAAAATTGTCGCGTTATCAAAAAAATTTTCGTACAAAAGTTGTTGGTTTTGGCGTGATAAATGTTTCAGTGTAAATATTTGTGATCCAATCTAAGAAAACAGGTCGGCCATCTTAACGTCGCCATTTTGAATTTTGGATGAAAAAAGATTTTTTTTCAACTTCCCAATTTAGAGCCTAAAAGTTTTATTATACTCAATACTTAATTAGAGCAGTATTTTTCGAGATAAATCACGTATAAAATAAAAATGGGACACCCGGTATATATATCAATATATATACATATAAGTAATCGTATAAATTATACAGCGGAATATCTTTTTCTACGGGACGACGGATTGTCAGATCGATAGGTAGAGATGGTCTCTCTTTTTTCTCGCGATCTTTCTCTCTCTCTCTCTCTCTTCTTCTCTCTCATCTCTTATCCGAGCAACGATCGCATTAAATAGTTTCGTCCGGGCCTTTCTATTCCGCTTTCTTTTCCTATACCTCCTTCGTTTTCACAATCAGCAACCTTAAATTCATTTTCAGTGGACGCGAAGTTGTCCCGATCCTCCAATTAAAAAGGTGGCAGAATCATCGAACAGTGCATCGAAGGCAAAAAATTAAACGACGAGCGAATAAATTTCGGCAAAGGTCAATCGAGTTATATATTTATGCAGTTTTTTTTCCCTCCACTAACCATTTGTCCTCGATCCTCTTCGTCGCCTTCCTCTCCCACGGTACGCCGTTTAAATCTTTGTCGCGGAATCTTCGATTACGAGTGTGACAAAAGTCGATAAAATAGTATTTTATCATTGTGAAAAATAAAATTTTTATTGAGTAACTCCGGAGCCTCGGGAGACGCGGGCCACATAAGAAATATGGTAATTAAAGTGAGATACGTGTAGGAGACACCCTGAAAAAAAAAGTATCGCGCGACGAGGGCTCGTAAAGGCAGTTTGAAAAAAAATCTCGTCAAAATACTTCTGGGGGTTTCCTTTCACAATAATTTTTTCGATAATCCAACTGGTCATGATCCAAGAGTTTAATGGAGTGCACAAACGACCTCGTCATTATAAAAATGTTCTACTGTTTACGCTCTTTTTGCGTCCACTATTAATGGTAATAATGATCTTTTACCAAATTACTTTTTTCAAGCGCCACGACTTTTTGGGAGTATATTACGACGATGAAAATAAGTGATACTAAGCGTTATTGTTCTAATGAAAAGTAAATGAAAAATTAACACTCTCTAACGTTGGATGAAACAGTGAAATTGTCCTCCATAAAATAATAGTAAGAATAACCGGGTCTCGAGTGTGGGTTCTGCTGATTGAATCCTCGCGGTATAGTGGATGATTTGTTGAATTGTTGAAAATTGAATGATCGTGGCTGAGTAATTGAATTGAAGGGGGCGCCGTTAGTCAGACACCGCGAGAAAGGGGTCTTGATAGCTTTATATTAACGAAGATTGTAAAGTTGATGGGATGATGGGAAATGCATACAGTTCATATATATGCATATATATATATATATATATATATATATATATATATATATATATATATATATATATATATATATATATATATATATATATATATATGAGAAATTCCACGTCATTTCACCTAGCCCGTGACGCAGACCATTTTTGGTTTCCCTGATTTTTTTTTGTAAAATTGTACCCCATCAAAGGAACATCTTCATCAATTTTTTAGATTTTTGTCTCTTCTCTTTTAGGAGTTATAATTTTACAATAAATGTCGATGTCTGGAGTTTTGGAAACGTTTAAACGCTGATAACTCCTGAACTAATTGAGATATCGACAAATGTCACTACATCATTTTTTTTCATTTTGAAGCATACTTTCGTTAAAAAATATGAAAAAAATTATAAATTATCAATGTCAACGTTTTTTTTGCTTCACAAGTGAAAACTATGCTTTTAAAGACGATTGCCTGTTTTTATTTTTTTTCAAAAAATTCTCTAGTATAGAGTGACTCATTCTATGATTTTTAAGACTAGTCTCATCGTGGGCCCATTTCTCCTTCCATTTTTGTTCGAATAAACCATATTTTTTTAGAAGATTATGTTCATTTTATTGTCTAAAAAGGCTGTTGATGATCTTGGGATTTTCAATTCGGCTTTGACAGACCCGAAACGGTTTATTTTTAGTTTGTGCTGAATTTAACGAAAAACAAATGATTTTGAATAAAGAAACAAAATTCGTTGAATTCAGTACAAATTGAAAATAAATCGTTTCGGGTCTATCGAAGCCGAATTGGAAATCACAAAATCATTGATAGCATTATTGGTCATTAAGATGTAACTGATCTTAGAAAAAAATATGACTAATTCGAAAAAAAATAGAAGGTAAAATGGGCCCACGATGAGACTAGTCTTAAAAATCATAGAACGGGGCACTCTGTTTTAGAGAATTTTTTGAAAAAAATAAAAAAAGGCGATCATCTTTAAAAATAATAGTTTTCAATTTAGATGCAAAAAAAACGTTGACATTGACAATTGATATACTTTTTCATATTTTTTAACGAAAGTATGCTTCAAAATGAAAAGAGACGATGGAGTGACATTTGTCGATATCTCAATTAGTTCAGGAGTTATCAGCGTTTAAACGTTTCCAAAACTTCCGCAATCGACTATTGTTGGAAAATTATAACTCCTAAAAGAGAAGAGATAAAAGTTGGTGTGGATATTCCTTTCATGGGGTACAATTTTACAAATAAAAATCAGGAAAACCAAAAATGATCGGGGTCACAGGCTAGGTGAAATGGCGTGAAATTTCCCACACACACACACACACATATATGTATATATATACATATATATATGCATGCCATAAAGTACGTGGGGATTCAAGCTCGACCGGAATACACGCTCAGAAATCGTAACATCGTATTTCATACTACGGTTACGTAGTATAACACACACTTACACATGTAACAGTATATATATATATGTTTATGCACTACGAGATAGTCGTAATTTTCTTTTAATAGTCTTAGGTCATTAAACATTACGTACTTATTTACAGCCACTTTTTCTTTCGATTTCACTTCCTGCAGATTGTATTCTCCACGAGCTACGCAATTGTTTTTTTGTTCTCTCGTTTACCGTCTCTAATTACGATTTAACATTAAAGAATAAACATCTACGAGCTACATTGACTTCGCACAGAAGGAGTCGTGAGGAACACTAGACACTGCACCACTCCACAATTTGCATACGCTCACTTGTCCGCGTTCTTAACATTTTGTCTTCGTTTACCGTTTATTTTTTCGCGGCATTTGTTCAAAAATTTTTTATATACAAGTGAATGCTGTTCAGCTCCAGACTGTCGGAGCTCAAAGTTCTGTAGTTCGAAATTTGATAAGCGTCTAAGAAACTGTGATAGAAACAACGTTTGACATTTTCGAAATTAGCGCTGACAACAAATACGGGCATAGATTTGTTATCGCTAAATTCAATAGTTGCCTCGATCTATTCTCCGTGTGTAGAATTTTGACGAAAATTTTGTTTTTTCCAATTCGAACGTTTGGCGAGAGTTTTGTCGTTTACAAAAGAGAGTAAAGATTTTTTTTTTTTTGGAGGACGCGTGAATCGTCGACGTTTTCGTCGTTGGTCGTACGGCCGTGAAGAGCCGGCCGGATCTTAAGGGAGTCGAGGATTATTCGAAAACGTTTCTTTTTTGCTCTCGTTTCGATAATTCGTTCGCGCAATTCCCTGTGCGATATTCTCACCTCTATTTGTTCGTTAATCGTCGATATCTCGTGGCGCAAGTTGCTTCATTCCTTCGTCGTTAAACGCTAAGCGGCCGCATCTCGGACAGCCTTTATCGAACTACACGAAAATACAAAATTTATATAGAGATTTCTTTGTTCGCCTCGTTTCTTCTTCACCGCTCTGTTTTTCGTTTGTTTTTAAACAGCTTTTAGTTAACTCGTTTGCGTTTTTGTGTGTGTTTATACGCGTGATTTATTCTCGTTTTATTTTTATTCATTTCTTTTGTATATGGGGTGCCAAGTTCACAAGCTCGATGGATTTAAGGAGAGATATACACCTAGATGGTCGAGGTCGAGGATTTAGAAGCTGTGAACATTCCGTCGACCGTTGAAGACCTACACTATGGGCCTGGTATCGATGATTCCATGTATGTTGACAAATTTCATGATTTATTCATTCCCACATTTTCAAACGCGTTTTTCTCAAAACCACGTTTTTCAAATCGGTACCCAAAATTTCTCGAAAACCAATGAACCGATTGCCTTGAGGTTTTTTGTGGTTATTCTACACACCATTATCTAGTACTTGCCAAAAGATTTTCTTTTTCCGTTACTTAGTTTTTGTTTTATAGGCAAAATAATAACTAATTTTTGGCCCAAAAATCACTATTTATGTTCAAACGTCCGCCATTTTGTCATAAATCGATATTTTCAATATCGGCTATGACAAGTACTAGATTATAGTATCTAATTTAATAATCTTTTTGGTTTTTTTTTCAGATGATTTTTGAAGAAACACCAGTGGGTACCGTATACGCAGATTTTTTTACGACGCTCCAAGGATCATACAATATCCTTGTATATTTTTGATATTTTTAAATAAAGAAAATTAAACATATTTTTGAATGTATATACTTTTAGATAATTAAAACCCCAAATTGAAATTTCAAATAGTTTTCCTTGAAAAAATTCACAAAAATGACCTTTTTTCCGGCACCTAGGTGTATATCTCCCCTTAAGAATTGTATAAGAATAAGAAAGATCGTCAGCTGATACCCTCCTTGTCCTTTTTCACCCTATTCTTCTTCATACCTTCTTTCATCCTTGTCAAACAGTCTATTTGCTCATTGTTGCAATGTCTTCCCTCCCTTACCGTGATTTCGTAAATATTGTTTCTTATTATCTTTTTTTTCCCGTCGCCTCTTTATCCCTGTCTCGCTATCGTTTCGATCTTTCCTTCTTTATTCGTTGAGACGCTCGTGGAAATTTTCGATCTTTGAATTTTTCTTCTGCACCGAACAATTTTTTAATTCTCAATGCCTATTTTGTCTCCGTCGTATTTACCAATAACAAGTCGGTAGGCCTGATGTGTGTGTTTCTTTTAATCTTACAACAAAAACGTATTCTACTTCGTTGATTTGTTGTTGTATAACCGAAAAAAAATGTATGCGTTCTTGAAAAATGTTTCGATCGGGAAGGACAAGGTTGATTTATTTTCTTCATTGCCACGAGCACTCGAAACGAATGGAATTCTGCAAGCAAATATAGCCGAGCAGTCGCGCTGTCGCTGAAAAACCCCGTAATCGGAAAAAAATAACATGCCAGTTTTTTACGGGTGATTATGTAAGTACCGCGGGTGCTAAATCCAAGTTTGCCTAAAAATCGGGGTGCAAGGTTTTTTTAGAGGATGGGGGTGTATTGATGCGAAACTACAACCCCGAAGAGGTCGGTGGTCGAGATCGACCGCACGAATTCGCCGCCGTGGGTTAATTTGTAGCTTGAATTGAATTGTAGCTTGAGGTTGAATTTTCAACCCCCGGGAGGGGTTAAAAAAAGCAAAATTCAAGGGTGGTCCAAAAAAACAAAAACACAGAGAAAATTATTCTTTACATTTCGTACATTTGAACCATCACCGAAAAATCGATGGTTTTCTAGTTATTCAATAAACAATTTTTTTCTCGATATTGCAACAATTCTTTTGGGGGTGAAAATATTATCGGAGAGGGATGATCAAATACTCGATCGACGCGTCTTTTCAAGGGCCACAACGTTCCCATTTAAACAAAAATTGTATGAATTTTTCCTGAAGAGTTATCGAATTAAAACTGATTTTTCCAAATTTCACTCCACTTTTTCACCCCCAAAATGAAGTTACACGACTTCGGCGCGGTGGACAAAAACAAAGCCCGTATTTTTCTGAACATTTTGTCTCCCGGTGTCGACCTCGTATGGGTTGTACTTTGGCATTAATCCACCCTCATCCCCTTTCAACCCCTAAAAAAACCCTCCACCCCGATCTTTAGGCAAATTTGGATTTAGCCCCCTCGGCACCTATAAAATCATCCCTCTAAAAATTAGCCTTTTAAAAAAAATTCCCGATTCCAATATACAGCACGACTGTACTACAGTGATTGTCCTTTGAGGATAGTTTCGGTACGCGCGAGGGATGCGGACAACGTTGGCCCGAACATTTCACACGGAGGGTGAGAAAATGTACGTGGAAATGGGCGAAAATTCCCACTCGTCGTTCATCTCCAATGTCTCGTCGCTTTCAACCCGAAAAATTAACGTCACATTTTTGATCTCTTGATTCTCGAAATGCCCAAATCGTTCGACTTTGCAACGTGAAATCGTCGAGGGTAGGGAAAAATTTTACCGAACGCGAGTGACAGTTCGCAAGCTCCGAGAGACATCGAAAAGCGACGATTCAGGTAGTACGAAGAGGAAAAAAAGAAAGGTACGAAGAAGGAAGAGTGATTGACGTTTTACAAACGATCGTCGCGATCGTGAGATACAAAAATAATCTGCAGCATGTTTACATTAGGGGTAGTTTTTGGGCACAGGGGGTGGTGTATAACGCGGAGGATGAAAAAACAACGATAAGATGCGTGATTTACAAAGCAGGCCCAAATTGACATAATTTTTCGTTCATGCATTGATATATAGAGCTAACGTGGACAAATGTCTCCATCGATTAAGGGGGAATCCCGTTAGACGCCCGAAAATGAGTCATTGTTCTTGAATTTTTTTAAAGATGATGAAATGATTTCATCATTTTTAAATTTTGACATTATCTTATTACAACTTTCGAGTGTTAAAAAAAAGTTTTCTTTTTTAAACGAGACAAAATGGCGGCGTTATACGTACATATAATTTTGAAAAATTGCTCATGTCATAGCTCAAAAAGTTGTTGATCGATCTGGCTGAAAATTTGGGGGGTTTCTCACTGTGACATTATCGGAAGGATATACCTAAAGTTTTAAGGTTACCGTGTAAATAAATTACTTTTTTGGGGTAAAAATTGTCGAGAAAATGGTCAAAAATACAAACATTTGATTACAAAGCCTGGTTAATTTTTTATTTTATACTTATTTATATTTTTATAGGTATATCCTTCCAATAATGTTATAATAAGGAACCTTCTAAAATTTTAGCCAGATCGGTGAATAACTTTTCGAGCTATAACATAAGCAGGTTTTTCAAAAACGCCTCAAGGAATACCTTATAGGCCATTTTGTTTTGTTAAAAAAAATAACACTTGAAGGTTGTAATAATATAATGTCAAAATTTGAAAATGATGCGATTAGTGTATAACTTGTAAAAAAATCATGAAAAGTCACTCATTTTCGTGCGTCTAACAGGATTTCCCCCTTAAGATAACGAGAAATGGTTACAACAGAATGAACGAGATAAAGTGAGGATGCAGGGACGATTCAACGAGGAATATACAAAAATAATCTTCAGTACTTTTACGAGGGTGTACGAGGGCTAGAGTGAAAGGAAATAAAAGAAGAATGATCAATGGATCACAAATAGAGTGCGGAAAAAAATGTTGGCGAACGAGTTGTTACTATTAAATTTTAATTATTATCACTATCACAAAGCGTCTATGTCGATAATAATTTCCGTTCCAAATAATTCATATTGAACACCAATAGTCATCGTGTTACCGCGAGCACTATTAATTATTCGAGTAGTTTTTATTTCGAGTAGTCATCAACATTCATAGATCCATCTTATTGAGGGTGTTCGAATTTGTTTTTTTTTTACAGTATGTTCACTTTACGTTCTACGATAGTTCTCGCGAATGATCGTCGGAAAAACTTTGTCAAGGCATTTCCTACGATATTTATTCTCCCGATAGTTTATTTGGAAATTCTTTAGACAAGTGACTTTTCCACAAAATATTATCCGAATTCTCCGATAAAATATCATTTATTGGGTTATAATTGATGATATTCAATTGGGGGAAGCCGACATTTTTCATTAACAATTTTTGTACGAGCACATAATCGTCAGAAATAATTTCGAATTTTTCAAAAACCCAAACAAACCCAATATAGGCGTCGAAATGTTCAAAAATGCCCTATTTTGTCACGTGTTTCCGCGAACTTCAAAACCCCATCACTTTTTATTGGGGGCGGGGGGTGAATTTCAGCCTCCCGACTGAATATCATAATGTAAAACCCAATAAATGAGAAAATAGCAAAAAAATAATTTTAGGCTCATTTTTCGGAAAATTCACTTATCTGAAGAATTACAGTTTATTTATTTTCCCGATAGTAGTAAATTCAACAGAACTTTTAACGAACACCCTCTCAATGTGCATCCAAGCGTCCCCCTCTTTCTCACGTCGAGGCACTAAAAACGTCGATGCTGCTTCGGCCGATGGCTAATAATTACACTAATTAACGATTAATGATATGTGATTTAAGGAAAGTTTGCGTGTCCGTGCATGGTGACAGTGGTAACAATGATAGTTCTTTCTCTCTTTTCTTTTCCCGTAGCCTTCTCTTAGAGATTACGTATACCCGTTTCGAGAAAACTGAAAAAAAAAATCGACCATCCGCAATATCCTCTCGTCTCCCTCCGAGGGCTTCTAAAACTACGCGACTACTCGCGGAATTTTTAAAATATTTTTCATCGTTTTTGTATATTTCGCCATTTCCGTATTCTGGTTTTTCTCTCGATACCAACACTCAGCCGTTTCGCTGCACAAGTGCGAATAGTTTCGTTTTATGCTACGTTTCTGAGCCGAAAAAAATGCACCGTTAATTTTTCTCATTCGGCTGATGGTTTCTCTTTCGTTATTGCCGAATTTATTTCCGTTTTCGCACGCAGTGACGATAAATTCAAGCCAATGTGACTTCAGCGTCGAAAGATCGATGAGTGTTATATTTGTGTTTGTGTGGGACGAAAAAATAAATTACCGGGTATGCCGATTTTTTTAGCATCGTTCTAGTTACATAATTAATTAGTTCATTAATTCATACACTGATTCATATGCTCTAATCAATTCATATATACGTCTGTATAATTACATATATATAGATTTATATTTATTCCACCATATATATATATATATATATATATATATATATATATACAAGGTGTCCCTCTTATCTATGCCACCCGAAATAACTCGGTAATTATCGACGTCAGAAAAAAATGTTCCAGACAAAAGTTGTACGGTGTGAAGGGGGCTATCAAATGCGCCAAATTTTTTTTTTTATTTCCGTGGAGGAGCTGACGCAGAGTGAAGGTCACCTCCACTTTTTTCAATCATCTTGTGGAGCACCTCAAGCCGCATAAAAAACATTGAGAGTCAAAGTCGTTCAAGGTCATTCAAGGTCAGTATCGACGATACAAATCTAAATATATATTCAAATCTAAAGATATTCAGATTTGTATTTCATTTTAATAGGTGACCTTGAGTGACCTTGAACGACCTTGACCCCCCAATGTTTTTTATGCGGCTTGAGGTGCTCCACAAGATGGTTGAAAAAAATGTACCATTCCATTTAAAAAAGTGGAGGTGACCTTCACTGTGCGTCAGCGTCTCGACCGAAATAAAAAAAATTGGTCGCATTTGATGGCTCCCTTCATAACGTACAACTTTTGTATGGAACATTTTTGTGTGACGTTGATAATTACCGAGTTATTTCGGGTGGCAGAGATAAGAGGGACACTGTGTGTGTGTGTATGTGTATATATATATATATATATATATATATATATATATATTACCCCTATTTATTTTCGCCTCATCAATTAATTCTGTCATTATCAATACGTATCGTGTATGTATAGGTGATATGTACCAAATGGAAGATTCACGTTGGACGCGTTTCGTGCGATTCGTCGACTCGCTCATATACATCTCTTTCATCCCAACATCGATGTTTCGTCGGCATTCTCCGTCTCAAATTGTCCCATCTATCATGCGTTCGTTAATTATTCGACTTGATCGATTTTGAATCGGCCAAGCTCTTTTTTTGTTGCTCTCGAGACTCACTTCGATGGACGAGCGATGCAAGAAAGATATACTGTTACGTTTATGTTTAAACGAGCTCTTTTTCGACATGTTTTTTTTTCCAGGACGCCGCGCCACGTCCCAGAAACCCAAAAAAACCCGTCGTTACTTCTATTTGTATATTTATATGCGTGTCTTTTTTTTCTCTTGTCAGTTTTTATTTATATTTATGTTAGGCATCCCTTAAAAATATTTTCTCGGAGCGGGTGTCGTCCGCTACTCGCAGCAATATATTCTGACCTAACCTATACATCACGTAGAATATATATATGTATATATATATATATTGCAAAAATGTCTTGCACAGTGCCACTTTAATCCTAAATCTTTTATATCCAGTTTTTCACTTCTTTTATCTGGTATCGTTTTTTTGCTCACGTTAAATCGTCAATTTTTTCTTCGTTTATTGATATTCTCTATGCTGCCGATTATCATCGCACTCGAGCCTCCCTATGGTATTCTTTTTCCTACGTTTTATGGTGTTTTTTGTTCTGCCGTGTATTCCCTAGAATTCGGAATGTTTGTTTGTAAATAAAGTTTCTCGATTTCACGTTCAACATTTAAAGTTATTTGCGAGGAGTAATCCGCATTCCGTTGGTTTGCTCGTTCTTTGCTGGCTGTTTGCTTCGGGCAACTCGCTCCACTGCTGGTCGAGAATGAAATGTATATTTATATCGGAAACGAACGTGGAAGTGTTTATTTTTAATCTTCGATTTCCCCGCATCTGCTTTTTCATTCTTGTACTGTTTCAGTTCTGTTACTGACCTCGAATTATCTGCCTGCAGTAAATTCATACGATTCGCGGAGACACTTCGGAAAATTCGGCTAATCGATTTTGGACTAGTTTTTTATATTTTATTTTTTATATCGAAGATCGATTGTATTCTGCAATTAATGTTGGTTTCGTTTTTCGAAAAACAATTTGTGACGATGGGAATTTAGCATTTCTGTCTTGAGGTCACTCGGACTCGAAAATCGACTCGTAATTCACTTGGAGTCTCTTCACAGTCGAGACGCGACGAACGTACGTACCTCTGTATATATATGTATTTTTTTCACTCCGTTCCGGGGCGTCTTGATATTTTTATTTTCAATTAATCGTAATATTTTTATTTTCAATTAATCGTCCCTCGAGCTCATTTACTCAACAATTTAGTCGCTCACTGTCGCTCCCTCTTTCTCTCTCGCTCTCTTCTCGTTTTTGTCCCTATCTTCTCCTCCCCGTCCTCGTCTATCGCGGAAGGGTGCTCCGAATATCCTGACGGGGCCGCTCGAGGACGCGATCACGATTCTGAGACGTACGAACGAGAGACGGCTTGCGAGGATCACTCTGGACAATCGTCCAAACGGTACGAACTTATTTTCGCCTAGATGATCTCGGTGAATATGAAGACCGGAAGTACTAGAGCTGCCAGAGCGCTGCGGAGATCCTGCGCTCCCGCCGAAACGCTCGACGCAACCGCACCGTTGCAGGCTTCCGGTGCCGGATCTGAAAGCCGAAAGAAAAATTGGATTGTCGCGAGCCAGTAATGACGATAGTGGCATTAACGGGCTACATTAGGGTGGCACAATTTTGAGCTCTGTTTTCTTTTTCGGTACTCTCACTATCCTATAATCTTCTTTAAGGGACTTTAGAAATTAACTTTAAATGAAAAAGAAACATACTTGAATCTTAAGGGGTCAGTCCGCTTTGAAAATTTCAAAAAATCGAAAGCAAGCAAGACTTAACGAATCAACGATGATGAGCAATTAGAAGGGATTTTGTACGGTGCAGGAATTGCCGATTGAGTTTAGCTAAGAGTTTTTCATAGTATAAACTTCAAACATGATTTTTTCGAAACGACGTTTTCAAAATCTAGCTCCATCGTATCTCTTAAAACTAATAAACCGATTCTCCTGAAATTTGACCCACATATTGTTAACATGATTCGCAACATGATTACCTTCGATGGTTTCAAAATTTTGATTTTTACTCTTTTTTTTTGCGAACAAATGCGAAAAAACGCGTTTTTTTACTTGATTTTCGTTTTTCATCTGCCATTTTTTGATTTTTTGATAAAACTTTATATCCGAAGGTCATTTTGTAACTGGTGCATACGGAATCTAATGGACTTTCATTTTTTTCTTTCAGACAAGCCGTTGCCGAGTTGTGATGGAGCTACCCAGCCCACCTATTTTTGTGGCGTTACGTTAAACTATAGTTTTTGTACTTAAAAATGAATAAAAATGAATTAAACAATTTAAGAAATGTATTTCAAGACTTTATCAAGCCCAGCAACTTTTATATTCATATCTTTTTTAAAATCCTCAAAAAAAACGCGAAAATAGCCTTTTTGGTGGCTCCAAAGTGGACTGGCCCCTTAAACGCGATTATCTCAGAATCGTCTTTTTTGAGAAACACCTTTCTGGTGGACACGATTACTAAAAAACTATTAATCCGATCCATACCAAATTTATACCACTTATTTATTATGATAGCTAGGGCCTGGACGGAGGATTTTTTATTTGTTAAAAACAAATTTCTGTTACAAAAAACCGAAAATTTAGCTTCAAAAAATGATTTTTTTCGTTAAAATTATCGTCGTTTTTTTAAGGGGTTACCCCCACTTGCGATTTTGAAAAAATCGATTTTTTTATTGCATTTTTTTTAAGTGCAATTTGAAGTGCAGTTTTTTATATGCCCGGAATAGATGACTCTATGTAAGTTTACAAAAAAAAATATTTTCTTCGTGTAAACTGAAATTGAAACTTTAAACGCGTTTTTCTCAAAATGGCGTTTCTGAAGTCGGTGACCAAGATTACTCGAACACTAATGACCCGATCTTCTTGAAATTTTGCAGGCTTATTTAATACATAAAAATGTAGTCTTTAATCGTTCGATTTTTTTTTTCGAAAAAAAAAAATGTCCGTTTTATAGCCAAAAAACGGCCGTTTTTTTTCGTTAAAATCGAACCATTAACTTTGACTGTCCGTCATTTTGTGAAAAATGAATATTTTTTAAAATCCTTCGATTAAAGACTAGTTTATACTTATATTTGACTAAATCCATCCGCATTTTTTTTTTCAGATGATCCACTTCGCCGCAATGTTGGTCACCGCAAACCGTGTATATAAAAACATTATTTCATTGACGGCCATTTGCCACTAAACAATGTAATATTTTTCAATAAAAAAATTACTGAAAGTTCTTGAAGATGTGTTCTTTAAGATGGTATATTGATCGATTAAAAAAGTTTTGTAGTTTTCTTTAAAAAAATTCATGAAAAAGGCCTTTTTTTGCGCTACAAGTGGGGGTAACGCCTTAAATAAAATGTTTACAAATCCTTCGTCCAGGCCCAAGCCAATGCAATATACTAATGAAATATTTTTCAAATTCTGATTTCATATGAACCGTTCTTGAGTTATCATGCCTATCGCAACTGATGCTCAAAAGATGGCGCTCTTGGAAGACAGCTGGAGTTTCGCGATTTTGAAATATTTTTCAATAAAAAAATTGTACAAGTACATGAAAATATGTACTAATCGATGTTGTTCACAGTTTTTCGATAAACATTTATTGTCCCGTCGAAAAAAATCAAGAAAATCACGTCCCTTCGCCCGCCACAAGTGTATGTAAGGCCTTAATAATTACATTTTGAAAACTGCGATTCCGACAATTTATCTCAGTCTCTCTAGGACACGAGGGACAAATAAAATTTGCAGCAATGGTAGATGAAAAATGTTCTCCTAACAATACCGTAGATTCGTTGTTGTTTTGCGAACGTTTAAAATTGCAGAGAAAAGTGTCTCGTCTTGTGACGGGCAGACTAGAATAATGAGAAACGGGGGGAGAAGCTCGTTACGAAGCTTCTTCAGGGCGACCAGAGAGTCCCAACATTAATTAGGACGATGGAGAAGCTCGTTATTTTTTTTTTCTTTCTTTTTACACCGAGTACCTCAGACAGTGCCGCAGGGCTGCCTCTTCAAACTGCGCACCGGAACTGTCGCGCGAGCATCAACGACGGGCTCGGAGAAAATGTTGAAAGACAAACAAGAGAACATGTATTTCCTCCGTACTTATTTTCACGGTAAGCTTTTCCGCCTGGGTCGGAAAAATATTTATTTTCTCGCAATGAAGATTGTTACAGAATAAAATGCTCGCGTGTGGGCTCGCATACACATTAAGGCCTTATATACGCGAAATATTTCAAAATTCTTCATTCTTTTGATTAGTTTTCATTCCATTAGCCTGAACGGTTAGGAATATTTTAAGCTATAAAGAATTAAAAAACTCGAAAAATGAGGTAAGATTGCAAGAAAAAATTTCGATGACACAAAAAAATATAAAAAATAAAATACCGACAGAAAATTGAGTAAAAAAAATTCAATTCCAATTTTTTTTTGTAATAATTTTTTAAAATAATATTGTTGGTTCAGATTGAAGATACATTCATTATGCAATTATAAAAGTGTTCATTTTTTTGCAGAGACCCACATCGATGCCGAGAACTTTCACGATTGACATGAAATTTGAACGGAGTACTCTTGAATATATTTACTCTACAATGACGTACGATATTTTTGATTGGATGAAAATTGATGATTTGGCATTGAAAAAAAACGACCATTTTATAGGCAAGAAAACAGACTTTTTTTCATAACTACGGAATTTTGTTAGATTTTGATATTTTTCGAAAATCCTACGTCATTGTACAGGAAATACCTTCCAGTTTAACGACATTTTTTCCTTTTTCAGTTTCAGCTACTCAATCGGCCGGAATTATGTCAGCAGTGGAGGAACTTTTTTTGGCACCTCCGAAGGGAGCGCATAAGTCGCTTGGAGTTTAATATTTTTCGGAGCCTGGTTGAAATTCCGAACTTTGAATGCTCGGACGGTTTAAAATTCCGAATTTTAATGTTCCGAAATTAAAGATGGGGCTGGGTTGAAATTTCGAACTTTGAATGATCAGAACGCTCAAAACTTCGAAAGAATAGTACCCCGAAAGATCAAAAGTCCGAAAGAATTTTACACGAAAGACCAAAACTCTTTGGAAGTTTTATAAGTTTCAAAATTTTCAATAATTCGACGAATTATTTCAAGAATTTATTTATTTATTAAGGAGTGATTTTGCGTCAATTTTGAAATTTGTCTAGACAATGTTGTACGCTCTACATCATTTACAGTCAACTGTGTAGACTTTCGCTGGCATGATCTTGCAAATGCCTAATTTTAATGTACCGAAATTACAAGGTTCGTCAAAATTATGGCAGCGAAAGGCTACAAAGTTGACTGTAATTGATGTAGAACGTATAACATTGTCTAGACAAATTTCAAAATTGACGTAAAATCACTTCTTAAGGGGTTATCCCCACTTGCGATTTTGAAAAAATCGATTCTTTTTATTGCATTTTTTTGAAGTATAAGTATCCGGGCCCATACTTCTGTATGGGCCCGGAATAGATGACTCTATGTAAGTTTACAAAAAAAAATACTTTCTTCGTGTGAACTGAAATTGAAACTTTAAACGCGTTTTTCTCAAAATGGCATTTCTGAAGTCGGTGACCAAGATTACTCAAACACTAATGAACCGATCTTCTTGAAATTTTGCAGGCTTATTTAATACATAAAAATGTAGTCTTTAATCGTTCGATTTTTTTTTTCGAAAAAAATGGGCGTTTTTTTTTTGTTAAAATCGAACCATTAACTTTGATTGTCCGCCATTTTGTGAAAAATGAATATTTTTTAAAATCCTTCGCTTAAAGACTAGTTTATACTTATATTTGACTAAATCCATCCGCATTTTTTTTTCAGATGATCCACTTCGCCGCAATGTTGGTCACCGCAAACCGTGTATATAAAAACATTATTTCATTGACGGCCATTTGCCACTAAACAATGTAATATTTTTCAATAAAAAAATTACTGAAAGTTCTTCAAGATGTGTTCTTTAAGGTGGTATATTGATCGATTAAAAAAGTTTTGTAGTTTTCTTTAAAAAAATTCATGAAAAAGGTCTTTTTTGGGGCTACAAGTGGGGGTAACGCCTTAATAAATAAAAATTCTCGAAATAATTCGTCGGTTTATTGAAAATTTTGAAACTTATAAAACTTCCATAGCCGAATTATTTTGACGATGTTAAGATTTTCGGAGGCTTGGTCTTTCGTGTAAAATTCTTTCGGATTTTTTATTTTTCGGGGTAGTATATTTTCGGAGTTTTGAGCGTTCTGATAATTCAACGTTCGGAATTTCAACCCGACCCCTATTTTTTATGAAAAAATTATGTAATATAAGTCAAATATAGTCAAATATATTATTGATTTTCCGAAACATTTAATTGAGTACTTTTCTTCCAAAAAAATCCCGGAAATTACCAAAATTTTCAGCGTTCCACTGGTATAGCCCCTTAAAGTAACAGTACCTTGCTAACTAAATAAAAAACCGATTCAATATTTGTTACAGTCACTGCAATAATGATGGTCTACTATAACTACAAAATGTATTTCACGAAAGACTCCAGAACTATTTCACATTTTCAAATGAAAAGAGCTATTGGACCCTAATACTCATCAGTCCGTCGACTATTTCCGATGACTAATCTCGTTTTTTTTTCCAAACAAATTTTTTACACCATCCAAAATTCAATTTCCGCCAGATTTCGATCTCTATTCGCGTGACTGCCGCGTTTTTCGTTTTGTTGTCGACGACTAAAAAAAAACGGTACATTTTTTCTTTTCTCCGACTGAAAATCCACTTTCGCTTCGACGCATTTTCCGATCAAGATAACCTCCTGTGTACTCTGCCCCCGGCTCCTACTGGCATGACAAATTGGATTTGCAGCGTCGCCTCTTTTTGGCACGTCGATGGTCCAAAGAAACGCTGCGTATCCTTACATCAGGAACGACTTGACGTCAGAATGAAAGTCGATCAAGATCCAGGTGGGAGAACGTTATGAAATACGAAATCGTCGCAGGTGGCCACGTCAGCAGGAGGCATCAGAGCCGAATCGCGAGATGGACGAACGGAGATGGCACGTTGGCTGAGAACGAGACGAAGTAGGAGGGAAAGGCGCGGGCGAAACAGGATTCAGTGGACGAAGATTGGAGGTGGAGGAAAATATATGAGAGGAGAAGCCGATGGGGACAACTAATATGACGGTCGATAATAAAGTCGAGCGTGCTGCTCGGCGCGTTCCTCATCGATTCAACTGGCGTATTTTTGGCCAGAGGTGACGGTCCTTTCTACTTGACTTTCTGATCAAATTCAGCGAGAAAAACGGGATATCGGTGAAAAGGAAAAATGTCCGCGTTACTCATGCACAGGGTTGCAAATAATGCACTACTTTTTGCAATGCATTAGCGTTTTCATTACTCATTACTTTACATTTTGCAATGAAAACAAATTTCATTGCAGATTACATTACATTCAGTAATGTAAAAAATTTCCATTACTCGTTACATTACATTTTGTAATGCAAACAATTGCCATTACTCATCATTGTCAGTTATTGTCAATTTGACAATTGACAATTGTTATTAGTTAATTGTCATTACATTGGAATTTGTAATGTGAAATATTTTCATTACCCATTACAATGTAATGGAAAATGGAAGGAAAATGGAATTGGTTTACATTACAAAATATAAGGTAATGGGTAATGGATTTTTTGGTCACTTTTTCACATACAAAATGTAATTCTGTAATGCAAAACATTTCCATTACCCATTGAATTAAATCTTGTAATGTGAAAAAATTTCATTACTCATTACATTGGAATTTGTCATGTAAAAAATTTCCATTCCTTATTACATTACATTTTGTAATGTGAAATGTTTTCATTACCCATCACAATGTAATGAGCAATGGAATTTTTTTACATGACAAAATATAAAGTCATGAGTAATGGATCTTTGTCACATTACTAATGCAATGGAATATAAAAACTAGAGATTACTCATTAAAATGTAATGAGGATTATCATTTGTTTCCCATTAGAATGTAAAAATTTGCATTACTCATTACAGCGGAATTTGTAATTTAAAAAAATGTCCATTCCTCATTACATTACATTTTGTAATGTGAAATATTTTTATTACCCATTACAATGGAATGGGTAATGGTATTGTTTTACATTACAAAGTCCAATGTAATGTGTAATGGAAATATGTTACATTACAAAATGTAATGTAATGATTAATGGATCTTTTTCACATTACCAATGCAATGGAATGTAAAAAAATTGCATTACTCATTGAATTCAATCTTGTAAGGTAAAAAGTTTAATCACTCATAACATTGGAATTTGTAATGTAAAAAATGTCCATTCCTCATCATATCACATTTTGTAATCTGAAATATATGAAATAAAAGTGGAATTTTTTTACATTACAAAATATAAGGCAATGAGTAATGGATTTTTTCACGTTAACAATGGAATGGAATGTAAAAATTCTCCATTACTCATTACAATATAATGTGTAATGACATTTTTTTCACTACAAATTCCAATGTAATGAAAAATGGATTTTTTTACAATACATAATATAATGTAATGAGTAATGGACATTTTTTACATTACTAAATCCAATGTAATGAGTAACGGAAATTGTTTACATTACAAAATATAATGTAATGAGTAATGGATTTTTTTTACATTACTGAATGTAATGTAATGGGTAATAAAATATTTTTTCATTACCAATTACAGGAGTAATGAATAATGCATTACTTTTTCATGACAAATTTCGTAATGTTGCTTATGCGTGGGCTCAGGTCAGTCGGAAGAACCAATGACAAAGTTGGATACTGCGCGAAAAGGAAATAACACATTGGCAATATTTTCTAAGCATGATAAAAAATCTTTAGGCTCGAAATACGGAAAAGCGTTTTGAACGAAGGGGTAGTTGGATTATAGGGTCGACAGGGGGTGGTACGAACCTGGAATGCCTTCCAGCCGTGGAAAAAACTCGTTCCAGAACCTGCATGAGGTCATGCGTGGTCCTCTGCCAAGGCCATGCTCCTCAGCGTTGAATATGTAAAACTGAGGCTCGTCTCTCGTGTATGGCGGCCAATCATCGCTGTCCGTTGGCTTTCTGCAACAGCAATACATTTTTTGTTTTTCGTAATCTGGTTCATTGATCTAATTGTTTCGAATGCAATCCTAACGCAGATCTTTCAACCTGCAACGCATATTTTTCGTTAATTCTTAACCCTCAGGCCACGGACTATAAAAATGTAACGGCCCGTACGGACATTGGTTAGCCTAATCCGGCAACTTTGATCGACTGTACATTGGTTTGTAATAAAACAATTAAAACATTTTTTTTCTTCAAACGATCGGAAATTTTCTTAGAAATGCGATGGTTTTATCAAATTTTTGATATTTGTTTTTAACTAAAAAAAAGTTATAGTTGAAAATATAAACAATATTTCAAAAATGTTTCGCTACTTTCAAAATTCGCACGGGTTACGCTAATCCCCTCCGTACTCTAAGGGTTAACTTTATAATGATTATGTTGCTTTTTGTCTCGCATTTATAAACAATCCTCACATTGACGAAAAATAGACTCAATAATGAATTAACAAACTGTATTTTACCGAGACACGTGGCAGGTATGATAAATTGTCAGTGTGGGAAAATGTCGATAAGTCAACAATTACATTTATCTAAAAGTTCCTTCGTCACTTTGCTAAATCGTTTTCGCTTTTCACATGAAAAATTCTCGAATTGACGAACGACTGAATACATCACGAATTGAGGGGGGGGGGGGGATACCTTTGGGCGAGGAAAAATTTTTCTGATTTTTATGATTTTTTTTCAAAGGAAAGATTTCTTCACTATTTTTTAGAACTAGGGTATGTTTTATTACTACTTTTGGCTGTTACATGGTATTTAAAAAAAAATAATCAAAATGGCGAAGGTATGGCACGGTTTTCTAAACTACGCTTTCAAAACTGGTATGACGTATAGCTAAAAAACTAATCAATCGATTCTGATGCCATATGGTATAAATCTTCCTTATTGTCTTAAACTTTAACCTTATTTTTAATGCCTAAAACCTTAACCTTGTTGTCTAAAACCTCAACCTTATTTTTAAGGGGCTATACCAGTGTGAATGCTGAAAATTTGGGTGACTTTCGGGAGTTTTTTGGAAGAAAAGTACTCAATTAAATGTTTCGGAAAATTAAGAATATATTTGGCTATATTTGACCTATATCACATAATTTTTTCATAGAAAAATATTGAGATCCAAACGACGTATGCGCTGACTTCGGAGGCGCCAAAAAAAAGTTCCTTTACTGCTGACATGATTCCGGCCGATTGATTAGCTGAAACCGAAAAAGGAAAAAATGTCGTTAAGCTGGAAGGTGTTTCCTGTACAATGACGTAGGATTTTCGAAAACTATCAATATCTAACAAAATGGCGTAGTTGCGAAAAAAGTCTGTTTTCTTGCCTGCAAAATGGTCGTTTTTTCAATGCCAAATCGTCAATTTTCATGCAATCAAAAATATCCTACGTCATTGTAGAGTAAACATATTCAAGAATACTCAGTTCAAATTTCAAGTCAATCGGATAATTGCTCTTTGAGTTACAATGTCAGCAAATTTGAAAAATCTCATTTCGAAAAAACGCGTTTGAAGATTTAACTATCGATTTTTGCAAGATAAAATGATATTGATATAAATGATAATGATATTCTTGAAAGTATAAATTGTCGAAAAAGGCAAACAAAAATCGATTTTTTTAAAGTCCCACAATGGTATAGTCCCTTAATGTCTAAAACCTTAACCTTAACGTTAATGCAGGCAGAAATCTTCCTTATTGTCTAAAACATGACCCTAAATGTTTTAGGAAATAAAAAATAATAAAAAATTCATTGCAAAATGCAGCCATTTTTTTCGGAAAATTCAATCTTTTTGTTTCAAAGCATACCATTTAATCGATTGGCAACATTTCTCACTTTTTCTTCGTTCATATTCCGCGTATGAGGGTCAGAGAAAGAAAAATCAAAGAAAAAAAATAAAGAAAATTTTATTTTTAAAGATTAATGAAAAAAATACCATGTAACGGCCAAACGCAGTAATAAAACATACTCTAAGTCTAAAGAATGGTGAAGAAATATTTCCTTTAAAAAAATCATGAAAATCAGCAACTTTTTCCTCTCCTAGAGGTATCTCTCCTCTTAACGAAACGTATCGCATCACGAAAGACTTGTAACAAGAATGTTTTCAATTCAATCCGAGTGAATTTACAATGTGGCGAGATATCGATAAATCAACGACGATGCTGGTAGAGTCTTTCGAGTCGGGCGATGGCAAATTATCGAGGATAAACGTGTATTCAAAGTCGAGGAAGTTAAGTGCCAAGTGCATCGCGCGTTTAACGCAAGTAGGTGCGGTCTGCCCGGGTCAGACTGCTAATAGAGTGGACGATCGTCGTTGGCGCGGTAGTGAGCGAGACCACAGGAGGAAGGATGGATTATTTAGATGGGCAAACTACATCGAGGCTACACCTGCTGCAGTATTCTCTGCTTATGATGCTCCGACTGCGGTGTGGTGTACGCCGCGATCGGGACATAGCGAGGAATACGAAAGTGACTTTTCATGTTTATATGACGGGAAGTCCGGACGAGGACGGAAACTTTGTCTGACTTGAATATTATACGAGTTTATAATAGTGGATGTGCGTCCTGGGATACGAGCTATCATACGATGCAACTAAAAAACGGAATAATTCATCGAAGCACCGAATTCAATCACTAATGAGATGGAGCCCAAACTGAATTGATAAAAATTCACCTCGGATTCGATTGAAAATTAATTCTCCAGTCTACCCAACGTAGTTAATTATTGGTGTGTATTAATAATTGGACGAAGCGAAAAAAAACAACTTTTAGCACAAATTGCGTTTTTTAGACCCAATAACTAACTACTCTTGGAAAAATGAATATTCATTGATAATTTTAATATTCAATAACCTTTTTAAACTCTTGGCACAACGATGAAAAAAATACAACGGATAGACAGCGTCAGAAAATGTAGATACATAGGTATAAATAAATAAAAATATAAACATAAAAATGTAAATGTAAGTATAAATAATGATACTAGTTTTTTAAAATTTTTATCTAAAAATATTAAATAAAATTGGGTGTAGTTCCGAAAAGAACATACCTCCGATTAATTTGGAATTTCGCGTACCCATGTATTTTGACCCGCTAATTACGAATTTGATAGTAAAAATATTCGCAAATTTGACTTTCAAAGTAAAAACTCACAAAAACTGACTTTTTAACAAGTTTTTTAATTTTACTTTGATAAATGTTGATCTTAGAAAAAAATGTTTCCCACAAAAGTTGTAGCCTATAAATAGATTGATCTTTTACAGTTTATACAGTTTTGTCTAAAACCATTCTGTTTCGAGAAAAATAGAATGATGCTCCAATAAGTACATTTTGCTAAACTGCATTAGTTTCGATATTATCTCGTTACGCACTTCACCGCGGGAAATTCGGAGTTTGTTTAGGTTTGTTTTTTGTTTAGGTTTATTGTTGGGTATGTGTAAAGTGTTAAAGATCCAACTGCAACCTTCCCGCGGTAAGGTGCGTAAGTAGATAATATCGAAACTAATAGAGTTTAGGAAAATTTACTTTCTGGAGCATTATCCCATTTTTCTCGAAACAGATTGGTTTAAGACGAAACTTGTATAGGACATAAAAGATCAATCTTTTCATACGCTACAACTTTTGTAGGAAGTGTTTTTCTCTAAGATCAACATTTATTACAATAAAATAGAAAAACTTTTAAGAAATCAGTTTTTGTGATCTTTGACATTGAAAATAAAATTTGCGGGTATTTTTACTATTATATTCGTGATCAGCGAGTAAAATAACACGGGTACACAGAATTCCAAATTAATCGGAGGTATGTCCCTTTCGGAACTTTATCCATAAAATTTAAGGGGAGATATACACCTAGATGGTCGAAAAAATTAATTTTTTTTGCATTTTCTTGAAGTTTGAGGTCTCCAGAATATCTAGTAAAAACGGCAAGTTAATATTTCGATAAATAAGCCAGTTACAGCTGAGAAAGTGAAACGTGTTTTGCGGCGCCGAGCCGATAGGCTTTCCAAATCGGTACCCAAAATTTCTCGAAAACCGATGAACCGATTGTCTTGAGGTTTTTTGTGGTTATTCTATAAACCATTATCTAGTACTTGTCATAGGATTTTTTTTTCCGTTACTTAGTTTTTGTTTTATAGGCAAAATAATAACTAATTTTTGGCCCAAAAATCACTATTTATGTTCAAACGTCCGCCATTTTGTCATAAATCGATATTTTTAAAATCGGTTATGATAAGCACTAGATTATAGTATTTAATTTAATAATCTTTTTGGTTTTTTTCAGATGATTTTTGAAGAAACGCCAGTGGGTACCGTATACGCAGATTTTTTTATGAGGCTCCAAGGATCATACAATAACCTTGTATATTTTTGATATTTTTAAATAAAGAAAATTCAACATATTTTTGAATGTATATACTTTTAGATCATTAAAACCCCAATCCGAAATTTCAAACAGTTTTCCTTGAAAACATTCACAAAAATGACATTTTTTCCGGCTCCTAGGCGTATATCTCACGTTAACTTAATAAGCAATAAGTTAAATTTGATTTAAGGGGTTAACCCCACTTGCGATTTAGAAAAAATCGATTTTTTTATGGCATTTTTTTGAAGTGCAATTTGAAGTGCAGTTTTTTTATGTCCGGAATAGATGACTCTATGTAAGTTTACAAAAAAAAATATTTTCTTCGTGTAAACTGAAATTGAAACTTTAAACGAGTTTTTCTCAAAATGGCATTTCTGAAGTCGGTGATCAAGATTACTCGAACACTAATGAACCGATCTTCTTGAAATTTTGCAGGCTTATATAATACATAAAAATGTAGTCTTTAATCGTTCGATTTTTTTCGAAAAAAATGGCCGTTTTATAGCCAAAAACGGCCGTTTTTTCCCGTTAAAATCGAACCATTAACTTTGACTGTCCGCCATTTTGTGAAAAATGAATATTTTTTAAAATCCTTCGCTTAAAGACTAGTTTATACTTATATTTGACTAAATCCATCCGCATTTTTTTTTCAGTTTAACCACTTCGCCGCAATGTTGGTCACCGCAAACCGTGTATATAAAAACATTATTTCATTGACGGCCATTTGCCACTAAACAATGTAATATTTTTCAATAAAAAATTACTGAAAGTTCTTCAAGATGTGTTCTTTAAGATGGTATATTGATCGATTAAAAAAGTTTTGTAGGTTTCTTTAAAAAAAATCATGAAAAAGGCCTTTTTTGCGCTACAAGTGAGGGTAACGCCTTAAAAACATAAATATAAAAATATAAATATAAATATAACAAAAACATTCAGGGTGTCGAATTATTGATTCACGAAAAGTGCGATAACATACAGCGAATAAAGCCGTATCAAGTTTCCCCTTTTAGGGTGAAGCAACGGGAGCGAAATGTGCCACGTGCTTTATATTTGCTTATATACGTATACACACATAAATGCCCCGACCGATAATCGACGTTTTCCATTTGTGCGATAACTTGTCAGCAAAGAAAAAACAGGCCTCGTCGAAAAAAGCCGACAGCCAGGGGTTATCTACGCATGGAGTCCGAAATTGCACAGCTCTACCGTATCGCATAGTAGATAAGTTGATACCCGGAAGAATAAGCAAGTAGGGTGTGTCGAGCGAGAAGACGAGTATGGGAAGACATTCCCCGGTACGAGTTCGATGCTCTACGATCGTGTCTTAACCCTACCCCGAAAGAGGGATGGGGAAAGGCGGAAATGACGTAGTAAAAGATGAGCCGGGAGAAGAAAACCGAAAATGAGGCTCGAAAGAGAAATAAATGAGGGGAAGACTCAGGTGGTCGCGAGCAGACCTGCTCGTAGCAACGCCCCACTGCAACGGATGGTTGAAAGTCAATTTGGATCTGGAAAGCAGGCAGAAAAAAAACAGAAGGGTGCATGTATATATTTAGGCAGGTTGTTTCCGATATTCTTATTTAAATTTTGATAGATATTTAGTTTGGGCTCTATTTTATTATTTATCGAAAATATATGTATTCAACGAGTTATAAAGTGGAGCCCAAACTAAAATGGAGAGCGGGAGAGAGAAGTAGCGATAAAAGTATGCCAAAATTCGGTAACGTTGCTGCAAAGTTTTTCAGTTGAGTCAAATTTATGCTTTTTTTTTCAATGGACCTCAAAGAAAGAGATACGGGGTATAGATTTACCCTGTAGACGCTAATTTTTCATAAAATATACAATTAAGGGCAAAATTATGCATTTTTATGTTTTTATTACGTAAATGAGAAAAACTTTCGTGTTACTGCCAACTTGAAAGAGTATAACATTATCGATGATTATTATGAACAAAAAACTGCGTCAGTGAGTGTTTTATACAAGTCAGAAATAAATTTTGAGTCATTTGTAATTATGCCTATTTATATTTGTCACGAGATTATTCATTATTACCATTAATTAAAATTAAGTGTTGCCAAAATACGACAACTTCGTGGACATTGAGATTGGCAGCAATGCTCTTCTGAATATATATGGTTTACTATGAGCAAGATGGGGTTTTTTCCAAATTTTTACAAAGGTTTAGCTTGCGTTAATCCATTGTTAAAAATGGTTTATCTTGGTGCTAAATAGCCAAAAATTACAGCACCGATAACGTGAACGTTTCGCCCATCTAACCGCACGTAAAATTACGTACATCAAACTATTTTTTATCTCGGAGTTTGGTGGTGCAAAAATTTCAAAAAATTCGCAACAATTCTGTATAGTCTAGATAATAACATATATATTTTTTTAAATTTCATCTTGGATTTTTGATAACGCTTCAACCTCCTTGAAATTTTATAACGTTGAGACTTGCACCGTTGGAACGCAACGGAAATGAATTTTCCTCTCCCCAAATTTCCTTTGGTAGATTTGAGCTACAAAAAACACGCAACCATTTTTTAGGATCCTCATTTGGCGATCTACAACCAGCAGAATATTTGATATAGTATAACATGATACGATATTATACTGATTAGTGAAGACGTTGAAGTCTTCGGAATGTGACAAAAATTGATTTTTTTCTTCATTTGCACGCATTTTATTCGGTTGATTTAGGCTGTAAAAATTACTCAAACGTTTTTACGTATTCTTATTAGAGATTCAAGACCTCAATTTGCAAAAAAAAGGCTTTGGTTTATAATAAAAATAAACAAATGAACCCATATGACCCATATAGCAAATAAGAGAAAACAGCGATAACAAAACGCATACGAGTTTAGGGTTTAGTCCTCAGGTGTAGATTATCACGCACTAGTGCGGAATGAAAACAAAATCAATTGCGATGCGACTAAGGCCTTAGGCCACTCTGGAGGCCGAAAAATAGGCTTTTTGGCGATACCTTTTCAGAAAAACTACAAAATAAATCGAGATTACGAAAAAGGGTGTCCATCATACATATCAGTGGGTGTATACAATAATATTTTTTAAGCGATTAATTTCAAAATGGCGGCTGTGCAGCGTTTATCTAAAAACTGCATTTTTTAAGTTGGCCGGAAATGTAACTCAGACAATTTTCAACCGATTCACTTGAAATGTTGAATATTTCTTGAAAAATACATTGTCTATGGACGTACGTAGGATTTTTTTTTATATTGCACAGTTCATTTGTTATTAACAATTATCTGACGATTTTTCAGGCAAAATTTTGGAAAATGAAAAATTTACCTAACAAATCGTCAGATAATTGTTAATAACAAATGAACTATGCAATATAAAACGCGTTTAAAGATTTAACTATCGATTTTTGCAAGATAAAATGAAATTGATATAAATGATATAAATGATAATGATATTCTTGAAAGTATAAACTGTAGAAAAAGGCAAAAAAAAATTGATTTTTTCGAAAGTCCCACAATCCCACTTAACAGACATTTTTTTAGATATCAAGTCCCACTTAATGTCTAAAACGTTAACCTTGACATCAATACAGGCAGAAATCTTCCTTATTATCTAAAACCTAACCCTAAATGTTTTGGGAAATAAAAAATAATAAAAAATTCATTGCAAAATGTAGTCATTTTTTTCGGAAAATTCAATCTTTTTGTTTCAAAGCGTACCATTTAATCGATTTTCAACATTTCTCACTTTTTCTCGGTTCATATTCTGCGTATGAGTGTCAAAGAAAGAAAAATAAGAAAAAATTAAGAAAATTTAATTTTTAAAGATTAATGAAAAAAATACCATGGAACGGCCAAAAGCAGTAATAAAACATACTCGAAGTCTACAAAATGGCGAAGAAATCTTTCCTTTGAAAAAATCATGGAAATCAGCAACTTTTTCCTCCCCTAAAAGTATCTCTCCTCTTAACGAAACGTATCGCATCACGAAAGACTTGTAACAAGATTATTTTCAATTCAATCCGAGTGAATTTACAATGTGCCGAGATATCGGAAATCCTACGTACTTCCATAGACAATGTATTTTTCAAGATATGTATGATGAACACCCTCCTTTGTAATCTCAAGTTATTTTGTAGTTTTTCTGAAAAAAAAAATCCCCAAAAAGCCTATTTTTCGGCCTCTAGAATGACCTAACCCCTTAAGATTTTTCTTCTGGAAGTGCGTTTTAGGGGTTACGTGGCTTTTGAAGCCAAAAAAGTATATTGTCTCTATTTTGAAAAAATATAATATATACATTATTTTATTAAAAATGTTAAGGGGCCAGTCCACTTTGAAAATTTAAAAAAATCGAAAGCAAGCAAGACTTGAAGAAATCTAAGATGATAAGCAATCAGAAGGGATTTTGTACGGTGCAGGAATTGCCAATTGAGTTTAGGTAGGAGTTTTTCATAGTGTAAACTTCAAACGCGTTTTTCTCGAAACAACGTTTTCAAAATCTAGCTCCATCGTATCTCTAAAACTAATAAACCGATTCTCTTGAAATTTGAACCACATATTGTAAACATGATTCGCAACAAGATGACCTTCGATGGTTTTAAAATTTTGACTTTTACTCTTTTTTTTGCGAAAAACTGCGAAAAAAACGCTTTTTTTACTTTTTTCGTTTTTCATCTGCCATTTTTTGATTTTTTGATAAAACTTTATATCCGAGGGTCATTTTGTAGCTGGTGTCATACTGAATCTAATGGACTTTGATTTTTTTGTTTCAGACAAGCCGTTGCCGAGTTTTGATGGAGCTACCTAGCCCCCCTATGTTTGAGGCGTTATGTTAAACTATCGTTTTTGTACTTAAAAATGAATAAAAATGAATTAAATTTTTTTTTTAAATGTATTTCAAGACTTTATTCATTAAGCCCAACAACTTCGATATTCATATCTTTTATAAAATCCTCAAAAATAACAATCGCGAAAATAACCTTCTTTTCGTGGCTCCAAAGTGGACTGGCACATAAAAGAGCAACATTTCAGCAATACTAAAAAAAAATTCATCCAAAAATTGGGGAAATTCAGCCGGTGGGACCTGGTTTCTGGAGACCCTTAAAAAAGTGTCCTCGTGGTGGTCAGGATAACTCATGATAGCTTTATCTGAAATTGAAAAACCAATTTTTTTCTGTTAGTAGATAAGTATAGTTCGTGATTGAACAAAGGATTAAAAAAAATAGAAATTTGAATTTTTGGCAGAGTTGTATGAAAAATAGTTCAATGTTTGGTACAATTTACACTACGTGTAGCCTTGTAAAATTAGTTGTAATCGAAAAAAAACCTTCGTTCAATCACTAGTCAATGCTATTTTGAAGAAGTGTGCAAAATTTCAATAACATCGGTGTATTAGTTTTTGAGCAGTCGTGTACATCGATTTCAAAAAAAGTGTTTTGAGACAAATGCGATATACCTGCGTCGCTTTCGGCCGGTCTTTCCCAACGGGGGGAATTCCCAAAGGCTTTCTCTCCTAGACCTTTACTCCGATTGATTTAAGGCGATCCTCTAGTTTCTCGGGTCGAAAAAATCGATTTTTTTTTCATAAATAACAACTACAACATGTGTAGAAAATGTGTGCCAAAGGATTTTTCGATATTCGAAGTGGTTCACAAGTTACGGCCCTGGAACGGAGCAGGTATACAGAGCAGGTATACTTTCAAACGCGTTTTTCTCGAAACACCATTTTTCGAAACGGTGACCACGATATTTCAGAAAATACTGCACCGATCTTGTTCAAATTTATACAGCATCTTTAATATGTTATAAGCCAGCGATTGAACTAGGATTATCATGATTGCTTCGATAGTTTTTTTTGTACGAGCGAAAAACTTAAGAAAAAATGAGTAAAAAATAGAATGTAATTTTCAAAAGTGTATAAAAAAGTCAATTTTTGTAATTTAGAATTCACTCTAGTTCAATCGCTAGTCTTAAATATGAAGATTAAAATGCCGTTTGGTTTTTTGATTTCAGATAAGCAGAACAGCCGCAATCTTGGTCACCGTCAAGCACCTCTTTTACTTGATGTCTTCCTGTCGGCCACTATAACTTTTATTCTATTATATATTTTGACTTCAAAAAATTTGTAAAGCTTATTTAAATGTTATTAAAGATTATGCAAAAACAATGAGATTGATTATTTCGATGCTTTGCCCGTAAAAAATTATTGAAAAAGCCGTAAAAAAACAGCGGAGAAGCTAGAGGACCGCGTTAAGCCTTGGTGAGAATATTCTAGACATATTGTACCATTAGATAATAATATTAAAAAAATGGATTTTTAGACATTTTCAAACCCTCGAAACCCCTTTGGTAATGGCGCCGCAGCGAAATCGAAAAAATTGCAGTGTTCTCCACGGACGCTGCGGAAAACGTCCGAAAGTGGCTCCAAGAGGGTAAGAAGAATGGGCGTGCGTGTATGCGAGAGCGAGAGAAAAGGATCTCGAGGGTGGCAGGAAAAGTCAAAAGGTCGTGGAGTCTCCGGAGAACGTTTCCGGTTCGCGAAATGACGTGGAGCTCTTCCATCGCTGTTTTTTTTTCAAGAATCGAATGAAAAAGGGAGGAGGGAAAAATGGAACGCAATGGAGGGTGAAGGAAACGTGAGAAGGGAGAGAGGGCAGAGCAAAGGAGATTAAGAGATAACGAGTGATGGAGAGATAAAGAGGCGGCGATAGAGATCCTGAAAAGTAGAAAGAGAGAGAGAAAGAGAGCTTTTACTATTGTCCTGGAACCACAGCGAAAACGAGTGCCATCCGAAAGCTCAGTTCGTCACGTGACGTGACTTTTTCGCTCTCCTCTCTAGTCTCTTATTCCTCGCGGCAGCTTTCCTTCCACAGGATTTATCCGGATTCTGCGGTTCATTCGTGAGCACGCCTCCAGCGTTTATAGGCCCCGCAGGCCCTGAGCGTGGAGAATAAACGAGTGGTTCGTAGAGTCCCGACGACGAGTGCCATTTTTTTTCGAGCCTTACCCACGCTCCTCTCGAAATGTCTCGTCAAATGACATTTTCCCAAATTGGCCCAATGAAGATTCTACATTCTTCCACTTTTTTTTCATTTTTCACCGAAATTTCACCATCACCGATAAATTCTACCTCGATTTTTCCGCTCCCTATAATGTTCTGCATGGGAATTAAAAGGGTAGGTGTCGTAAAAAATGGAAGGAGCCGGGAACAAAAAAAAGCTTCGGGAAATAGCTGTGAAAAATCGGTCGCGTGAGAGAAAAGCTGTGGTGACTTGGACCTTTCGATAGAACAGCATGCTTCATGATAATGTGATTTTCACATGACTGCACGAACAGCCGGACGCTACGCTTATATTTGACCGAACGAGATTAGTCGGTGCGTCAATAAAATAATAGAACACGTTGCATCGCGTTGCATTTAGTTGATTGTCGATGATTATTAATGTCGCCTGGAGCAGTGTCCAATCATCCAATAACAATTGCAACGTGCCAAGGTCGCCCCAAGGTTACTTGGGTTATTCCAGCGGATATATATATATATATATATATATATATATATATATATATATATATATATATATATATATATATATATATATATATATATCAATAGCACATGAGCTTATTGATAGAACTCGTCTATTTTCGGTCAGCAGGTACATATATGTATATATTAAACTAAAATAGACGAGTTCCATCAATAAGCTCATCTGCTATTTTTGCTGCAATATATATGCGCAGCCATGTATGAATAATTGATTTACCGTTACATGCTATCAGAGCAAGTACGATAATTGTTATTTCGTCGCACCGTGTATCACGTAACGATCGATTGTAATCGTGAAAATACAATGGAGCCTCAGAACCACGTACAATGCACCGGGCCAAGTAGAAAATGTCGCGATGTGAGCAGACAGCGAGTTTCAATTTATTATCGTCCATATTTGAGGCGGGATATAAATTTACAACGATAAAAAAATCGATTTCTTTTTTTTTTTCTTTAAACGATAGAACTATATATGTAGAATATTTTCCCAAAGTTTCAAAGCGAAATTCAATTACCTTTGCATATATGTGCTTATATTCATCTAAATGTGATTTCTGTTAATTAAATGTTATATTTTGAGAATTCGTCGAAAGCCAAAAATCGACATTCTCAAAAATGTTGACTAGGTGTAAGCCCTTAAGACCCGGTCAAGAAAATTCGAAGCACCGTCTCCAAAATGAAAAAAGTTAATTACCTTCGCATATATGCGCTTACATTCACCTAAATGTAATTTAGAGAACATCGACGCTTAAGGCCTTGGGCCACTCTAGAGGCCGAAAAAATTAGCTCTTTAGGGATTTTTTTTCAGACAAACCACAAAATAAATCGAGATTACAAAAAAGGGTGTTTATCATACATATCAGTGACTGTAATACAATAATTTTTTTGAAGCGATTAATTTCAAAATGGCGGCTGTGCAGCGTTTATATCACAACTGCATTTTTTAAGTTGGCCGGAAACATAACGCAGACAATTTTCAACCGATTTACTTGAAATGTTGAATATACCTTGAAGAAAGCATTGTCTATGGATTACGTAGGATTTTTTTTCATATTGCATAGTTCATTTGTTATTAACAATTATCTGACAATTTTTTAGGCAAAATTTTGGAAAGTGAAACATTTGCCTAAAAAATCGTCAGATAATTGTTAATAACAAATGAACTATGCAATAAAAAAAATGCTACGTACTTCCATAGACAAAGTATTTTTCAAGATATATTCAACATTTCAAGTGAATCGGTTGAAAATTGTCTGAGTTATGTTTCCGGCCAACTTAAAAAATGCAGTTTTGTGATAAACGCTGCACAGTCGCCATTTTGAAATTAATCGCTTCAAAAAAATTATTGTATACAGTCACGAATATGTATGATAAACACCCTTTTTTGTAATCGCGATTTATTTTGTAGTTTTTCTGAAAAAAAAAAACATCCCCAAAAAGCCTATTTTTTCGGCCTCTAGAGTGGCCTAACCCCTCAATCCACATTTTACATAAATTTTGCGTGAAATGTTCATTTTTATTGTAAATGCGTGCCATTTTCGCAATTAGGTTTGATAATTGTAGAATAATTACTTCTTGGTTTAAAAAATCCCTCAATATTACTTATTTTTTTCCTGTGTATGTAAAATGTATATCCCGCCTTAAGGTAATCCTTTCGCAGGGGATTGTATTTTGTGGGGGTATAAGAAGGGCCCTTCTCAATCTGGTAAATTACAGTGGCGTTTAATGGGGAAAAGACCAGGAAAAAATTTGCTGATTTTCGTGATTTTTGGCACTACTTTTGACTGTTACATGGTATTTTTTTCTTTCAATTAGTCTTAGAAAATGGCGAAGGTATGGCACGGTCTTCTAAGATATAATTTGGAAACTGGCGTGACGTATAGCCAAAAAACTAATCGACCGATTCTGATTTGGTATTAATCTTATTGTCCAAAAGATGACCCTAAATGTTTTTGAAAATAAAAAAAAATTGTTTATTGCAAAATGTACCCATGTTTTACGGAAAATTCAAGCTTTTTGTTTCAATGCGTACCATTTAATGGATTTTCAACATTTCTTGGTTCATATTCTGCCATTTGTGCCATTTTTTCGGAAAAAATTTGCCGATTTTCGTGATTTTTGTTTTCAAAGGAAAGATTTGTTTCACCTTTTTTGTGACTAAGGTTATGTTTTGTTACTACTTTCGGCTGTTACATAGTATTTTTTTTAATTAGTCTTAGAAAATGGCGGAGGTATAGCACGGTTTTCTGATCTACATTTTGAAAACTGGCGTGACGTATAGCTAAAAAACTAATCGACCGATTATAATGAAATTTGGTAAAAATGTTCCCAACCTTATTGTTTAAACCATGACCCGAAATGTTTTTGAAAATGAAAAAAAAGTATTCCTTTATTGCAAAATGTAGACATTTTCTCAGAAAATTCAATCTTTTTGTTTCAGTGCGTACCGTTTCATCGATTTTCAACATTTCTCACTTTTTCTTGGTTCATATTCTGGGTATGAGTGTTAATGAAAAAAAAATCTTCGCTGGGTTTTTTCAGATTAATCCCGCCGACGCTAGGTGTCACACCGTCTGACAACATCCGCCGCAACCCGTTTAGGAGCCGTGCTTTACTTCCACCATTTTTAAAGGTTAATAAAAAATACAAAAATTCCACGTAATTTCCAAAAGTAATAAAACATATCCTAAGTCTAAAAAATGGCGAAGTAATCTTTTCTTAAAAAAAAAGATGATGAAAATCAGCAATTGTTTCCTCGCCCAAAGGTATCGTCCCTCGAATAAAAATAAGTCACAATCAATTATTATATCCAACGAGAAACTGGAATAAAACATTTCACGCGGATTTACTCGATTTAGACGTTTTTACAATTTCCTCGTAAAGTCGCGGAGAATCGGTTAATTGTTAAATATTCGAGTTCGTGAAAGGAATAGTTCGAAATGTTTTTATGAGCTCCATAGACGTCAACTCGGACCAACGTCAACTCTTACTTATGTACTCGTAATTATTGTCCGAGAATAATGGGTCGAAACAACGTTTCGTGGGAGACACTTTTTGTCGAGAACGGATAACCTGAGCTGCCATTTCCATTCGCACAGTCGTAAAAGAAGATGCATTTCGAGATACTTCTTTTTAATTATCTGGGAATTTTCTGCCCTCTCGTTATGCAATAATTACGAGCCAGTTTATCGTGTATTAAATTTACAACGCCCCCGCGAATCTTAGTAGTTGATGGAACGGGAGGGCGAAAAAAATCATTGAACGGTAAATGGGGTGAAAATGATGGCGAGGCGCGAAATCAGTGGGAACAATTGTGACTCGGCCAGTCTCGTCGCGTTCGGTTCACCAGCGACCCTGTAAATGTAGTATGATCGCATAATATAACGGTTCAATGGCTCATCACGTTCTCCATTGTACGTGCTCATCGACGGGACGTTTTGTGTGACGATTAATCAATTTCGAAAATTAGCGATTCGATAAACAACTTTTGGTTTCGCGAAATTCTTTGGTCACCTGAGCCGCTGAGAAATTTCCCGGCCAATACACTAAAAAAAACTAGCAACTAAAAAAATGTGCAAAGATTTAAAAAAACACGAAAACGATAGAACTAGAGGGAAAAACAATAATAATTTCAATTCGATTCGTTGGCTCGGAAATTTGCATAATAATGTTGAGGAGGTCGGAGCGGTCCATTTGACTTAAGGGGTTACCCCCACCTGCGATTTTGAAAAAATCGATTTTTTTTTATTGCATTTTTTTGAAGTATAAGTATCCGGGCCCATACTTCTGTATGGGCCCGGAATAGATGACTCTATGTAAGTTTACAAAAAAAAAAATATATTTTCTTCGTGTAAACTGAAATTGAAACTTTAAACGCGTTTTTCTCAAAATGGCATTTCTGAAGTCGGTGACCAAGATTTCTCGAACACTAATGAACCGATCTTCTTGAAATTTTGCAGGCTTATTTAATACATAAAAATGTAGTCTTTAATCGTTCGATTTTTTTTCGAAAAAAATGGCCGTTTTATAGCCAAAAAACGGTCGTTTTTTTTCGTTAAAATCGAACCATTAACTTTGACTGTCCGCCATTTTGTGAAAAATGAATATTTTTTAAAATTCTTCGATTAAAGACTTGTTTATATTTATATTTGACTAAATCCATCCGCATTTTTTTTTCAGATGATCCACTTCGCCGCAATGTTGGTCACCGCAAACCGTGTATATAAAAACATTATTTCATTGACGGCCATTTGCCACTATACACTGTAATATTTTTCAATAAAAAAATTACTGAAAGTTCTTCAAGATGTGTTCTTTAAGATGGTATATTGATCGATTAAAAAAGTTTCGTAGTTTTCTTTAAAAAAGTTCATGAAAAAGGCCTTTTTGCGCTACAAGTGGGGGTAACGCCTTAAGAAAGATCCGATGTGAAGTAAATGAAACAAAATCCCCGTCGGGGAATTCCGTTTCCCGTATATTTCGTAATGTTTCGGTGGAATGGATATTTATATGGAATAGACAGAGTACAACTGAAATCAGCCATTTTTCACGGTCTCGTAGAGCCGATATCGGAATAACGCGGGGGGAAAAAGCACCGTATGCGGAAGAGAACGGTTCGATCGAAAGACGCGGTGTATAAAATTGTCGTAAAAAGTGTAGATACGAAAGGAGCAAGGGGGGGAAGGGGCGATGTAAGTCCTTATAAACGACTCTCGGGATCAATTTTTATCTCGTCCTCCCCATGTCATTTCACGACCAAGACGTCGTCTACGTATATACCTTTATAAAGTAAATACCTCATCCGACACGTATATACATCTACTGTACAACTTTTTCGTCTTTTCTCCATTTTTTTATTACTTCTTTGCCACTCGCCCCTATGGCACAGCCTTGTGTTGCGTTTTGCCCCCTTACAAGCCCTCCACGTTCGTCATAAGCACCGAAGCTTATCGCGAAATGTCCACCGAGTCTAAGTACCCGAACGATTGAACTATCGAGGTCGTCATCAGCCTGAAGACACGAGCTTTCACCGCACGTTCAATCAAGCCTTCTTCGTGTTTCTTATTTTTTTTATACCGTCATCGTTATACCTAATTTCCGCAATTGCGCGGGACCGAAACTTCGCGAATGCATAAATAATCCAAGCGTGAGGAATTAGCGTGTACTTGAGTACTCGAGCTAGTGCCATAAAAGTAACTACTTTCGGTCAATTACACTTACAATTAGGCGAGGGATGACCACACTTGGCGCTTGATCGATTCAACACGCACGTGTACATGCCACTCACGAACACTCCCACACACGTTATTCGTTGTAAGAAATGATGATTTGCGGAGAACGTACTGGATCACTTTGAACGAATGTTTGGGCACTTGATTTTTGGTAAGTGCCCAAACATTCAATTTTTGCCAATTTGACAATGATATGTCCTGAAAAGTGGAGCCTGTCTTTATGAACTGTGTAAAGCTACTTTGCTTTTCACCTCATCAAAAATATTTATAATTGATTAGGATGTCACTAATACATGTGTTGTAATTCTATTCACCATTGAAAGCATTCATTTTGTTAATGATAATCTGCGAGGATAAGAATGCTCATCACAAATACCGGGATTACAATAACTAATGATTTGAGCATAATGAATTTGGTAATAAATAAAACTTCAGTTGAATCAAATATAGCCCTGTATAATAGTTAGTAAATACAAGTGTTAAAAACTCAACGACTCGTCTCGAATAATGCTAAGGCCTTAGGCCACAGTAACGGGTATAAAATCATGTGCGAATTTAACGGAGACTTTGTCCTTGAAAGCAGAGGGAGATGTTAGCGGCTCAACATGAGCAGCTAGAAGAAGAGGAGGGATGCCTCTATGGACCAGGCATTGCCGATTAGCGGTAATTATAAACACATTTGTGTAAACACATTACAAAACTTTAAACGCGTTTTTCTCGAAAACACGTTTTTTAAAATAGCTGACATTCTCCTGACCGCTGTAATTAACATATCGACCTGAAATTTAGAGAGCATACTCAGAAAATATGTCTTCACGGAATGACGGATCGTTTTTTCGATAGATACATTTTTGCATTTATTATTTATCTTTTTATGCGAAAAAAACGCGAAAATTCGATTTTTTTTTTAAATTGCCGCCATTTTCCGAAATTTGTACTGAACGAAAAACCCATCCGTCATTCCATGACCAAAGGGTCACAGATTGATAATATGCTTTGAATTTGTTTTTCAGATCAACAAAGAGGGGGCAGTGATGTCAACCGTTTACCTCCCGCGATTTGAGGACCTGTTTTCGCGGAGCTGCAACGGCCGCCATTTTGGTTTTTTCTCAAAAATTTTTTTTTAACGTTCTGTATATCATGAATAAAAGCAAGAAAAAAACCGCACTCAAAAAGCTTTACTCGTTTCCTTTAAAAAAAAATAAAATGTAAACACCTGAAATATGGCACTCCAAGGACGAAGTCTCCCTTAACAATTTTTTTTCGTATGAAAAAGTGATTCACTCATAAAATTAATTACACATTTATTTAGTATGAATATCGAGTTGTTAGAGAATTTGTATTCTTTTTTCGATGTACAAAATGGCCGACTACTCGAAACTTCTCGAAACAGCTTTTTTCCAATTGGCGTGACAAATAACTTCAACAATTTTCACTCGATTTACTTCAAATTTAAAAGTTATGTTCCTAATTGGATTTTGCAGAGAAGTACGTACGGAATTTCGGATCAATCGAAATCTTTTCATTTTAAGAGGAGTTTTTGAGCAGTTATAACGAAATTTTTCACTGAAAATTCATTTCTTAAGTTCAAATACTTACAACTTTTGAATAAAACAATATTTTTAAAATTCCGTACGTACTTCTCTAGGTATTCTAATGTAGATTGATGAGAATTTTTGTTTTTTTTTGTTCTAGGTAAAAAATTGTGGATGCTAAACGTCACGCCGCGGAGCGCCTAAAAAAAGATAACAAAAGAAAATATTAGTAGACGGCCATTTTGCACATCGAAAAAAAAATATATATTTTCTAACAGCTTGATATTCATACTAAATAGATGTGTAATTAATTTTATGAGTGGATCACTTTTTCATACGAAAAAGTTGTCAAATTCGCACATGATTTTATACCCGTTACTGTGGCGTAAGCCCTTAATAGTTAACAAATCTATACTTGAGATAAGTATCGTACATTTGGCAAGACCGTTTACTTTGAACGATGTCCCTTTGTCGCACAAGCTCGTTCGTGGGCAGACGCGACGTAGATACGATCGAGGTACACTGGAGACTGTGCGTGACCGCACGTCCACTTACCTAGAGGATATCAGTTTGTCACCGTGAAAACGTGAACTTATTCTCTGCGCCGATGTCATCGATTAACGATTTGCTCGTTTCGTGGGACCTGCCAAATCTTTAGGAAATTTTCGGAAGCATTTATAGAGAAAATTAAGTTGTGCATTAGAGCAGGGATGGCTAAGACGTCAACCGCGGGACCAGTCGACCGCCTATTCTCTCTTAGAGGTGTTCCTTGCTGTACGACATATTGATGCTACCGTCTTTGTTGTCCTCCGATTAACGGACTTGCTACTTGTAGAGGACAAATCGTTGTCCAACGATTTGTCCTCTACAAGTAGCAAGGAACAGCTCTCCCTTTTCTATGAGAGTTGTTCCTTGTACACTTGCCCACTGGCACTATGGTGCTACATTGATTGAAGGTAATCCTGTCACCAGGCTTCAATCCATACGATTTTCATTGTTTTTTAACTTCACTAAATATACTAATAATCGTCTCTGTGAAATTTCACGGTCGCTTATCGACCTAATTACAGCAAAAAGACATATTTAAATTGCCCATTTTTGTGAAGCAATTCCGAGACGACATGCCAAAACCCAATTTCCGGTTGCTACAAAAGTATATATAATAGTGGGAATCCGTCAGATTCTTAAAAATAATCAGAATTACATACTCAACACTTGTAGTATTCCAATGCTCTTAGAAAAAATTACGCTTACTGACCTAATTTTTATGTAATATGAAGTTTAATTTGAACTTCCGGTCTTGGATTTATTACCACTTGCTACGATAGAGACGTGACAGCAAGGCAACAGCTGACTGTAGTCCTAACCTCATCTCACTCATTCGAATTTCCACACATATTTCGTTTTCAACCGACATATTTCGCCGACACAAATTTTCCACGCTCTTTACTAGTCGTGGCCCGAATACAATGCTTTATATTTCCCGCGCCTGGCATTGTTTTGACAGATCGACGTTGAAAAGCATAGGGGTTCAACTCTCCCGGTTGAGTAAAAAGAGACGGAGATAGAACCAATGTTGCCAAATATCAAACCTAGAAATACTGCGCGAATCGTTGGAACAACTATTTTTTCATTTTTCTAATTAAATGTCAACATTCATTCGACAGTTTACACATGGAAAATTCTAGTTATTACAAATTATTTTTTTTTGCATATGTTAAAAATATGAATTGTACAAGTCTCAAGTATGATCAGTGGTATGACTAGTGTGAAGCGATACGATTACCTCAACTGCACATTCATCTGCCGACAATCAATGAATAACTGTATCCAAACACTCATTTGGTAACTATACACGAATCTTGATTTGTGCGGATATGAAATATCGTTCACTCAACTATCCTTTACATATGGGGCAACTGTTCCACTCATCTCACTGAATAAACGCCTCGCAAGGAACATCCCTTAGGTGACACCCTTCGATTTTGTTGAAAATTGGATATGGTATAAAACACCGAAAAGTAAGCGATACGTATTTTTTTATCGGCGGAAATACGGTTTTAAGGGGTGAAACGAACCCTCGAAAATAGGGGTGTTTTCCGGTTTTCGTCGATAACGTTATCGTTGTCAGATCCAATGTAAAGTGCACGAAAAAGTGAACATTGTTGCAATTCAAAATTTTTTAATATCTCGTACCGTTAAAACGTTATCGACGAAAAACGAAAAACATCCCCATTTTTGAGGGTGCGTTTCAGCCCTTAAAACCGTTTTTCCGCCGATAAAAAAAATACGTACCGCTTACTTTTCGGTGCTTTATAACATATCCAAATTTCAACAAAATCGAAGGGTGTCATCTGAGGGATGTCTTGTCAGTTATAGGAAACGAGCATTTATAGTATAATAATACGACGCATTAAGTTAGACCAACGGTATATCTATTGGCTGTTAAGAACGGGTATGTTCCATTAAGGGGCACTTCCAGTGTGACACTTTCAAAAAATCTATTTTTTTGCCTTTTTAGACAGTTTCAACTTTCAAGAATATCATTATCATTTATGTAATTTATATCAATATCATTTTATCTTGCAAAAATCGATAGTTAAATCTTTAAACGCGTTTTTCTCGAAATGAGATTTTTCAAATTTGCTGACATTGTAACTCAAAGAGCAATTATTCGATTAACTTGAAATTTGAACTGAGTACTCTTGAATATATTTACGCTAAAATAACGTAGGATATTTTTAATTGGATGAAAATTGACGATTTGGCATTGAAAAAAACGACCATTTTATAGGCAAGAAAACCGACTTTTTTTCATAACTACGCCATTTTGTTAGATTTTGATATTTTTCGAAAATCCTACGTCATTGTACAGGAAATACTTTCCAGTTTAACGATATTTTTTCCTTTTTCGGTTTCAGCTACTCAATCGGCCGGAATCATGTCAGCAGTGGAGGAACTTTTTTGGCGCCTCCGAAGGCAGCGCATAAGTCGCTTGGATCTCAATATTTTTCCATGAAAAAATTATGTAATATAGGTCAAATATAGCCAAATATATTCTTAATTTTTCGAAACATTGAATTGAGTACTTTTCTTCCAAAAAATTCCCGAAAATCACCCAAATTTTCAGCCTTTACACTGGTATAGTCCCTTGACTATTACCAAATCTTTATTTGCCACAATTGAGAGGCTCAAATGAATGATTCATTAACTGTAAGGAGATATTTATTTCGCCATATCCAATTTTACCATTCGTTAATAGTTAACAAATCCTGGTACACAGAAATATGTTCTTTTCTCAGTGTACATAGTTTGACCACATGTCAAACATGCCCAGTTTTTGACCATCTTCTCATTCACCCAAAAATGGTTGGGTTCATATCCAACCACCTAATATATACATGCATGAACGTATCTGTATGTAAATAGTTTAATCAGAAGCAGAAATATTTGATCACGTCAGTCTTTGCGACTGCATAACTAGCTTCGGTCCGGGAGCAGAGAATTATGGCTCACAATTTCAAATTGAGATTTCCACGTGGACATGCGGAGTCTCGTGGGGCTTAACATTTGAACTCGCTGGCCCACGTATATAGGAAAACTAGCCGTGCAACAGAGTGCTCGAGACCCTCTCTTCGCGGTCGCCGCAGAGAGGTAAATAAGAGCACGCTTGTGCTCCGTGTGGTCGTGAGAGGAAATTCAAGGGTTTTCAGGATTCTCCGTCCGAGTTGGATACGCTCGACGAGGATCGGGAGGAATTCAAGGGATGACCGGGAAGTTTTTTTTTCCGGATAAGAGGACCCCAGAGGCTGGGCCAACTTATTCGTCCGATATTTATTCGACCGATGGAATTTTTTCTCCTCGTGCTCACTTTTATTTCGCCCACTTTTTCCAATCTTCATCGCACTCTTTGAGATACTTCTCACGTACTTTTATCTTCTCCTTTTTGTTTCGTTTGTTGTTTGATTCTTTTTTAATCATCAGCGTTCGTTCCTCTTTATCGTAAAAGAGACGAAAACCCAGCACTTTTTAGCGTGGAATATGAATTTTTGACTGAGGTATATGGTTGTATATGGAAAGTAACCCTAATAAAATGTTGCCCCTGAACTCGTCCCAAGTCTAAGGAATAGGGGTTGAAAACTTAGAAGTAGCCGTATCTCGATAATTAATAGCCCGATCGAAAAATACTTTAAACAAAAGTTGGTTGGAATAACAAAATACGTATAAAGTTATCTAACATCCAATCCCCTATCTTTGAAAATAGCGGCACAAAAGCAGGAGACAACTCCGCTCGCACACGCATCAACCCCGAATTTTCGAATCGTTTTTGTGCCGCTATTTTCACAGATAGGGGGTTGGATGTCGGATAACTTTATACGGATTTTATTGTTCCAAACAACTTTTGTTGGAAATACTTTTTGATCGGGCTGTTAATTATCGAGATACGGCGATTTTTAAGTTTTCTACCCCGATTTCTTAGGGTCGAGGCGAGTTGAGCGGCAACATTGTATTGGCGTTATTTTTAGTTTGCAACCATTTACCTTCAGTGAAAAATTCATATTATATGCTTAAAAGTGCTGGGTTTTCGTCTCACCGAGGGCTCTCGCGCAGCCCTTTTCTCGCTTTCCGTCATTCACGCGTGACCGAACAGAACTTTACCGTCTGCGGTGTGTCTACCTCGTTTCTTCGATGGACGACGTTTACAAACGTGCCAGACTCCGTCTGTGTCCCGCAAGGCCACACAACACCCCCTCGAGAAACACGAACGGTAATCTACCGGGACGCGAGATTTCCCAGTATTCGTCCTGAAGTATTGGGGGCAATATAGCCGGCGCGTGTTACAAAGATGCTCGGGCTTGCAAAGAATAGTTTGATCGTTTGAAAAAGAGGAGTACGTCGCGGGAAAGGAGGCTGAAGTGACAAACGTGCATTTTTATCCCTTCGACTGCACTGCGTGTAGAAATTGGGGTCGAGAAAAAGTACTGCCCCTGACCTGCCTTCCCTAGATGATATCAGGCTCTGTTCGGGCCTTCCACCCTGGAATAGGTTCGCAATGTATCGGGTGTAAGGCCAGGTCCAGACCCACCGTTCTCTTTCTGGGGAACTGATCAGGACCGGGCCGAAGATCAAACGGTAAATGACCAGGAAAGTTATAGGGAATAGATCGGGAAATAATCAGGAACAAACGAGGAAATTGAAAATGACGTTTTAGCGTTTTTGGAATCCCTGAGGAGATAAAATCGAGAGTATTCTATTTAGAATTTCGACAACATATTGTTTGTTGGTTTTCTACTTGCTAAGGTAGTTTATGAGTGTGTACACAAGCTTGCTCGCATTTTCGGATAGGCAAAGAGAAAGAAAAACGTACACAGATCACTATCCGAGAGAAAAAGGCCTAGAGTGCACTGAGAAAAAAAATCATTGATCCAATATCATTGGTGTTATACTGGGCTGCTGAATATTCCTAAGGCGATTTTTCTAAAAGTATATCCTTTGGTCATGCTTCACGAATCACGTGACGCGGGCTGAACAACAATCGGCAATGGGGCATGAATTCACGTTGTTACTATAAGTAATGAGCCTTCCTTCATTTTTCATTTCTTTATTTTTGTCGATATTGAAAGCCTTCTGGTGGAAATTGAAGGGTTGCAACTCTAAAAGGAATTCGTGAAAACGTTCGAGTGATTTTTGCAGCCTCATTCGGCCGAACAAAATTTGAGCAATTGAAAATAATTAATTTTCGTTACGTTTCAACGATGAAAACTTCAACGTCATTCCCTTTCGATGCTTCATCTCCGTCGTGCGGAATTTGATTGTCAATGTCGAACGACGTCAGAAAAAAAGATTTTTTTTTGCCCGGAACGAGACGTCCTGAGTAGCTAAGAAAATACTGGTTGTTCAGATCAAAGGATTATGGTTCTATGTCTAGTGAAAAAATGATCGTTCCACTTAGGTATCGCAGAACGGAAGAGATCAACACAATATTGATAAGTTCATGTTTATTCCAAAGCCGGATACTTTGCGGTTTTATGGTAGTAAAGTATTTGGGGATAATGGGATTGTGATAGGGGTGTCTGATACTTTTAGCGAACATGGAAAACGGCACGAATGACGTCGTGCATTTTGCGAAGGGCTGATTTCAATTCGGAGCATGGCTTTGCCTCGTCCGTTCGTGGGTTTTGCGTTCATGCACGACCCAGAATAATTTATAATCATCGCCTATATATAGGGTGTTCCAAAATGACCTGACATTTTAATTTATTAATAAAACGTATTATTTATTTGAAGAGTACGAATATTTTAATTTTAATGTAAGGTACAAACATGGAGGTTATATTCGATAAATGGCTGCCTTGTCCCTCTTTGCAAACTTTCACTCTTTTGACGAAATTTTCAATAACATTTTGGCATAATTGCGGACTAATTTCATTGATTGTGCGTCCAATTGCTTTCTTAAGCTCAGCAATGATCTGTGGATCATTGACATACAATTTTCCTTTCAGAAAACCCCGAAGTCCAATGGCGTCAAATCGCACGATCTTGGTGGCCATTTGGTGGCAGGTTGCGCCATTTTGTTAAGCAGCTATACCACTGTAAACGCTGAAAATTTTGGTAATTTTCGGGAATTTTTTGGAAGAAAAGTACTCAATTAAATGTTTCGGAAAATTCAAAATATATTTGGCTATATTTGACCTATATTACGTAATTTTTTCATAGAAAAATATTGAGATCCAAGCGACTTATGCGCGGCCTTCGGAGGCGCCAAAAAAAGTTCCTCCACTGCTGATATGATTCCGGCCCATTGAGTAGTTGAAACCGAAAAAGGAAAAAAATTCGTTAAATAGGAAGATATTTCCTGTACAATGACGTAGGATTTTCGAAAAATATCAAAAAAGTTTTTTTGCCTGTAAAATTATCGTTTTTTTCAATGCCAAATCGTCAATTTTCATCCAATCAAAAATATCCTACTTCATTGTAGAGTAAATATTTTCAAGAGTACTGAGTTCAAATTTCAAGTCAATCGGCTCTTTGAGTTACAATGTCAGCAAATTTGAAAAATCTGATTTCGAGAAAAACGCGTTTAAAGATTTAACTTTCGATTTTGCAACATAAAATGATTAGAGATACGGCCTTGAAATGTTTACAGAATATTCTTGAAAGTATAAACTGTCGTAAAGGGCAAAAAAATCGTTTTTTTGAAAGTGTCACACTGGTATAGCCCCTTAAAAGAATATGTCTTCCAAATTCATGCCGTTTATGCCATTTATCGGATATTGTGTTCCACACAAACCCTCTATGATTGTACCTTATATTAAAATTAAAATATTCGTACTTTTCAAATAAACAACACGATTTATCAATTAATTAAAATGTCAAGTCATTTTGAGTCACCCTTTATACACAGCATACACGTCGACCTTTACCGCGCCTCCAAATGTGCGTGTATTTCACCATCTGGTTGATCCACGTGTTCGCACGTTTCACGTATTTTCCATCGTGCCACTTCGAAACGGTTTAAACATCGCGGTGGCTCCCATCGAATCTTGAGGTAATCCACTTTTGGGTCATAAGCTTATCGGTAACGCGAAAAGCTCAACCGCGTAATTTATTCGAATCCATCGAATCGACGCAATTTAACGGGCGAATCCCTTAGAATCGGGCCAGCGAATCATTTCCACACACGGGGGAAACGAATAACTTTTTTTGTACGCGGCGAATAAACGACAGCGTCTGTTCGCGTAAGTGATCGATCGCGGAAATTTGAGAGTTGGAAGATGCCTTTAGGCCAAGAGCTGGAAATAACTGCGAATGTTTCGACAATTTTGTAATGATTTTCTAGAAATTAAAAAATACTGGAGTTTTCTGGAAATAAAAAGGAATTAGAATTGTCTATAAATGAAAGAAACTAGAATTTTCTAGCATTAAAAAATCCAGTAGCTCCTACAATTATAAAAAATACTAGAGTTTTCTAGAAATAAAATAATACTAGAAATTCATTTATTTATATTATTTTATTTTAATCATAGAAATCAAAATAAAATAATACTAGAAACAAAAAAAAAAGACTACAATTTTCCAGAAATGAAAAGATACTAGAGGGTCCTAGAAATAAATAAATACCACAATTTTCTGCAGATAAAAAAAGGAATGGCGTTTTATAAAAGTAAAAAAATACCCAAATTTTCTAGAAATGAAAGGAATCAGAATTTTCTAAAAATAAAAATACTAGAATCTTCTAAAAATAAAAACAACACTAACATTTCTAGAATTACAATCCTTTTAGTTTTTAGAAATAAAAATACTAGAACTTTCTAAAAATAAAAACAATACTAACATTTTCTAGAATTACGGTTTTTTACAAGCAAAAAATACTAGAACTTTCTAAAAATAAAAACAATACTAACATTTTCTAGAATTACGGTTTTTTATAAGCAAAAAATAGTAGAACTTTTTAAAAATAAACACAATACTAATTTTTTCTAGAAATAAAAAAATACTATTTTTTCTAGAAACAAAAAAAATCACTACAACTTTCGATAGGTCGTAAATCCTCCATAAATCCTCTTCATAGATTTTCGAAACAAAGCTACGAATTATTGTACTTCTATTAAACGAACTATAATTCCGTTGATTGCAAGTTTCTTGTTCTCTTTTCCTCCCGATAATCCAAATAAAGGCGAACGAATTTAATATCAATAATGAAAATGATACCGGAGCACGTAACTAGTTGAATAATGTGGCCACAGCTAATCCAGCAGGTTATTACACCAGTACAATTTGATTAAACTCCGAGTTTTCCCAATCCCCGAAGTATCAAAGGACGCCACAATTCGCAATATACTCTTCCACTTTAGTCCTTGCATACCAACCCCTTCAGCGCGTAGTTTTGGCTCGTCCCATTCCGCCCTCGAAGCTCTTCCACTCGCCCTCAGGCATTGGGTTAGTCGAAACCACAAGAATGATTCGACCGGGTCACGTTCCACCTGATCCCTCTCTCGCGTTGCTTCAGCAACCTACGAGGGTAAACGTGGCCACGCAAAACCCGGTGGCTTTACACGCCAGGTTAACCTGTGTCTATGTAGTCACTGTATGTACATGCGATCTTTATATATAGATTAAGTTTGCTTGGGCCCTTTGCTTCTTGAGCTACTGCTGGTACATTGACCTCGTTACCCACAAGTCAGCGAACGCGACCTATCCCAAAATGCCACGATAAAATGAAAGCGCCGCAGTCAATAATTAAAGGGAGAGCTTCGTGCAAAGCTCATCCGGCCGCCCACGAGAACCTTGACCGCTCTGAGGACCGAGCACAATGGAGAGGGTGATTCGGTGAATTTTGAATGGAAGAGAAATGGTTAGTTATTCATAATCCGAGTGCTCGTACATCTTGAAGTTTGGATTGAGTTTTGCAGTTGGAATGAGCTGGTCGCAAGAACGACGAAAGGCCAGCCGGAACGTCTTCCTTCAAATATGATTTAAGGTATTCCGTTCACGAAATATAACAATAACACGAAATATCAGGTTGATAAAAAAGTTTTGTCGCAAAAATTTTAATGTCTTTTTACGTATTGACGCAATATGACATCGAGCTATGTCGAGAATATTCTAGAATGTTTTCTACTCTTCCGCGTGACAGGGTATAAAAGGGCGAGCGCGCGTTCTAGTGGACAGAAATGGCTTCGATCTCGCAGGAGCAACTTCGAGCGATCATTTTTTACGAGTGGCGGCGCGGCACGAACGCAAGCACAACTGCTAACAATATACAGGATGCATTCAGCGAGAACGTAGTTTCTCATCGAACAGTCCAGCGTTGGTTCAATCGTTTTAAATCTGGAGACACAAGGTTTGAAGATAAGGAACGTTCCGGACGACCGTCGACCATCGATGATGAAGCATTACTCCGCTGCATCAAAGAAAAACCGGAAGCAAGTACGCACGAGCTAGCAAGAGAACTTCTATAGTCAATCACTTACACAACTTGGGATACAGGAAGGTTCTAGCTCAATGGATACCACAGCGTCTCACCGACGACAATAAGAACTGTCGCGTGACCATCTGCCAGTCTCTTCTGCTTTGCCACGATCGCAAGGAGTTTTTAGAAGATCTTGTGACGGGAGATGAAAGCTGGGTCTTGTATGATAACAGAACGCGTTTAGCCTACTGGCTTCCTATCGGAGAAAAACCGCCACACCAACCGAAATCTGATTGTCACTCACAAAAGGTTTTGTTGTGCTGTTTCTGGGACGCAAAGGGAATGGTGTTTCACAAGTTTCTCCCTGTAGGTAAGACGATCTCCTCTACACGATACATCGAAAATCTCCAGGAATTGGCAAAAGCTATAAGAAAAAAACGGCCAAGACGCGCGACTGTGCACCTTTTCCACGACAACGCGAGACCCCATGTCGCAAAGGAAACCCACAAAACAATCACTGAGCTTCACAGGAATACCGTTCCTCATCCACCATACTCTCCCGACATCGCGCCATCTGACTACCATTTGTTCAGACATTTGAAGGCATATTTGAGAAACAAAACTTTCGAAAACGTCGGCGATCTCAGAAGGGATATTTCAAATTTCTTTGAGTTCCAGCCGCCGCAGTTTTGGGCAAAGGGAATAAATGAGTTGCCAACTAGATGGTCGAGTGTCATAGAAACCGATGGCGAATATATTGTTGATTAGAAATGTTTTGTATAAGATATATAAATAAATAAATTACATTGAAATTATAGCGACAAAACTTTTTTATCAACCTGATATTTAACAATGAAGTGATTTTCGTATATAATCAAGTAAATATACATTACATGTATACTGGTAGAATTATACTGGTAAAAGCCAAGTTACCGAACTTTTAACGAAAAATTGCGATTCTAAAGGTCGTCTCATTAAGGGGGCCACTGTGAAAATTCCAAAAAATCGAAAGCAAGCAAGACTTGAAGAAATCGACGATGATGAGCAATCAGAAGGGATTTTGTACGGTGCAGGAATTTCCGATTGAGTTTAGGTAAGAGTTTTTTATAGTGTAAACTTCAAACGCGTTTTTCTCGAAACAACGTTTTCAAAATCTAGCTCCATGGTATCTGTAAAACTAATAAACCGATTCTCTTGAAATTTGAACCCCATATTGTAAACATGATTCGCAACAAGATGACCCTCGATGGTTTTAAAATTTTGATTTTTACTCTTTTTTTTTGCGAAAAACTGCGAAAAAAACGCGTTTTTTTTACTTTTTTCGTTTTTCATCTGCCATTTTTTTATTTTTTGATAAAACTTTATATCCGAGGGTCATTTTGTAGCTGGTGTCATACTGAATCTAATGGACTTTGATTTTTTTTGTTTCAGACAAGCCGTTGCCGAGTTGTGATGGAGCTACCTAGCCCACCTATTTTCGAGGCGTTACGTTAAACTATAGTTTTTGTACTTAAAAATGAATAAAAATTAATTAAATTTTTTAAAAAATGTATTTCAAGACTTTATTCGTTAAGCCCAACAACTTTGATATTCATATCTTTTATAAAATCCTCAAAAAAAAAATCGCGAAAATAACCTTCTTTTCGTGGCTCCAAAGTGGACTGGCACATAAAAGAGCAACATTTCAGCAATACTAAAAAGAAATTCATCCAAAAATTGGGGAAATTCAGCCGGTGGGATCTGGTTTCTGGAGACCCTTTAAAAAGTGTCCTCGTGGTGGTCAGGATAACTCATGATAGCTTTATCTGAAATTGAAAAACCAATTTTTTTCTGTTAGTAGATAACTACTTTACTTTACTTATCAAGCCCAACAACTTTTATATTCATATCTTTTATAAAATCCTCTAAAAAATCGCGAAAATAGCCTTTTTCGTGGACCAAAGTGGACTGGCCCGTTAATACGGCGCTTTGTGGAGATTACACGCTGGCCACATTTCTATCTAATAATTTATACATCAAATAACTCTAGATGCCTGATACAAATTGCTCACGGGTATGAAAGATTCTAAAGATTAAGTAACGGCTATAAAAATAGATCACCGAATCTTTAAAGAAAATTTTAAGGGGCTATACCAGTGTGATAAGCTTCAGCCTGTCAGCAGCCATTATTCGAGGAAGAGGAGGGTCCATTGCATGGGCCAGGTATAGCTGATTAGCAGTTTTTATGGTAAATATCATTTTATCTTGCAAAAATCGATAGTTAAATCTTTAAACGCATTTTTCTCGAAATGAGATTTTTCAAATTTGCTGACATTGTAACTCAAAAAGCAATTATCCGATTGACTTGAAATTTGAACTGAGTACTCTTGAATATATTTACTCTACAATGGCGTAGGATATTTTATATCGGATGAAAATTGACGAATTGGCATTGAAAAAAACGACCCTTTTATAGGCAAGAAAACAGCCTTTTTTATAACTACGCCATTTTATTAGATTTTGATATTTTTCGAAAATCCTACGTCATTGTACAGGAAATACCTTCCAGTTTAACGACATTTTTTCCTTTTTCGGTTTCAGCTACTCAATCGGCCGGAATCATGTCAGCAGAGGAGGAACTTTTTTTGGCGCCTCCGGAGGGCGCATAAGTCGCTTAGATCTCAATATTTTTCTATGAAAAAATTATGTCACATAGGTCAAATATAGCCAAATATATTCTTAATTTTCCGAAACATTTAATTGAGTACTTTTCTTCCAAAAAATTCCCGAAAATCACCCAAATTTTCAGCGTTCACACTGATATAGCCCCTTAAAGCGTACAATTTGACACGCCAACAATTTTTGATTCCAAATCTGATGACTTTTTTTTCAAAATAAAAAAAATTGGTCTCGACGTTGCTATGACTTTACAAGAATCTGCTTGGATTTTTTAGATCCTCCAACCGTGGGACAGTATGAATAAATTATTTTTTAATAAATTCACAAATTTTTCCACGTTCTTCCCTTTGACAAAATTCTCTGAAAACGCCGGTTGGAGGTATCTAGCCGCTTGAATGCAGAGCTTGCTTTTGAAGGTGCATCCCTCACTATACTTTGAATGCCCAAGATATTTCTACGCCCGTCGTCAGAAAAAGGTTTTTGAACGAGCGTTTACCGGAAATGTTTACACATTTTTGCGCAAAACAGGGGAAAATATTTTTTAAAAGTTTTTCCGGCCTTGGCAACAGAGAGAATGGCAATCAAGACGAAAATCATTAATATCCTTTAGATTGATCATGCGGTCCACGTTCCGCAGAGTCCCGCGAAAGTTACTACTTCTGAGAGGGAGTTTCGATACAGCCAGGAGGCGAGGGAAGCTCGAGCTTTCCGAGCAACCCCCAAATGACATTAATAATACATAGGGGATGAAGCAGGGGTGTGCCTGGGTGTGTATGTGCGTATACGGAGGCCGAAAAGACGTGCCTCGTTCCAACGGGACATGGATATTTTACAGGCTCCCCGGAACCCTCGTAAAAGCTTGCGACACGCATGAAAATGGAATGCATGCAGGGTGCGAAGCGCGATTATTCTCTTTTCTACGAGACCAAAGAAGGACAAAGAGATGTCTCTTTTGAAAGACAAGAAACGAAAATTCTTCCTGCTTCGGGTTATGAAGTTTTGATTAATCGCCGCTTTCGCGGTCGTTTCCATTAGAGGGGTTGGTAAAAAAAAACGAATTTCCGCAAAGGGGCGGGGGATAGGAAATAACGCAGGGATCGGAGAGAAACGCTACGGGAACGATGATAAGATACACAGATAAAAAGTGCTTCATCCCTCCACCCCCCGTTTCTGTCTCTTTCCCCGTCTCTCTGTCGAGATTAAGATTCTATTTGCGTTAAGGGCTCTTTTTTCCCCGTTTCTACCCTCTTCGAGAAATGAACGAGTCTCGGAGATCTTGCCGGGGTGATAGAAACGAGGGAAATGTATAAACGGAGAAGAAACGTGTCTCGAGAGATGTACGCACAGGTGTTACGCTTTCCAGCGGACGCGAGCGATCTTACTCTTCTCTCGTATTTGCTATGTCTGTTTTCAAGTATATGTGCCACGTGACTCGAACGCATGGGAGAAGTTTACGAAACATTGAAAAATGATGACTCGGTAACAGTCTATACCTTTTTGCTGAGGAACGCACGAGTATTTTATTATTTATTCTTATGAGTATTAAACAAATGGAGACTCGAATGGGTAAGATCGTACGATTCCACAAACATATACGCAGATACACACACATACAATGAGGTTGAAGTTTGCATCACTGGAACGCAACGAAAATTGATGTTTCCGAATTTCTTTTGTTTCTTTTGGTAAATCTTGCCTCCAAAAATCCTTCAACTATTTTTTAAGAATGAATCTACAAAAGAAGATCTATAATAATAAAAATATGGAAAATAAAATGTGAAACAGAACTTTCGTTGCGTTCGAACGATGCAAACTCCAACACCATCATATACACGCACGCACGTATATATTACAGATCGAAATAAGATACGAATATGGTAGTCGAAATATTTGCAAATGTTATTTTCAAGGTCAAAACTCACAAAAACCGATTTTTGAAAAGTTTTTTCTACTTTATTTCAATAAATGATGATCTTAGTGAAAAATGTTTCCTACAAAAGTTGAAGCCTATAAAAAAATTGATATTTTATGTTCAATACAATTTTTGTCTAAAACCAATCTGTTTCGAGAAAAATGGGATAATGCTCCGATAAGTACATTTCGCTAAACTCCATCATTTTCGATATTATCTACTTACGCATTTTACCGCGGGAAGGTTGGAGTTTGTTTCAGTTTGTTTGTTGTGTGGTTTGGGATTGTTTGTTATGTTGTTTGCTGTTTAGGTATACGTAGAGTGTTAAGGATCAAACTGCAATCTTCCCGCGGTAAAGTGCGTAAGTAGATAACATCGAAACTAATGGACCTCCATAAAGCTAGCAGAGCAAACTCCCGAAAATAGATTTAATTGATATCAAAATTTTGTGCTTTTTATGTGCTAATTTTGTGCTCCATTAAAAATTGTGCTCTTACCGTTTAGCGGGAAATTAGAAATCAAAAGTGCACTGCTGGCTTGCCAACAAGCTAGCAGAGCACTTAATGATATTTGGCTTATCTAAGAATGAAACTACGTGATATTTATGTGCTTTTTATGTGCTCTACGAATATTCAAGAGCCAAACCTCTAAAACGCAAATTTCTCCCAAAACCACCCCCACAAGACCCAAATTACCCGCAAATACGAGTAATGGTTATTTTTTCGATATCGCAAAATCAAAGTAGTCCACATTTATGTGCTTTTTATGTGCTCTATGAATATCCAAGAGCCAAACCGCTAAAACGCAAATTTTTCCCAAAACCACCCCTACAAGACCCAAGCTACCCGCCAATACGAGTATTGGTTATTTTTTCGATATCGCTAGATCAAAGTTGTCCACATTTATGTGCTTTTTATGTGCTCTACGAGTATCTAAGAGCCAAACCTCTAAAACGAAAATTTCTCCGAAAACCACCCCTACGAGACCCAAGCTACCCGCAAATACGAGTAATGGTTATTTTTTCGATATCGCAAAATCAAAGTAGTCCACATTTATGTGATTTTTATGTGCTCTATTAATATCCAAGAGCCAAACCGCTAAAATGCAAATTTCTCCCAAAACCACCCCTACAAGACCCAAGCTACCCGCCAATACGAGTATTGGTTATTTTTTCTATATCGCTAGATCAAAGTAGTCCGCATTTATGTGCTTTTTATGTGCTCTACGAGTATCTACGAGCCAAACCTCTAAAACGAAAATTTCTCCGAAAACCACCCCTACGAAACCCAAGCTACTCGCAAATACGAGTAATGGTTATTTTTTCGATATCGCCAAATCAAAGTAGTCCACATTTACAAAGTAGTCCACATTTACTAAATGTGGACTACTTTGATCTAGCGATATCGAAAAAATAACTATTACTCGTATTGGCGGGTAATTTGGGTCTTGTGGGGGTGGTTTTGGGAGAAATTTGTGTTTTAGCGGTTTGGTTCTTGAATATTCGTAGAGCACATAAAAAGCACATAAATATTATGTATTTTCATGTCAGTATATCCAAAAAATAGTAAATTCTCTTATGTTGGGGTTTTTTGAGGGTCTATATCGGGCGAAAAAAAAACATAGGGGTTTGGCTGTTCGATATTCCCAAAGCACATAAAAAGCATATAAATATCACGTAGTTTCATTCTTAGATAAGCCGAATATCATTAAGTGCTCTGCTAGCTTGATGGCAAGCCAGCAGAGCACTTTTGATTTCTAATTTCCCGCTAAACGGTAAGAGCACAAAAAATTTTAATGGAGCACAAAATTAGCACATAAAAAGCACAACATTTTGATATCAATTAAATCCATTTTCGGGAGTTTGCTCTGCTAGTTTTATGGAGGTAACTAATGGAGTTTAGGAAAATGTACTTTTTGGAGCATTATCCCATTTTTCTCGAAACAGATTGGTTTTAGACAAAACTTGCATAGAACATAAAAGATCAATCTTTTTATACGCTGCAACTTTTGCAGGAAACATTTTTCTCTAAGATCAACATTTATGACCATAAAGTAGAAAAACTTAACAACCATCAGTTTTTGTGAGTTTTGACCTCGAAAATCAAGTTTGCGGGTACATTCACAATTATATTCGTGATCAGCGAGTAAAGATACATGGATATACCAAATTACAAATTAATCGGAGGTATTTTCGTTTCGGAACTTTATCCTAAAATAGTACTTACGGCGAAGTATCCGACCTACATTTCTACATTTTCAGGTCAACTATTTCCCAATCGGTTTGGGTCGAAAAAATAATCAGCCTTTTTTTCAATTACAATAATTGGATTCAATTATAATAATAGAAAATCAATAAATAAAATAATAAAAAGCAAGACGAAAGCGGAACGAAAAAAAAGTATAACCAACTAATTTTACAACTACGGCTTTTCGCATGTGGACACTTACCCCAAAAATGCGAAACGCGAGTAGGCACGAATCATTCTCGTGGAAAGCTTACGCTCGCTTTCCGTGTAGTCCAACGACATGTTCAGAGGTCGACCAAAAACGTATTCTACCTCGTCACCGTGCACAACTCCCATCCACTTGCCCCACAAATTCGTACTCGTTTTCTGCAATCAGGCGAGCAAAAAAAATTGCAATGTTTCACGTGAAGAATGGAGGAAGCGGGCTAAAAAATGGAGCCTTTTTCACCCTCTCAATTTGCTCTAGCCCTTCTGACATCCAATTTCCAAAATTCAAAGGCTTCACGAATTTAACGGGAGATATACACCTATATGGTCGTGGTCGAGAATTTAGAAGCTATGAACATTCCGTCGACCGTAGGAGACCTACTATATGGGCCTAGTATCGATGATTCCATGTAAGTTGATAAATTTCATGATTTATTCATTCCCAAATTTTCAAACGCGTTTTTCTCAAAACCACGTTTTTCAAATCGGTACCCAAAATTTCTCGAAAACCAATGAACCGATTGCCTTGAGGTTTTTCGTGGTTATTCTATACACCATTATCTAGTACTTGTCATAGGATTTTTTTTCCGTTACTTAGTTTTTGTTTTATAGGCAAAATAATAACTAATTTTTGGCCCAAAAATCACTATTTATGTTCAAACGTCCGCCATTTTGTCATAAATCGATATTTTCAAAATCGGCTATGAGAAGTACTAGATTATAGTATCTAATTTAATAATCTTTTTGGTTTTTTTTTCAGATGATTTTTGAAGAAACGCCAGTGGGTACCACATACGCAGATTTTCTTACGACGCTCCAAGGATCATACAATATCCTTGTATATTTATGATATTTCTAAATAAAGAAAATGAAATATATTTTTGAATCTATATACTTTTAGATAATTAAAACCCCAATCCGAAATTTCAAATAGTTTTGCTTGAAAAAATTCACAAAAATGACCTTTTTTCCGGCTCCTACCCGTGCGGAAAACTGATAGGGCATCCCTAATAAAAATAAGGGCCTTTCAGAGCTTTCCTAGTGCTTTCCCTAGTAGGGATTTCCACAATGGGCCCAGACTTGGCCATTATCGGGATAAACTTGTAGGGATTTCCACAATAGGCCCCGACTTGGTCATTATGGGGATAAACCTGTAGGGATTTCCACAAAAGGACCCGACTTGGCCATTATAGGGATAAACCTGTAGGGATTTCCACAATAGGTTCAGACTTGGCCAGTATAGGGATAAACAAGTAGGGATCTCCACAATAGGCCCAGATCTGACTATTATAGCGATAAACCAGTATAAGTAGCTTAGGCTACATGGTTGATGGTATTTCAATTATTCAAGTCGATTATATACATCGATCGAATAATATTGTCGAACGCAAATTGGGAAAAAGCGTAAGGACATTAGCAAATAAAAAATCAACGTCGAACACAAATATGCAGACAAACATCAGACAGTATTTATTTATCAAATTAAAGAAACCTTTTACATAGATACAAACAATTACTCATGGTTTCATTCATACATGGAGTAATGCTAGCGCATAAGTGTGAACAGTCCCAACCGATTTTCTCGACATTTTTATAGCCACTAATTTCCGCTCAATACTCATCATAGGAAAAATTATTTCTTCTGAAGACTTCGCTGATATTTCCCATTGATAAACTTTATCTGACTGTGTAGGATAAGTAAATAAATTGGTCTTTGTTTTCCAGATCTTTGCCTCAATGGAAATAGATTCTAGTGATTCAGTAGACCCATATATTTTTTTTATTTCTACTACACATCGATTCCTTAGAATGGATTATTTTTTGTATTAATTTTGTCATGGCAGTTTGTCATAAAGGGTCACATGCAAATACGCAATCACATTTATACGCGCGCACACATACATACACATTTACTCACGCCCACACCTATGCACATGAACAATTACATAAAAACAAATACAGATATACCCTGACGCATTTAACATACACGTATATCCACTGATACGGATATTTTATGGCGCTGAAATGGTTATGATGAGGCGCCATTGAGGCATTTTCAGGGCGCTAAAATGGTTTTGATGAGGCGCCATTGAGGCAACTTATAAGGCCCCGGTCGTTGCGCCTTTAATGGCCCTTGTTGACAAAGTGTGACCGGCCGCTAACGGCCCTCATGTGGCTTCCAGATTAGGGCCCGAATAAAGTTAGGAGAATATTATTGGGGCCCGATAACAGCCCCAACTCAATTTCCGCACGGGTAGGTGTACATCTGCCCTTAAATCGATCGAGAAGTTTGTCCGGAGACTCCGTTTCGTTATTATTATGTTATAATATAACGACATTAACAATAATCGTATTCTCATTATTATTGATATTGTCACTGTAATTTTGTTCTTATTATATCGCGAAAATTATAGTGCTTTCTTTGCATCAAATTTCATTTCGCGAAAGGCAATGCGCGATTTCCCGTTGAGGTTTTTCCACGACATTGCGTATTTATAAATGGTAAGTGAAAAGGGCGAAGAACGATGTTAATACGCGCGTAGGGAAGGGCAAAATGGAGAGGGAGAGACGTGGGCTGCCTCAAACGTTCGACCAGCAGACGTCGTGGATGCAGGACTTTTTAATTTGCATACTCATTATTTCTTGTCGCAGGTCGGAAGCAGGCGCGTATCAAGCTACTCGGTACGTTTTTCCTCTCGGAAAATGCCCCGGGGGAACGAAATTCGAGCTACGAAATTGAGTCGAGCATGGGAGATATTAAATTGAAGGGGAACGAGAAAAAGGGCGAAAAAAAATTGCGAGCGAAAAGCTTGAAGAACATTGCGGAAGAATAATGAAATGATGTAAATGAAAGATGACACGAGGGGTCGTGTCAGGGATGCGCAGGAGTAGCGGAATTAAGAGCCGTTAATTACGACGTTCAGGGAACCGTTTTCAAATTACTGTGGCACCATCACTCACTTTTCCATAATTTATTTTTAATTACAAAATTGGAGAGAGTATTTTTTTTCTCTCTTATGAAAATAACTTGTATCAATTTTAAGAGTTTCAGAATTCGAATACGCTAACGCGTTTCGTATTATCGTTTTTTTCTTCGCTCATCTCGAGTATAGTGAAAGAGTTTCGCAATCTCGCAATTGTAGGAAAATCGTGAGAAAACGCACGTTCTTAGAAGTGCAGAAGAAGAGAAAAAAATCTTGGTATGCGGAAAATGGTAGGTGATAATGAGCAGTCCGAATGGCCCTTCGTGATCATTCGTTATTGTGCTCCGCAGATTTTTGCATGGAAAGTACCCGGATACCAGATATGGAGAAACAAACGAAAAAAAGGAGAACAAAGCAGCTTACACATATACAGGGTGTTCCAGAACTAAATGCGTTCCCTGGAATGGGGGGTTGGGGGTTAAATTCTGAGTCGATTGATATAAGCATGTATGGGTCTCAGATAAACCCCTGAATTATTATTAATTTTTAAAGACGGGCCAATCAAGTGCACCCGATGAGTCAGCGTATGTCGGTGAGCCAGTGACCGATACGCCGGTTCATCGGGCGCACCTGATTGGCCCGCTTTCAAAAATTGATAATAATTCAGGGGTTGCTCTGAGACTCACACATGCTTATATCGGTCGACTCAGAATTTCACACCCAACCCCCCATTTCAGGGAACGCATTCAGTTCTGGGACACCCTGTACAGTGAGCAAAAAAAAGTATTTGTATATATCACACGAAACTGTTGTGAATTTGGCTTTACTTGTTTGTTCGTGTTTACCTAAGATTTTTGTAAACAGACACCATGTATATTTAGGATAAACTATCGAACACAGAAACTTAATAAAGCATTTGATTTTGTTCGTAGGATAATTTGAAAAAGACGATGTGTACAAATACTTTTTTACTCATATATATATATATATATATATATATATATATATATATATATATATATATATATATATGAGTAAAAAAGTAAATTAGAAAATTAAGCAAATTAAAAAAGTAAATATATGAGTAAATATATATATATATATATATATATATATATATAAATCCTGCAACTGTCAATAGGTCCGGTCATGTCCCACTATATGCTGGAATTTCAGTTTAGTAAACGTCCCACGGTTTTCGAGATAAAAATCATCTGCTTTTGGTTTTTCCCATGCCATTTCTACAAATGATAATTTTTTTAACCCGGTATTTAAAAAAAATACTCTTAGTTATTTGTTTTATCTAGAAAAGTATTTTATTAACCTTAAATGTTAAGGAAACTTTATGAAAAAAGATCTTGTGCAGAATTTTCATAAAAACCAAGTGGAACATCTGACTTTGATAGCCTGCGGTGTAAAAAAATGTACTATGCATATCGTGCCGATTACTCTAAAAAGTTGCTTAGTTATTGTCGATTCATATAATTTGTAGAAATGGCATGCGAAAAACCAAAAGCATGTGATTTTTAAAAAATAACATAAAGCCCAAAATCTCGAAAACCGTGGAACTTTTACTAAAGTGACATTCCAGCATATAGTAGGACATAGTTTAGTTAGTATAGTTGTCTATATAGTTAGTACAGTATAGTTAGTATAGTAGGACACTAGTATAGTTAGTATAGTTAGTATGATTAGCATAGTTTGCATATATAGTTAGGACATTAGTATAGTTAGAATAGTTTAGTTAGTATAGTTAGTATAGTTATCCATTAATAACAGGACACCCTGTATATATATTATAGCGAAAGGTGATTGTATAGGCATTCAAATGAGGACGGCTCTCATAGTGTCCTATCGTGCCCATACTCAACGTCAGGTAAGCCCCGATGTCTCCAAAATCATCTTTAGATGAATGTGAAGTTCTCGAAATTAATAATCCCCTCAAACAAAATTCAAGTACCGTCCTCAAAGCAACATTACATCTATATATCGGCTTCAAGATATCCCTCCCCTATATATATATATATATATATATATATATATATATATATATATGTAATATGCATGTAAGTACGTATATGAAGGTGAGGATAGGACAAAGGATCGTGAGCCAATGTGTTCATCGTCTCTACATCGGCTATGAGGTCACGGTGAAATAACATTGACGTGAAGGAGAATGAATCGCGTCCTCTGGGACGAAGAAGCAAGCGCGCGAGTTAAGAAGCACGGGAAAACCGTATCGGAAAGTGAATTTTCTACCGAGCCTTTCGTTCGAGTTTCCATCCCCCTCTCCTACACCCCGTGTTGCAGGCTATGCGATTTTTCGGACATATATGGAGTACGAAGGGGCAGACACTGCGGGAAGAAAAGGCAAGACGAAGGTAAGGGACTCAAGGATTTTTCCTCACGACGATAGATCGAAAAAAGTGTCCTCCAAGGCATTGCAGTACGCGAGCAACTTTTCTTCATTTTCCGCCCTTCCTGGCCGAGTTTCTCGTGGTTTTCGAAGATCCGGGCGGATAGAAAGTAAAGGTATTTCTGAGAGACTTAGTTTTCGTCATCGAGGCTTTCGTATGGAATCTCCCCCCTTGGTCCGTTCTGCTTTTACCGCTGAGAGAAATGATAAAAAGGTATGGTACAGTTATTATTTGACGAAACTTTTCATATTATCGTTATTATCCTTCTTTCTATGGAGTGAACGAAGTAGAAAAAGACTTTGTTCGCAAGAGATCGAAAAATACCAGCTTGAACGATTCCATGAAAATTTTCTGCGATACCGAGCCCTTTTGTGGGCTTGGGCCTTCCAGAGGGATGAATAAAAATCATACGGCTCGATTATTGGCTGGATTGGAACTTTTGGAGCCCCATCGTTCCAAAGGTCCTCTCGATGTTGGATCTACCGGACATCCGGTTGGAACGGCTAGATCCGGTGGAACGCGAGTCCGATCCGATTACATCGATAATATACGCTCGTAAATCTGGCTGACCACTCGTGGCTTGTACTACTGACTGCCGGGGATCGTAGCCGTTTTTTATTGCCCAGGCTTAACGAGAACTCCGATGCACTACTTCGAGATTTTACGGCTTGGGGAAGACGAAAGCAGGGGGAGCACCTTTTTGGGTCATTTCAAAACACTCGAGCCAAAATCGATAATGAGAAGGGAAATGGATACTTTTTTTAAATAAAAATGATAAGATACTTCAGGAGAAAAAACCAAGGAAAAAAATCTAAAATCAAGGAAAATAATAATAAAATATGTTTACGGCCACTGCGATAAGCATTGAAAAAAATTGTGCGACAATGAATGCCATGGCAGTATTTTTGCTGTAACCGTTTGTGATAATTGCTCGAATTCACTTTTAACTGAACATTCCACAGTACGGGGATAATTCACAAACTGAATTACTGATAATTCTTAACTGATTCACTTTAACTGAACAGCCACAGTAACGGGTATAAAATCATGTGCGAATTTAACAATTGTTTTTCGTATGAAAAAGTGATTCACTCATAAAATTAATTACACATCTATTTAGTATGAATATCAAGCTATTAGAAAATATTTTTTTTTTTCGATGTACAAAATGGCCGACTACTCGAAACTTCTTGAAACAGCTTTTTGCCAATTGGCGTGACAAATAACTTCAACAATTTTCACTCGATTTACTTCAAATTTAAAAGTTATGTTCCTAATTGCATTTCGCAGAGAAGTACGTACGGAATTTCTGATTAATCGAAAACTTTTCATTTTATGAGCAGTTTATGAGCAGTTATAATGAAATTTTTCACTGAAAATTCATTTCTTAAGTTCAAATACCTACAACTTTTGAATAAAACAATATTTTTGAAAGTCCGTACGTACTTCTCTAGGTATTCTAATGTAGATTTACGAGAATTTTTGTTTTTTGTTCTAGGTAAAAAATTGTGGATGCTAAATGTTACGCCGCGGAGCGCCTAAAAAAGATAAAAAAGAAAATATTAGTAGTCGGCCATCTTGTACATCTAAAAAGAAAAAAGATTCTAACAGCTTGAAATTCATACTAAATAGATGTGTAATTAATTTTATGAGGGAATCACTTTATCATACGAAAAAAATGGTTGAATTCGCACATAATTTTATACCCGTTACTGTGACCTAATGCCTTAAGTGTCCACCTCCGATCATGTTGGAACTCATATATGTAATAAAGCATTGAAAACTATTAGACACGTATTTTTCTTTATCTGCCGAAAAACGGTTTTGAAGGGGGAAACGACCCCCCAAAAAAGGCGTGTTACCCCTTAATTTCATTTCTTTCAATTTTTCTGTACTGATTTTTTTATCGCCTTACATTATACGAATTTTGGTTTTTCTTTCATTCAGATCGGTGAACTGATTGTGGGTGAAACTTCAAAACTACCCCTCGATACGTTTGAGGGGTGGTTTCCCTCCTTAAAACCGTTTTTCCGAAGGAAAAAAAAACGTGTCTAATAGTTTTCAATGCTTTATCACATATATGAGTTTCAACAAAATCGACGGCGGAGACTTAAGGGATGTTCCTTGTGAGTACAGATTCAAGAGGAATGTCTTCATGCATTAATAATAAAGGAGAGATAAATGATTTTGGTTTCATCGCAAGAAGTAACAATTACAGACGGGATAATGCTGGGAACGAGAAAGCACAGCGTACATCACGCTCGTGAGCTCGAGGGAAGAATGAAAGATACTTAAGGGAGGGTTCGGAACAGTGATCGATGAATAACGATTTGGGGAGGACGATAATAAATCGATTCATCATTGATCAAGCAAAAGGGGCATGGAAGATTTGATCGAAGAACGCGATAAATTTTTATGGAAGCAAAATGTATTATATTACACGTAATGTTGAAGGTCAGGAGAGGTGAAATGTCTAAATCGATCGACTTTGTCTGACCCAAATAAATCGTATAGGGAGAATATTCACACCAGTGTGTAAGTTTTAGGAAATAAAACGTTTATTATTTTTTCAAATTGTATACTGTATGTACAATTATAGTTTTTTAAGGTCCTCGCGTGAAGTTTGACCGTTTTTTCTATTTTAAGGTATTTCTTTCACGAACCCGAATATTTAACAATTCACTGATTTTCGTCTATAATGAAGTAAAAATACATCCCAGTATACTGGTGAAAATTCAGGCGAAGGTACCGAATGTTTAACAAAAAACTACAACTCTATAAATCGTCTGTGTTACACTGAAGAACTCTGGATGCCTGGTACAAATTGTACACGCGTGTTAAAAATTCGAAAGATTCTGTAACGAAAATGAAAACAGAGGCCACCTTGAAGAAAATATTAACGATAAAACTTATTTTAGAAAAACTTTAAAAAATAAAGATGACTAAATCTACTACATTTTCACGAATTTTTTTATTCCAGTTTATCATTGGGTTTATATTTGATTGTGACTTACTTTTATCAAGGGATCTTCTCACTTTAGACGCTAAAAAACGATATTTTCGTGATTTTTTTTAAAGGTTTATATTATAGATATTGATACAAAAGTTGTTGCACTTTCGAAATACGTAATAAAAAAAATTGTATTCATGTAACCCAAACAAACTTTAAACGCGTTTTTCTCGGAACAACATTTTTCGACGGCTTGTTGATAAAATCTTCGACACTACTGAACCGATCCTTATAAAATTTTAACCACATATTCTTTACAACTATAGGTATAGCACATATCAAGGATTTATTTTTATTTTTACATTTACTTTTTTTTTGCCAAAAACGGTGAAAAACACTCGTTTTTGTTTTCGAAAAATGTCTGCCATTTTGTTATTTTGGCGTATTTAAAAAATCGTATGATATGCGCTATAGCCATTAACATACTGAACCTCAAACCGTTTGATTTTTTTTATTTCCGATGATGCATCTTCGAGATTTCATCAACAACGCAGACCTACAATTTTTTTGGACATTTTTTTAACAACCATTTTCGTGTATAAATTTCGTCTAAAAGTGACTTAAATAAAAAACATTTTAAAAAATGTATTTCGAAAGTGTATTTAAGTATTAAGGGGTTAGGCTACAGTAACGGGTATAAAATCATGTGCGAATTTAACAATTTTAAATTAATTAATTTTTAAGTAATTCATTTTGTGATTCACTCACAAAATTAATTACTCATCTATTCAGTATGAATATCAAGCTGTTAGAATTTTTTTTTGGATGTACAAAATGGCTGACTACTCGAAACTTCTCGAAACAGCTTTTTCCAATTGGTGTGACAAATAACTTCAACAATTTTCACTCGATTTACTTTAAATTTAAAAGTTATGTTCCTAATCGCATTTCGCAGAGAAGTACGTACGGAATTTATGATTAATCGAAAACTTTTCATTTTATAAGCAGTTTATTAGCAGTTATAACAAAATTTTTCACTGAAAATTCATTTCTTAAGTTCAAAAACCTACAACTTTTGAATAAAACAATATTTTTTTAAATTCCGTACGTACTTCTCTAGGTATTCTAATGTAGATTGACGAGAATTTTTGTTTTTTGTTCTAGGCAAAAAATTTTGGTTGCTAAATGACCGCGGAGCGCCGAAAAAAAAGATAACAAAAGGAAATAGTAGTCGGCCATTTCGAACAGCGAAAAAAATATATATTTTTTCTAACAGCTTGATATTCATACTAAATAGATGTGTAATTAATTTTATGAGTGAATCACTTTTTCATACGAAAAAAATTGTTAAATTCGCACATGATTTTATACCCGTTACTGTGGCCTAACCCCTTAAGTTTAACAACTTTTATATCAATACCGATAATATAAACCTATCAAAAAATTCGTGAAAATAGCCTTTTCTAGAGTCGAAAGTGAGAAGACCCCTTAAGCGCGACTATAATTTACCCATGGTTCAGAAATGTTCCTTATGCCCCCACGATATACGACCCGCCACGAAAAAATACCTTTATTAACCTTTCTTTGAGCTTCTTTCGTAAGAAGCTCAGTAAAATGCTCAACCGCATTAAATTTCGGTGTAATGTGCCCGAAGCTTTAAGCCGCGCGCCATTCCAGTAGAGCTTTCGGAGTATTCGAAGGGAACGACAGGAAGAAGGTGAAGGCAAAGAAAGTAGTGGAAGGGCATAAAGGGAGAAGGAAAGAGAAAGGGGTAGCTCAAGGATTTCTGAGGACTCACCAAACCGTGACCAACCTCACACTGCCCTTTAATTCATTTTTTTCACTGTAAATTCAAGGAAATCACAAGGGTTCGCCTCCACAGGCAAAAAGGGCGTAATCCGATTAGTGCTTCGATCAAATTAGTTCAGAGAATTACTGTTGGACGTCTCGGCAAAAAAAACGAAAGATTATCCGAGATCTCTTTCCTCCGCCATTTAATATGACTAAACCTCAGTGCATCAAGGGCACTTAAGGGCTTGGAAAAAAATCCTGATCGCATCGCTCGAACGAGTCGTGCGCCGATGATATCATAATCGATCTATCAAATTCGTGATCATAGAACAAAGTTAACGACCACGATCCGATAATACGACGAGGCCCTTATCGCTTTCACGAAGTCCCTTGGGAAGGCTAATTCGTCGGGGGTTTGACAAAATGCTTCGAGATAGTTCGCACGATAGTGAGTTATTATGAAGTGAGCAAGCTGCCTAAGGGTGAACTTTCTAGTCACCTATACATACACCTTCGCCTTGGCCCGTTCGTGCCCTTTTGAAGATCCGTCGACTGCCAACCTTTCAACGGACCTTACACGCAAAATTTCTACGTCACACGCGTTCGGTTTTTTCGTTCGTTGGCCATCAACGAAATGATTACTAACTCTACATATGAATCTGCGAACTTCTCCCCTATCATGTCTTGCCACCCCATCCTGAATAATGTAATTGGTGTGCGGTCAGCCTGGTCCACAGGGGTTGGGTTGATAAAAAGAAAAAAAAGGAAATATGCGTGGAGAAAAAACACCCACACATACGTTGAATTGAAGAGAGGAGTCACAAGAGTAAAGAGAAAAAGGAGTGAATATCCTCGTCTACAAAAGAAAGAGAACGAAAAAAAAGACAAAAAAAGTCATGTTTCGAGGGTGAATTGAGAAAAGAGCGATGAAGCTTGGAGCTCAACGCTGCGAAAGGGGTGCGAAAACAGCCTCGGGCAAATTTTTCGTCACTGGCCCGCGTTTCCATCAGTGCAACGGGCGCGCCCTCGAAATAAGCTCAAGGCTCCTGGGAGCTTGAACGAGAGCTTTTTCGAGCTCGGGAGTGTAAAATACAATAGCTCCGAGCAATAAACATGGCGCGTGTATATATATATATATATATATATATATATATATATATATATATATTTATATATTAGACTGTTTCAAAATAAATCGATAATTTTTTTTCCCTTGACACAATCTTAAGGGGAGGGTAGGGGTTTCAGCGTGAAAAAAAACACTTTTTTGCGATTTTTTTTCATCCATATGGATAGAGTAAATTTATTGAAACCTTTTGTACATTGTTAAGTGTCATTTCAAGAACATTCCGTGAAATTTGTACGCGAAAATATCCACAAACAAGCCGGTGCCGCGTTTTTCTCGAAACCACTTTTTCAAAGTCCGTGTTCACTGCCATTTGAAAACTACATGACCGATTTATTTTAAATTTGGTACACATCTTCTACATACAAAATACCTCCTCCAACGGTTAGTTTGAGATTTTTTTTACATTGAGGGGGTGTTCCACCCCCAAAATGGCGGAATTGTTCGTCAATAATAGCACTTTTCGCTTTACATGACCACCAAAAATTTAGAAATTAAAAAAAAATTATCAAAGACCGTTGGGGGAGGATTTGATGATACTTTGACTAAATTTTAATGGTACTTGATTTCAGATAATTTCTAGCTGAGATACAGTGAACACCGCAAGTCGTGTTTTTCCAAAGGCGTTCTTGGAAAAGCTTTGTCACCGGCTTGTTTGTGGATATTTTCGCGTACAAATTTCACGGAATGTTCTTGAAATGACACTTAACAATGTACAAAAGGTTTCAATAAATTTACTTTATCCATATAGATGAATAAAATCGCAAAACAGTGTTTTTTCACGCTGAAGCCCCTACCCTCCCGTTAAACTATACTTGGACAAAAAAAACAATCCTCGCGAAAGGGGGGGGGGGGGGAGCGATTCAAGATTTAGAGGTGCCTCGTCGGACTTTTGTCTTTTTTTATTTCGTCAATACGTAAGTAAGGAATTTGCATGAATAAAACATAGATTTTTCTTGTTCTAAAATGGTGAATATATTCTAAACTTATGTATAAATACTGAATATACTATTAAAAAATGGTCTTGGTTATCGCAGCAACAATTATCGGTCGATATATACGTCGATAAATGCAAACGAAAATAAAAAATACAAGAATCCCCGTAAAAATGATTTTTTTATTATCGTCAATAATCTTTAATGAGTACATTGGTTGATACGCTGTTACGATCGTCATTCGGCTACAAAAAACTTGGCTTATTGCAATTGGGGTTTTTTCTATGGTCTTGAGCTATTTGGAACAAATATTGCTTTTGTTCCTCATTTTTAGTTAACAAATTATTATATTCCTCGACGAGGGCTACTCCACGTTCAGCTGAATCATTTATTACTTTCATTTGCAAGAAAGCCCTTAAGGACGTTTGAAAGCTTTCAATAGATTCCCATTGTTCGAGAGGCTCATCCAGGAAATCACGAGGCAATTCACATTGTTGAAATAAGCGTCTCGACTTTTGAGTGATGAAATGACTGATGTAAATTTCGGGCAGTGTTTGAAACTCGCTGTCACTCAGGGAAATGCGCTTTTGATCTTTCGATGTACTCTCACGTGTCCTTAAGGCTATTGGTATCTTTCATTTCACATCTATAGGAACTAGTGAATCGAAAAAAGCCAATGCTACCAGCTCTTCATTTAGATACCATAGATTGCCCTTGATTTTTTTAGAGCTGCTGCCGAGACATCAGAATTAACCGCTTGGAACTTGATTAAATTTTGCATCAATTGCAAATCGTGGTTAGGAGCTTTAAGGGGAGATATACACCTAGGAGCCGGAAAAAGGTCATTTTTGTGAATTTTTTTCAAGGTAAACTAGTTGAAATTCCGGATTGCGGTTTTAATTATCTAAAAGTACATACATTCAAAAATATGTTTAATTTTCTTTATTTAAAAATATCAAAAATGTACAAGGATATTGTATGATCCTTGGAGCGTCGTAAAAAAATCTGCGTATACGGTACCTACTGGCGTTTCTTCAAAAATCACCTGAAAAAAAAATCAAAAAGATTATTAAATTAGATACTATAATCTAGTGCTTGTCATAGCCGATTTTGAAAATATCGATTTATGACAAAATGGCGGACGTTTGAACATAAATAGTGATTTTTGGGCCAAAAATTAGTTATTATCTTGCCTATAAAACAAAAACTAAGTAACGGAAAAAAAATCCTACGACAAGTACTAGATAATGGTGTATAGAGTAACCACAAAAAACCTCAAGGCAATCGGTTCATTGGTTTTGGAGAAATTTTGGGTACCGATTTGAAAAACGTGGTTTTGAGAAAAACGCGTTTGAAAATTTGGGAATGAATAAATCATGAAATTTGTCAACTTACATGGAATCATCGATACCAGGCCCATAGTGTAGGTCTTCTACGGTCGACGGAAAGTTCATAGCTTCTAAATCCTCGACCTCGACCATCTTAGGTGTATATCTCTCCTTAATCCCATCAGGGGCAGAAAACCATATTTTCACGTAGAAATTAACGATAAAAATGCATATGTGACGCAAACTTTCAACATCACGAGAGTTCTTCGACTTAAAAAAAATTGATCTCTCAAAAGAAATATTTTTAAGCAATAAATGGCCGGTAAAAAAAATCCCTGATGTATCGGCTTCGAAAAATGCGTTCTCAGGAATAAATATTTGTTTCTAAACATCGGACGGTAATAATAGAATTATGTTTTGAATGAAAATCATTCAAAAAATTCATTTTTACGGGGATTCTTGTTTTTTTTGCATTTGTCGACGTATATATCGACCGATAATTGTTGCTGCGATAACCAAGACCGTTTTTTTTTATAGTATATTCAGTATTTATACATAATTTTATAATATATTCATCATTTTAGAACAAGAAAAATGTATGTTCCATTCGTGCAAATTCGTTATTTACGTATTAACGAAATAAAGAAGACAATAGTCCGATTAGGCACCTCTAAATCTTGAAGGACCGGCCCCCCCTTTCGCGAGGATTATTTTTTTATGTTCGAGTACAGTTTAAGATTGTGTCAAGCTAAAAAATTGTCGATTTATTTTGAAACAGTCTAATATATATACATGTGTGTATATATATATACACACACACACATGTACTTTTTTTGAAACGCGCAACTTACGAAGGGGTACGAAAAAAAAAATAATACGAAAGGCGTGCGAGTAACATGGGGGTGGCTGTGAGAGAATATCCGAGACCTTGAGCACGCTCTAAAAAATAACCAACAACTTTCTAAACCGCCCCTATCACAACCGCCGTGCAACAATACCCAGAGTCCAAAATAGTCACTCAATTACCCAACCCCTGAATTCCCCTAGCCATTTTTCTTCCCGGCATTCCTTTTATTATTTGCCTTTGGTCATTTGAGGAGCTGGTGAACAAAATAGGACTTGTCCACACTACGTACATTTTTTGTAATTTTATTTTTTTGTGCCTAAAAAGTGCCTTTCCAATTGCAAAGGCAGTTTTGAACAAATTTTGAAGTCTCAAGCGACGACTATGATTCAGAATATTTTGGGAGCTAAAAGTGTGCTTGAAAAACGCGAAAAAAATAACAAAAATTTTACCTAGTATGGACAAGTCTGATTTTGTTCGCGAGCTCCTCATTGGTCATCAATTCAAATGGTCCAGATAATCCAAACGTTATTCGCGATTTGAGCAGTCGGTCTTCGGTCATTCCGATGTCTTTTCACTTTATGGAAACGCGCCCCTCGGAGCGAGCATACATTTGGGCGTTCGAGAATTCGAAGCTTTGAGGTTTCGCCATGAAATGGCGTTTTTACAAATTAGCGGCTCAGGTCGGTCGTGAAATGAATACTGACAGAAAAGTAAATCGGTAAATACGATTGAGAGACGATAAAATTGGAGAATAGTGAACGATATGGGGAGTGATTTTCGCAATGAGGGAAATTACGAATTGGAAGCTTGAATTAAGGGTGCACTGGGGCGGAAAGCAGCGCGTTACGCTCCGACGAGCTTTTGTCGGATAACGTTTTGCCCTAATGCGAAGCACACGAAACATAAACTCGTCTCTCAAGGCACGTTGGTTTCATCAACGTTATATATATATATATATATATATATATATATATATATATATATATATATATATATATATATATATATACACACACACACACATACATATACATACACACTGAAAGCTCGAGGCTCGGATGGCGTCTCGCTCCTTCCTCGACCTTATCACCAAATTAATCGCTGTTTTCCCTGCGGGTTATAACGCCACATTCTCGTGCACCACCTCGTCCGGTTCGTGTCTCTGCTCAGATACCGTCATTCACCCGCGAGCTTTTGACTCCGTTCGCGCATACACAGCCCGCGGACAGTCAGGCTCCGTGTTTTCACCTTGTATTCGACGCTTTCGCTTTTTTCCCCCCGACTCGACGAAACGACATTATCGTTTTTGTTTTTCATTTATATTCGCAACGGAACGTAGGAAAGTTCACCCCACGAGAAAAGTGAAACGAAAATAAAATATTGCATTACGAGGTGCCTCTTTGATCATCGATCATCGAACTTTGCCGAAGGTGCAAAAGGAGAGAAAAGTGAAAAAAGGTAACGCTGTTATTCTTTTCTGCAAAATTGGATGAGATTGACAACTTGTTGACGTGGGATTATAATTAATTGTAAAATCGGGCAAGGTGCAACGGTGATATTGGAGAAATAGAATTCTCTTCAACCTCATTCTCGCTCATCTGGAGGCAAATGAATGAAAAAAAGAAGTAATGGAAGAGGATAAGGCTTCCTTTCATATTGGTTGTTCGCGTGAGATATAAGAGAGCTATGAGAAGTCTGCATATATCTGTATACAGGGTGTCTCGGAACTGATGGTGGTCCCTGAAATAGGGGGTTGGGGGTGAAATTCTGAGTCGATTGATATAAGCATGTAGGGGGCGCAGGTCAACTCCCGAATTGTTAGTAGGGGGCTATACCAGTGTGAACGCTGAAAATTTGGGCGATTTTCGGGAATTTTTTGGAAGAAAAGTACTCAATTGAATATTTCAAAAAATTAAGAATATATTTGGCTATATTTGACCTATATTACATAATTTTTTCATAGAAAAATATTGAGATCCAAGCGACTTATGCGCTGCCTTCGGAAGCGCCACAAAAAAAGTTGCTCCACTGCTGACATGATTCCGGCCGATTGAGTAGCTGAAACCGAAAAAGGAAAAGATGTCGTTAAACTGGAAGGTATTTCCTTTACAATGACATAGGATTTTCGAAAAATATGAAAATCTAACAAAATGGCGTAGGTATAAAAAAAAGTCTGTTTTCTTGCCCATAAAATGGTCGTTTTTTTCAATACCAAATCGTCAATTTTCATCCAATCAAAAATATCTTACGTCATTGTAGAGTAAACATATTCAAGAGTACTCAGTTCAAATTTCAAGTCGATCGGATAATTGCTCTTTGAGTTACAATGTCAGCAAATTTGAAAAAACTCATTTCGAGAAAAACGCATTTAACGATTCAACTATCGATTTTTGCAAGATAAAATGATAGAGATACGGCCTTGAAATGTTTACAGGATATTCTTGAAAGTATAAACCATCAAAAAGGCAAAAAAATGGTTTACTTTGAAAGTGTCACACGGGTCTAGCCCCTTGATTTTTAAAGGCGGGCCAATCAGGTGCGCTCGATAAGCCAGCGTGCGTCGGTGAGCGGTACGCTGGCTTATCGGGCACACCTGATTGGCCCGTCTTTAAAAATTGATAAAAATTCAGGGGTTGATCTGAGACCCATACATGCTTATATCAATCGACTCAGAATTTCACCCCGCACCCCCTATTTCAGGGACTGCCATCAGTTCTGGGACACCCTGTATGATGCTTGGAGGTAGCGGAGTAATCGCCGTAGGATTATTGGATTGTCGTTGTCGTCGCCGCCTTCATAACCGTCTTCTCGATGGAACCGTAGCTCCTCCTCGATTGCATTGGTTTATCTATGCAAATTCACGGGAGTACACTCCCTTCTAGACTCTCTCTCTCTCTCTCTCTCTCTCTCTCTCTCTCTCTCTCTCTCTCTCTCTCTCTCTCCCTTCTTCCGCCTCTTCAAGTAAAGGCGAATGAAGGAGACGACGAAGTTGCTTTTTTTCATCTTTTTAAACGTGTTCGTAACAATCTGGGGGAGCAAAAAAAAGATTGTCATCCCTCTCGTGACGTCCCAAGTTCAGCTACGATTATTTCCGCTCGATTATCCCAAAATAAATCCTCTTTGCTCTCGCAGATTTATTTCCTATATTCTTTGTCGAGTATGCGAATGAAAGAACTCCGATTTGCGAGGCGATATTTCAGACTGGTACGCGAATCAAGGGCACTCCACTTAGACGTAATTTATAAGGGCTCAAATGCGAGGTTCAAAATGTTCAACGTATATTGAACGACAAAAAAAAACACACCCTGAGAACTGCACTTTATAAATTCAATCTCTGAAGTGCGCGTTCCTGTATGGAAGTGGCGGCTCATTGGAAGAACAAAAATGCAGTGTACGAACGACATAATTATGCAGCGAAGAATTTTTCATTATGGATAGTGGCACGATAATATGCGCGTGCCAGTGATTCCTTTGATATCGGAATATCGGATGAAAAAAAGAGAACCTCCTTTCACGATTTTTCCTCGCACTCGTGCGAGAATTTGAATACGAAATATCGCTCCCGATGCTAAAAGGAAGCTCGTTCCGTTATGGCAGAGCATCGAAAAAAAAACTCGTTTGCTGCACTTCTCATTTACATCGCGTTCAAAATCGAACACGTTGCATCAACATGTCACTTTTTTTGCGGACTAACCGCAACGAAGTCTTTTATAATTGATAATAAATATGTCATTATTAATTCCATTCGAAAAGTCCATATGCCGTGCAGTTCCGAAGAACACTGAAATCTGCCTGAGTAAAAAAAATGATTGAATTACAACCGTTCGAAACTGCGAAAAGATAATTCCTTCGCAGCCTTCACACATTGTTAATCAGGCGGAAAGAACGTTGTATAGTTATACTCCTCCAAGCATAACGTATACATCTACCACCTCATTAGCATTCCGAATTTCTAATTCAGCTCCAAGGAACTACGACTAAATTTACGCGGTCCGCTAATGGAACCGAGATTTTTTTTTGGCCCAAATAAAGACAATTTAATAATGCAGCACTTAAAATACAAACGTTCATTTCCACGAAACCGTGTGGTTAATTTTTCATTTAAAGTATGCACATAAAACCCAGGCGAATGTGGGTCGAAGTAAAGCAGAGAGAAATGGTGATGAGGGAGGGAGGGGGGAGGGGGAGAGAGAGAGAGAGAGAGAGAGAGAGAGAGAGAGAGAGAGAGAGAATTATAGAGAGATCAAGAGAGACTGGGAGTACGAAGAGCAGACGCAGAACAGCACGAGGTGCTATATAACCTGCTGGCAAAGATATGCCGCTGAATTTACGGCTGTCGTTGGATGGCCAGGAGTCATAAGGGCCTATGTTGGATATCCTCTAGCCTCAGGGATTGCCGGCTTCCTCGGAGTACGAATCTGTTATACGTGTGCGTGACGCAATTTCGAGATGGCGCAAAATTATTGAAAATTATTGTAGACGCATTTACAACTATATATGTACAATTATGATGCGGACGTGATCAAGCGGAAATAGGTGAGCCATCTATTTTACCCGCACATTCGATATATCTTGAAGATCAGTTACAGAACTAGGTTGAAAAAGACAATTTTAAGGAGAAGTTTCATCATTTACCATGTTATTTGCGTCCTGGCTATACCAGTGTGACACTTTCAAAAAATCAATTTTTTTGCCTTTTTCGACAGTTTGTCCTTCAAGAATATCTTGTAAAAAATTCAAGGTCGTATCTCTAATAATTTTATCTTGCTAAAGTCGATAGTTCAATCTTTAAACGCGTTTTTCTCGAAATGAGATTTTTCAAATTTGCTGACATTGTAACTCAAAGAGCAATTACCCGATTGACTTGAAATTTGAACTGAGTACTCTTGAATATATTTACTCTACAATGACGTAGGATATTTTTGATTGGATGAAAATTGACGATTTGGCATTGGAAAAAACGAACATTTTATAGGCAAGAAAACAGACTTTTTTCATAACTACGCCATTTTGTAAGATTCTGATATTTTTCGAAAATTCTACGTCATTGTGCAGGAATTACCTTCCAGTTTAACGACATTTTTTCCTTTTTCGGTTTCAGCTACTCAATCGGCCGAAATCATGTCAGCAGTGGAGGAACTTTTTTTTCGCGCCTCCGAAGGCAGGGCATAAGTCGCTTGGATCTCAATATTTTTCTATGAAAAAATTATGTAATATAGGTCGAATACAGACAAATATATTCTTAATTTTCCGAAACATTTAATTGAGTACTTTTCTTTAAAAAAATTCGCGAAAATCACCCAAATTTTCAGCGTCCACACTGGTATAGCCCCTTAACAGTGATGTTTTCTGAAAATACATACCGTAGGAATTATAAGTTCGTGCTTATCTGAGAATTAATTAGAAAGTACACACATCTACAGGGTGACAATTAAAAAATGGTCACGTGGTTTTTGGAGCCTTTTGTGGAGATTTTACGACCGAAAGTTTAATTTGCGACCGAAATGCAATTAAAAATATAATTTTCAATTATTTTTTAAGTCCCTTCGAAAAAAAAATATATATCGTATTTTTCTGATGAGTAATATTTGCCAGAAAACATTGAGCATTCGCGAAACATTTCAAGATTCCGTTCCGGGTACAGCGGAATGGAGATAGTTAAATTTCAAATACGAAACACTCATAAAAAAATAACTTTTTTTTAGTATTCCGTCATAGAGAAGTTTTTTTTTTCAAAGATATATTTTAAAATGGATTAATGGAATTTAATTCCATTGAGAAAAAGGTGTTTTTAGGAGTTTTTCGTATTCGAAATGTGATTATCAGCATTCTGCTGAACTCAAACTAGAATTTTGATTTTTTGTCCAGAATTCCCATTTTTTGGCTTATACTGCTCATTATAAAAAAATACGCTATAATTTTTTTGAAGAGGATTTGAAAAACCAACATCATATTTTTCTTGGTCGCAAAATCCCGCAACAGACCCTTAAAAAACACATGGCCACCTGATAATTGTCACCCTGTACATAAGAACGTTCACAAATGCATAGATGATGTTTTGCGTCGTTAGGACGCCCAACCGCGTCGCGAAATTAATTCATTAAGTATGTATTACAAGGATGCGGGAGGCACGAGATATTATATACCTCGTCGTATTATAAATGTCGTTCAACACGAGAGCAAAGCAGAATTCAATTTCCTGCGGACTTTCGTGTCAAGGATAGTCTCGACGAGACTGTCGTCGCGCGATCATTGTCATTTGCGTTAATCGATTATAGCGTACAATTACTTTTATACATTTCGAGAGATAATATTTCTCTACGTCACTTTTTCACTCCGAACATTTTGATAGTAAAGAGTGCGTCACAATGACCTGCTATTTTGAATTGCGCGCCATTTTTTTAGTAGCGAACATCTTTGACAATTGGCATCAGGAGGTATTGAGGTTTAGTCATGGAGAGTTTCACGATCGGCCAAATAGAAATTGTTATTTGTGGATTGGCCACCAAGATCGTGCTATTTGAAGCCATTGTATTTCTTCCTTTAGGGTTTTCTGAAAGGAAAAGTGTATGACAATGATCCACAGACCATTCAGGAGCTCAAGGAAGCCATTGGACGCACCATTAAGGGGTTACCCCCACTTGCGATTTTGAAAAAATCGATTTTTTTTTATTGCATTTTTTTTTGAAGTATATGTATCTATGAATAGATGACTCTATGTAAGTTTACAAAAAAAATATTTTCTTCGTGTAAACTGAAATTGAAACTTCAAACGCGTTTTTCTCAAAATGGCATTTCTGAAGTCGGTGACCAAGATTACTCGAACACTAATGAACCGATCTTCTTGAAATTTTGCAGGCTTATTTAATACATAAAAATGTAGTCTTTAATCGTTCGTTTTTTTTTTCGAAAAAAATGGCCGTTTTATAGCCAAAAAACGGCCGTTTTTTTCGTTAAAATCGAACCATTAACTTTGACTGTCCGCCATTTTGTGAAAAATGAATATTTTAAAAAATCCTTCGATGAAAGACTAGTTTATACTTATATTTGACTAAATCCATCCGCATTTTTTTTCAGATGATCCACTTCGCCGCAATGTTGGTCACCGCAAACCGTGTACATAAAAACATTATTTCATTGACGGCCATTTGCCACTAAACAATGTAATATTTTCAATAAAAAAATTACTGAAAGTTCTTCAAGATGTGTTCTTTACGATGGTATATTGATCGATTAAAAAAGTTTTGTAGTTTTCTTTAAAAAAATTCATGAAAAAGGCCTTTTTTGCGCTACAAGTGGGGGTAACGCCTTAAGGCCTTATATACGCGATTGCGTTGATTTTCCAAGCTACTTTTCTAGACGCGGTTAAAAAAAAAATTACGCATATATTGACAACCTTTTTTTACAGATAATTTATGCACATGGTTAAGTATATGTAAAAAAACAGAAATATTAACAAATGGCGGAGATATAACATGATCAATGTATTTTTTTTTGCGCGCGCGTTCATGGTGAAAGTTCTCGGCATCGATGTGGGTGACTGAAAAAAATGAACATATTTGTAATTGCATAACGAATGTATTTGCAGCGTGAACCAACAATATTATTAAAAAAAATGATTATAATAAAAATTCGAAACTTGAAATTTTTTTACTCAATTTTCTGTCGGTATTTAATTTTTTATATTTTTTTGTGTCATTGAAATTTTTGGTTCTGTGGTTTACACGATAGGTGATGATACTAAGAATATGTTGTAAAAATTTCGAAGCGATCCGAACCTTCGTTCAAGAGTTAGAACTTTCACAAGGTTCAAAAAACTGAATCGTGGAAAAACCGCTCTGACTAGGCTTTGATCTAGCTCTAAATGCTGTAACTTTAACAAATTTTGGAATTTTTCAATTCTGTAAAGCGTAAAATATTCCTAACCGTTCAGGCTAATGGAAGCAAAAATAAAAAAATGAAAAATTTTGAAATATTTCCTAATATTTCAAAATTAATAAAATGAGCCTTAATAAAATGAGTGCGCAATTATGCCAAAATGTGATTGAACATTTCGTCAAAAGAGTGAACGTTTGCAAACAGGGACGTGGCGGCCATTTATCGGATATTGTATTTCACACATAACCTCCATGTTTGTACCTTATATTAAAATAAAAATATTCGTACTTTTCAAATATATAATACATTTCATCAATAAATAAAAATGTCAGGTCATTTTGAGACACCGTGTATTATAGGGGAAGTTATATATAGCTTGCGTTATTTCTTCTTTTTTTAAAATTTGGGGTACGAAGTTTCACCGTTGAATTGTAACGAGATTGAATCTTATTTTCACTTTGTTTTTGAAGCACCGCAATAAGAAATATACGTACACTTTGGGCGTGGATACTGTATCGTGTATTTTTCTCGTCGAAAGGAACAATGTGAAAACTGAAAAAAAAAACGACAGAAGGGGGCCGAGAGCGAGGCTGAAAAAAAGAGTCTCGTGACCTCAGGGGCTGAAGCGTAAAGTCATAAAAGGTGAATGAAAACTCGGTATGCGAAGCTCACGGAATTGAAATTCCGTGCGAAGAAAAAAAGTTTTTTGAGGAGCTTCACGGTCGCGACTGTTTGAGACGAGCGAAGGAGTATTCTTGGCGTGGGCATAGTTCGAAGGTAAAAAGAGCCATTGGTCTGCCAGTTTTATCGAGATGTAATTTAAAAAAGGGCGTAGTTCCGAAAAGGACATAACATACCTCCGATTAATTTAGAATTTCGTGTACCCAAGTATTTTGACCCGCTGACTACGAATATGATAGTAAAAAGCCCGCAAATCTCATTTTCAATGTTAAAACTCACAAAATCTGATTTTTTAAGAAGTTTTTCTATTTTATTTTGATAAATGTTGATCTTAGTGGAAAATGTTTCCTACAAAAATTGTAGGGTATAAAACGATTGATCTTTTATGTCCTATACAGTTTTTGTCTAAAACCATTCTGTTTCGAGGAAAAAGAGGATAAGGCTCCAATAAGTACATTTTGCTAAACTCCACTAGTTTCGATGTTATCTACTTACGCACTTTACCGCAAAACTAATGGAGTTTAGGAAAATGCACTTTTCGGAGCATTATCTCTTTTTTCTCGAAACAGATTGGTTTTAGACAAAACTTGTATAGAACATAAAATATCAATCTTTTCATAGGCTACAACTTTTATAGGAAACATTTTTCTCTGAGATCGGAATTTATTATAATGAAATAGAAAAACTTTAAAAAAATCTGTTTTTGTGAGTTTTAACATTGAAAATCGAATTTGCGGGTATTTTCAATATGATAATTGAATCGGAGGTATGTCCTTTTTAGAACTTTGCCAAAAAAATCAGTTATGAAACTCCGAGCAACAATTAGCGTTACGAGAGAAAAGTTAAGACATTGTCACTGTAACTCATCGATTTGTCACGGAAATCAAATAACATTGAGAATTGACGATTATCTCAAGAAATGATGTCATCGTCATTTTGATGATTCGCTCGATGGGAAAAATAATCATACAATCTGAAATGCAAAATCATGAATGATTAAAAAAATGATTTATCCGACCATTTAGTGATGTTCAAGAAATAAGCGTTCGCCATAAATTCGAATTTAAATCACGAAAGTTTTGCATATCTGACTATCAATTTATATTTACACCCGAATACCTGACTAAACGAGAAATACGATAAATGCCGAACAGTTGTTGAATACTTCATGGTGAATTCTGATGAAAAATGTTCGATGCTAATACTTTGTTGAATTAAAAATAAAATTAATAGTTGATAATTAATAATATAATTCATAATTAAAATTGACGTAGTTCTTAATTAATAATAACATAATTCTTAATTAATAATAAAAAAATTCATATTGCACAATCAAATAGTTCATTATGAATTGTTATTTTCATGACAGCATCAGCAAGAAATGAGTGCGTAGGGATGACGATTTATATGAACCTCCTGCAGGGCTGTGTACATCCGAGGAGGCCGACGGAGAAATTCTCGGGTAGATTGTGTCCGCGTCAAGTCAGACGCAACGTCCTCTCATAATTTGTTCTACCGAGGGGTTGGAGGTTGAAATACCCTGGTGAACGTAGCACTTACTTAACACGTATGAATGCGAACACCTCCATGTATATACAATTCGAAAGAATAAACCCCACTCGTCCCAATTCATTTCAGAAATCATGAATTACAAAACGAAGGCTGTATTCTCATGTATGATTAACTCTCGCGTTTCATACCTCCCGGTTATTTTCCACGGAACAGGCATTTAATAATGGTCAATGCAACATTGAGCAGTCTAGACGGTAACGACTTTTTTCACTTATTAGAATTTAATTATAGCTCCGTTTTCTCAGGTCTGATAATTCCAAATGATATTAATGCAATGCCATGCATCTTTTAATTCATTCTTGCCAGTTTTTTTGCTGCTTTCTATCTTTCTAAGGCCTCATATACGTTCGAAAAAAAAAAATTGTCTTTTTTTTTTCATTTGACTCAAATGATGTCTAAACATCCCAAGAATGGGATGGTCCAAAGAAAAAAATGGTTTTGAAACTTTAAACGAGTTTTTTCTCGAAACCAAGTTTTCGAAATCGGGCATACTCGTAGCTTCGACAATTGTTAACCAATTGACTTCAAATTTCAACTGTCCCTTCTTAAATAAATTTCCTAGTGAAGTACACACTATTTTTACGATCGATGAACAATTGCAGTTTTATGAACAATTTAAGGCCGTTGTTTTACCCGAAAATGTGACTTTTTTTAACATTAGTGCGAAATTTGAAAAAATAAGTGTTTCGTAATAATTGTGTGTACTTTGCTAGTCAAATTCCTGTAAATTACGAGAAAAATAAATGTTGTTCTAGCTGGTCGTGTGCGTGAAGGCCTTTAAAAAGGCGTTCTCTTTTTACAGGCCGCGTGGCCGCGATTTTAAATCTTTTTGGAAAAAAATTGATTTGCGTACCTACAGCTGTGTACAATAAATCCTCCTAACCTCATTTTTATTGCTTAATTAGTATTTAAGGGGTTGGACCACAGTAACGAGTATAAAATCATGTGCGAATTTAACAATTTTTTTCGTATGAAAAAGTGATTCACTCATAAAATTAATTACACATCTATTTAGTATGAATATCAAGTTGTTAGAAAATGTTTTTTTTTTCGATGTACAAAATGGCCGACTACTCGAAACTTCTCGAAACAGCTTTTTTCAATTTGGCGTGACAAATAACTTCAACAATTTTCACTCGATTTACTTCAAATTTAAAAGTTATGTTCCTAATTGCATTTCGCAGAGAAGTACGTAGGGAATTTCTGCTTAATCGAAAACTTCATTTTATGAGCAGTTTATGGGCAGTTATAACGAAATTTTTCACTGAAAATTCATTTCTTAAGTTCAAATACCTACAACTTATGAATAAAACAATATTTTTTAAATTCCGTACGTACTTCTCTGGGTATTCTAATGTAGATTGACGAGAATTTTTGTTTTTTGTTCTAGCTAAAAAATTATGGATGCTAAATGTCACGCCACGGAGTGCCTAAAAAAAAGATAACAGAAGGAAATATTAGTAATCGGCTATTTTGTACATCGAAAAAATAATTCTAACAGCTTGATATTCATACTAAATAGATGTGTAATTAATCTTATGAGTGAATCACTTTTTAATACGAAAAAAATTGTTAAATTCGCACATGATTTTATACCCGTTACTGTGGCCTAACCCCTCAAACGAAAATCCCAAAAAAGCTTTGTTTTCGACCATAAGAAGGTAACTTTGCTATTCAGCTCGTGGTGGACTTGCATGAACTTTTTTATCATCAGCAACATTGTTCCGTTCCTCAGAATTTTACCTTCACGTGGCAATTGCGACGCGAAAATTGGTACATTTTTACCCATAAAATGAAGAAAAAAAAACAGCTATTCGAAAAAAAGCAGAATTCAATGTGAACCTTTTAAATTTCGGACGTGTGTCGATAGACAATATTTCCGCCGACGATTTTCCATCAACATCAAAGTAGCGGACAGGTGAGTATAGAATTTTATACGCTCGATGAGGGGGACACGATAGTCGTTATGGGAAAAGGCGATGTGAAATTCGCTCTGGCGAGAGGCGAAGCTGAAAGGAAATATATTGATGACGTTGGGTCGCGAGATGGGAATCGAGTTTCGACGTGGACGAACGATTTCTCATGAGCGACGTTTTCACGCTGGATTATAACTGTATATCGAATCCTATACGTGGCTCGAAAATTGGCGACTTTGCGGAATATCGTCGTCGACGTGATATTTTCAGCGATCCTCCTCGGCGTAAGAAAAATATTGCCATCTTCCAAGATAAAACGTCATCAAATTAGCCCATTAATGAATACTCTGACAATATAAATTTTCGCATGCTTCATTGCACAAAATTAAAGGGCATACCAGTGTGACACTTTAAAAATATATCAATATCATTTCATATATGTAATATATCAATATCATATCAATATCATTTTATCTTGCAAAAATCGATAGTTAAATCTTTAAACGCGTTTTTCTCGAAATGAGATTTTTCAAATTTGCTGACATTGTAACTCAAAGAGCAATTATCCGATTGACTTGAAATTTTAACTGAGTACACTCGAATATATTTACTCTACAATGACGTAGGATATTTTTGATTGGATGAAAATTGACGATTTGGCATTGAAAAAAACGACCATTTTACAGACAAAAAACAGACTTTTTTCACAACTACGCCATTTTGTCAGATTTTGATATTTTTCGAAAATCCTACGTCATTGTACAGGAAATACCTTCCAGTTTAACGACATTTTTTCCTTTTTCGGTTTCAGCTGCTCAATCGGCCGGAATCATGTCAGCAGTGGAGGAACTTTTTTTTGGCGCCTCCGAAGGCAGCGCATAAGTCGCTTGGACCTCAATATTTTTCTATGAAAAAATTATGTAATATAGGTCAAATATAGCCAAACATATTCTTAATTTTTCGAAACATTTAATTGAGTATTTTTTTTCCAAAAAAATCCCGATAATCACCCAAATTTTCAGCGTTCACACTGGTATAGCCCCTAAATGAATTGTTCAACGAATCGCAGAATAATAAGCTCCGAAATGTGTCCCGTATCCCGTATATTAAATTTTTTGCCAAGAATAACGGATTTGAATCCAAGTTTTCTACGCATAAGCACAATTTTCGCTCGGTTTTTTCTTCCAGTAAAAAAACATGGAAAAACGGCGGGGAATGACGCAAATCGTACGCTGACGTGTTTCTCTCGAGTTCTCAGCCGCGACCGGCAAGGTAGTAAAATAAAAATGTCCACTGAGAAGTGTCAGGTTGATACTCCGGTAGCCTGCGGGGTCAGGCAGGGGGGAGGGGGAAAGCGCGAGCGGGCTCGGCGAAAATAACGCCGCCACTCAACCCAGAAAAATGTTACACTCAACTATACTCCATCCCCATTCTCGTCTTCACCATATATGCCCGCCTTTTTGTACATACGAATTTGTTAGCTCGGCAGACCTAAAAAATGCTACTGTCTCCTCAAATAGCTCATCACCTGTCCTTGCATATACGAAGGCTAACAAATTGCATTAAAAAATCCCAGACATTCAGCAATGAGATCACTCGAGTCATAAACCGAATGCTACGTGTCGTTGGATTGAAGGATACATTTCGAATGGGGAGGCGGGAATAATCGGAATTTCGGAAGCATTTTCGAGATAATGATATATGGGATCTAATGGCTGACCATTTAAAGAGATTTTCTCACCGGCATGATTGGCAAAGTTTTCGTTTGGTACACCACGCGTCATCTACCGCAACGAGCCTCGCAACTTCCAATAATACGGTGGCTTGCCAAAATCACCCCTATAAGCCGATAATTCGAGTTTCAGCGATGCCCAAATTTCGTGAGGTTTCGCGATACAACACCCCATTGAAATCAATATATATACCGGTCACCGTGATCAACCATGAGTGGCGCCGTCATCAACGAGTAGGCGAAGGCTGTTTCCTGGTTTCTCCCTCGCTTCCTCTCTCTCTCTCTCTCTCTCTCTCTCTCTCTCTCTCTCTCTCGCTTTATCTCACCCTTCCCTTCATTATATATATATATATATATATATATATATATATATATATATATACACACACATGTTCCCACACATGGGCAACAGAGAACGGAGGTGAAAGTTTCGGTTGACGGAAATTACCCTCGAGTGTTGGCGGAGACAGAATAATTATATAGTTGAGTGTAAAGCGAATGAAAACACACGCAAAGTTATAGATATTTTACACTTCTATATATATATATGCATATGAGTTCACTTCCTCATTAGCCTAAATTATAAGACTCAAAATATTACGTGCCAATTTGATTTGTAATTAATGTATTATGCTTACTTGTAACACTCGAAAACAGCTCATTTTTGGGATTTATTTTTTTAGAAAATCGTAATGATAATTTCTACAAAAATTAGTTATTTGAAAAAGTATCATCTGAATAACACTCTGTTATTTTTCTTTGTGTAAAAATAATTAATTTCAATCGATTCATAGTCGATGTCCAGGAAGCACCTTCCGCAAAAATTTTTAGCAACATGCCCTTATGAACCAGATAATCTAATATCAATACATCAAACAAATTTCCTTGGTATATTATTTTATCTTATGATTAATCGGAATAATTTGCGAAATATCAATTTTTCGTAAATGGCTCGTGTTCAGAGTAAGGCTTGATTTTGGCGAAAAAATGGGCATTTTTCGTTCATCAAATCGAAAGTATAGGCGAAGTAGGGGCAAGATGATAAGGCTGAGGTCATGTTCAAGTAAAACAATACATATATGAATCAGCCAACTTTAATCATTCTTTTAAAGTAAACAACATTCATCAATCTTTTAATTTTGGAAGCAAAAAAATCGGTCTTTCTGAGTTTTATTAAACGAATTATATTTTTGATTAAACCTACATTTTTCTCGTCTTAGCCCGTATGCGGGGCAAGATGGAATGGCGCGGGAGACGAATGGGACACGAATTGTTGGCATCTTTCGCATATAAAAGTGGTTTCATTCTCAATACCAGCAATTTCATAGGCCAATCGTCTAAGTTCTGTGGTATTTAGTCTGAATATTCTCGCTTCCATGTCATTTTAATCATTTGTAAGTTATTTTTCTTCCCCTGGTACAAACACCGGTTGAAAAGGAACCAAAGGCTTTACCAGTTTCATTTCACCCCATTAGACAGTTAAGGAATTAACAAAATATTACGCAATAACCTTGAACATTTCTGAAAAACCGTTCTTATTATATTAAAGGGCTATACCAGTGTGAACGCTGAAAGTTTGGGTGATTATCGGGAATTTTTTGGAAGAAAAATACTCAATTAAATATTTCGGGAAATTAAAAATAAATTTGGCTATGTTTGACCTATATTACATAATTTTTTCATAGAAAAATATTGAGATCCAGGCGACTTATGCACTGCCTACGGAGGCGCCAAAAAAAGTTCCTCCACTGCTGACACGATTCCGCCCGATTGAGTAGCTGAACGCGAAAAAGGAAAAAATGTCGTTAAACTGGAAGGTATTTCCTATACAATGACGCAGGATTTTCGAAAAATATCAAAATCTAACAAAATGGCGTAGTTATGAAAAAAAAGTCTGTTTTCTTGCCTATAAAATGGTCGTTTTTTTCAATGCCAAATCGTCAATTTTCATCCAATCAAAAATATCCTACGTCATTGTAGAGTAAATATATTCCAGAGTACTCAGTTCAAATATCAAGTCAATCGGATAATTGCTTTTTGAGTTACAATGTCAGCAAATTTGAAAAATCTCATTTCGAGAAAAACGCGTTTAAAGATTTAACTATCGATTTTTGCAAGATAAAATTATATTGATATAAATTATATAAATGATAATGATATTCTTGAAAGTATAAACTGTCGAAAAAGGCAAAGAAAATCGATTGTTTAAAAGTGTCACGCTGGAATAGCCCCTTAATAACTAGTCCTTTTTTTGTGTTTACCTACGTGTCTCTAATCAATATCAGCAACTCAAATGAACTGAAACGATGGTAAACTTTACGAAAAATTAGATCGTTTTGTCAAAAAATTGATATTGTTTTCTCCCGCGAGTCGAGTGCTTCCATCACAGTTGATACCTTTACCCATTCACCTCCCCGCCACCCCTCCAAACTCCAACGGGAGCACTGTGCCCGCACATACTGTTTAGCAGTTAGGTTTATGATTCATCTCACCCCGCGTATTCGTCGGGTGGGGGTAAGAATGTCGAATGACCAAATATAGAACGACAAAAATTTCGAAACGACAGAATTATGAACTCTCAAAATAACGAAGGTTAAATCATTCGAAATTTTATCTTTCGAATGATCAAAAAATCGAATGACTATATATCGAACCATTATTTATTGGAGAGGTAATTTATTCGAAAACAAATATTCAGATTGTCTGAAATTCGGAACATAAAAATACAGAATCGAAAAATGTTGAACACCCATATCTCCGAAACAGAAAATAGCGAGTGCCTAATATGCGTAATACCGTCTATGGCGAAAAGCAATATATCGAAACGCAAAATATCGATGGCCCGAAATGTAGAACGCCGAAAGGTCGAACGGCCAATATGGCGAACGTGGTGGGGCCCGTCACGTGGGATGACTGTCTTACGATATTTTAGCCTACAGACCGCCAGCGCCATCTCGCAGCTTCACTCTGAGGCGCAAGTGACGTATTGCTCGATTCGCCATTCGGGCCGTTCTACATTTTGACCCTCCGCGATTTCAACCACTCGACTTTTTGGCCGTTCGCTTTAATGATTTTCTGCATTGTGAACCATCGCCATTTTTTTAATTCGGAGAATTGTCGTCTCGAATTATTTGGTGTTATGCATACAGGCCCATCGATTTTATGGTTTTCGATATTTTATTAAATCTGATTTTTGTTTTTCGCTATATATCAACTTCCGAGATGTTCATATTCGTAATTGTTATTTTCGACTTCACAGACTCTAGTAAGATTGATCTATCTATATTCGAACATTCGTCATTTTCAAATTCGACAGTTTGGCCCATCGGCATATCGATCGTTCGATATTTTTCCCCCCACCCTATTCGTCTTGTCATGCGTCCCCCTACATGGGAAAAAATCCTTCGATGAGATCCTATATTTTTACATCTAGAAAAAGCCCTAAAAATTTCAGAAAGTTCAATTCAATAATTTTTGAGATATTTTTCTCACCGACTTTAAAAACGTACTTTCGAGAAAAAAGCGTTTAAAGGGTTAGGCCACAGTAACGGGTATAAAATCATGTCTGAATTTAACATTTTTCTTCGCATGTAAAAGTGATTTATTCATAAAATTAATCACACATCTATTTAGTAGGAATATCAAGCTGTTAGAAAATATATAAATATATTTTTTTTATGTACAAAATGGCCGACTACTAATATTTTCTTTTGTTATCTTTTTTTAGGCGCTCCGCGGCGTGACATTTAGCATCCACAATTTTTTACCTACAACGAAAAACAAAAATTCTCGTCAATCTACATTAGATTACTTGGAGAAGTACGAATGGAATTTAAAAAATATTGTTTTATTCAAAAGTTGTAGATATTTGAATGAATTTCCAGTGAAAAATTTCGTATAAAACTGCTCATAAGATGAAAAGTTTTCGATTAATCCGAAATTCCGTACGTACTTCTCTGCGAAATGCAATAAGGAACATAACTTTTAAATTTGAAGTAAATCGAGTGAAAATTGTTGAAGTTATTTGTCATGCCAATTGGGAAAAAGCTGTTTCGAGAAAGACGCGTTTAAAGTTTTAGCCGTGCCACGCTCATAGTCGTTATACACTCAAAGTCGGTGAAAAAAATGTCTTGCTATAAATCGAACAGTAACTTATTCATATGATGATAAAGCACCGTTTTAGCGAAAAAATCGATTTTTTGAAAATTGTACTGTGGCCGTACCCCTTAAAGTTACTAACGACTCTCCGAGCGAGCGTTCCGATGAGCGTCGATAGCCTATAATTCTGTAAATTTCGACCCGAATGTCTTGAATTTTTCAGGGAACACTTATAAGATACTGTCAAAATATATGATTTGCAAAAAGTGATTTTTCGACTTAGGTAAAATTCCTTAAAGGCTTAACCCTTCGAGGCATAACCTCTTAAAACTACAAATGACATCAATGTCAATATATATGTATGTGTATATATATATATATGTATGTGTGTGTATATATATATATATATATATATATATATATATATATATATATATATATATATATATATATATGTATAATAAATTGAATTAGCACGAATTGTGATTTGTGTGTATTATCAAGATACGCGACAAGGTTTCAAAGGCGAAATAAATAAATAAATTAGAGAATAAAATTAAATTCAAACATTAAAAAAATACAGAAGTGTTATATTTCCTGAATCCGAACGTATACTCTTGCCGGTTTTTACTACCCTTCCGAATTGAAGCCTTTTTTGTGACTTCTTCAACCAAAAGTGTCGCCGGAATCGAACCCGACCGCCCCGTCGGTGTCGGCGCGAAAACAGAGACGTAAATTAAGCATTTGGAATCAGAGACGATCTGGAAGAAGACCGTCACCGGGTACTCCAAATCGTTTTGACAAAAAAGGGCCATTACATGCTGACTGATTACGGTACGAACGCTAATGTTCGTGTCGCTGCCTCTACACGGTACAATCAGTAATTAACCAAGTACGTTGACCGGATTAACTAAGCTCGGAAATTTTCATGGCTAGGATAAGGGCGTCGACGAAGGGTTGGTTGACGAAAAGGAGGGATGTGAGACGCGAATTTATATTTAGACCGAAACGTGATTGCGATTCGCGACGGAAGAGCGGATCTGAATTGCTGAAGCGAAAGCTTCTCCGCAGGCTAAGGGCTTGTACTCTTTAAGACAGAGGGGAGGTAGTAAGGAAGAATGAAGAGGGAGAGAGAGAGAGGTAGAGGGTGAATAAGCCCTTAGGTTCGTCGTCGTCGTCGTCGTCGTTTTACCCGGAACGAATGGCAAAGTTCAGTCGTTCAAAGAAGGCCTCCCACGTTTACGTGGAAACGGCCCGACTTCTGTGCACCCTCTACTCAAATCTATTATCCATACGATGTAACGACGAGGAGACGTTCTTGAGCAAGACGAGGGAACTCGAGATCTACGGAAAGTAGCAAAACTTTGGATAAATTTACCATTAAAACCGGCTAACGAATCTACAATCGTGCGATTCACTTTCTCGCTGAATCGGAACGTGAACAGACGATATAGAAAAAACTAATTTAAGGGGTTACCCCCACTTGCGATTTTGAAAAAATCGATTTTTTTTATTGCATTTTTTTGAAGTATAAGTATCATTTGAAGTATATGTATAACTTACATAGATGACTCTATGTAAGTTTACAAAAAAAAAAAATTTCTTCATGTAAACTGAAATTGAAACTTTAAACGCGTTTTTCTCAAAATGGCATTTTTGAAGTCAGTGACCAAGATTACTCGAACACTAATGAACCGATCTTCTTGAAATTTTGCAGGCTTATTTAATACATAAAAATGTAGTCTTTAATCGTTCGATTTTTTTTCGAAAAAATGGCCGTTTTATAGCCAAAAAACGGCCGTTTTTTTCGTTAAAATCGAACCATTAACTTTGACTGTCCGCCATTTTGTGAAAAATGAATATTTTTTAAAATCCTTCGATTAAAGACTAGTTTATACTTATATTTGACTAAATCCATCCGCATTTTTTTTAAAGATGATCCACTTCGCCGCAATGTTGGTCACCGCAAACCGTGTATATAAAAACATTATTTCATTGACGGCCATTTGCCACTGAACAATGTTATGGTTTTCAATCAAAAAATTACTGAAAGTTCCCCAAGATGTGTTCTTTAAGATGGTATATTGATCGATTAAAAAAGTTTTGTAGTTTTCTTTGAAAAAATTCATGAAAAAGCCCTTTTTTGCGCTACAAGTGGGGGTAACGCCTTAAGGCTGTATTCTAGTGTCAACACCCATTTTCAAGGAGATTTTTTGGGAATTAAATTTAGGAAAACGGTTCGATCTACAGTGTTCGTATTTCACAGTTATATTTATACATGTTTGAAGTTACATCTCATATTTTTTGCAAAGCCTTTTATTCGAAATTGTATCTGATATTTTATGTTGCGCATGTCGCGGTTTTTTTAAATCGTCGGGCGTGTATTTTTCTCAAAAACTACTGGGCTAATCGACTCGCAATTTTGCGCACGTATGGAGTACACATTGGGCTATCGTTCGGCCCTCTACGAAAAAATTTAGAACAAATTTACGAAATAGCGGCGTTTGGTAAAGAGTGCTCCAATCTTTACAATAAAGTTTTTGCTTTTTGCGGCCCGGAAAAATAGTAATTATGAAGCAATGAAAAAAGGGAGGGCCGAACGACAGCTCGAAATATACTCTACGTGTGTGCAAAATTGCAAGTCGATCGGCTTGGTAGTTTCTGAGAAAAATACACGCCCGATTCAAAAATATTGTTTTGCGAAAAATGCATACAATTTGTACAATCTCGAATAAAATACTTTGAAAAAATTTGAGCTGATGCTTCAAACATATATAATTATAACTGTGAAATACCAACACTGTAGATTGAACGGTCTTCCAAATTTAATTCCCAAAAAATCACCTTGACAATGGGTGTCCACATTGGAATCCAGCCTTTATCAGCAGTAAAGTTGATAAGCACCCTCCCAATATTTCTTGCCCTCCGAATGTCATCAATTTTGTTCACCGTCGCAAACGAACAACAAAATCGAAGCTGTTTTTTCCCTGCACGAGGAAACGAAAAAAAAATGTAATACTCAGAGGAATAAATGGGCCGACGATCAGGCCGGAGAAATATTCCGAGCGAGAACGAACTATTGTCTGCCTCCAGAGCGTTCGGGGACTCTTTCAAAAAGCTCCGATGAATCTTTTATCCCATTTACCTTCGTCCGCATTTTTTCATACACACACTTTTAGCGTGTGGGCGTTTCTTTTTGTTCGTTCTTTCTTATCATCGTTCGGGACCTTTTATCCGGGCTCTTTAATTTTACACGTTTCCGTTGGGAACCGTGGCTCGGCTACTGCGGACGTACGAAAAGCGTTGGCAGCTCCGAGCCCGAACGATACAACGATGCGATATCGTAAAGCTCCGACACGCGTGAGAGAAACGCCCGATAGCATATCACGAACGTTGCGAAGTACACACCGTCACGCGCGGATTGTGCATTCAGACGGTGTACGACTGGAATATGAGTGTGTGCACCTTCGTTCGGGTTTACGTGTGTAAGCAAACTGTACCGAGCTTGATTGCTCACGGACGTCAAGGTCTCTCTCTCTCTCTCCCTCTCTCTCTCTCTCTCTCTCTCTCTCTCTCTCTCTCTCTCTCTCTCTCTCTCTCTCTCTCTCTCTCTCTCTCTCTCTCTCTCTCTCTCTCTCTCTCTCTCTCTCTCTCTCTCTCTCTCTCTCTCTCTCTCTCTCTCTCTCTCTCTCTCTCTCTCTCTCTCTCGGACTCTCGCCAAAGCTGGCGTTACGTTTGCGTGACTCGTGAATTCGATCTCGCACATGGCGACTGCAGAATGCAGGTGCTCGAATTCCAGAAGAAAAGTGCGAAGCGAGTCTTGCGACCGTAAGCTTCGCTGCTGCCAATCATGTGCGAATTTGACAAATTTTTTCGTATGAAAAAGTGACTCACTCATAAAATTAATTACCCATCTATTTAGTATGAATATCAAGCTGTTAGAAAATATATTCTTTTTTTTCGATGTACAAAAGGGCCGACTACTAATATTTTCTTTTGTTATCTTTTTTAGGCGCTCCGCGGTGTGACATTTAGCATCCACAATTTTTTACCTAGAACAAAAAACAAAAATTCTCGTCAATCTACATTAGAATACCTAGAGAAGTACGTACGGAATTTAAAAAATATTGTTTTATTCAAAAGTTGTAGGTATTTGAACTTAAGAAATGAATTTTCAGTGAAAAATTTCGTTCTAACTGCTCATAACTGCTCATAAAATGAAAAGTTTTCGATTACTCAGAAATTCCGTACGTACTTCTCTGCGAAATGCAATTAGGAACATAACTTTTAAATTTGAAGTAAATCGAGTGAAAATTGTTGAAGTTATTTGTCACGCCAATTGGAAAAAAGCTGTTTCGAGAAGTTTCGAGTAGTCGGCCATTTTGTACATCGAAAAAAAATATATATTTTTTCTAACAGCTTGATATTCATTCTAAATAGATGTGTAATTAATTTTATGAGTGAATCACTTTTTCATACGAAAAAAATTGTTATATTCGCACATGATTTTATACCCGTTACTGTGGCCTTAGGCCTTAAGGCGTATTCTCACTTTACAATTTAAAAAAATCCAATTTTTTCTAACATTTTTCGAGAGTATACATATCCTAAAGTATCATACTAAAATTTTATGAGGATGGAGGAGTCAACTGTATTTGTGTGTGACTTTTAAGGGGTTACTCCCACTTGCGATTTTGAAAAAATGGTAAGTGAATCGTAATCGAAACTCTATGTAAGTTTACAAAAAAAATATTTTCTTCGTGTAAACTGAAATTGAAACTTTAAACGAGTTTTTCTCAAAATGGCATTTCTGAAGTCGGTGACCAAGATTACTCGAACACTAATGAACCGATCTTCTTGAAATTTTGCAGGCTTATTTAATACATAAAAATGTAGTCTTTAATCGTTCGATTTTTTTTTCGAAAAAATGGCCGTTTTATAGCCAAAAAACGGCCGTTTTTTTCGTTAAAATCGAACCATTAACTTTGACTGTCCGCCATTTTGTGAAAAATGAATATTTTTTAAAATCCTTCGATTAAAGACTAGTTTATACTTATATTTGACTAAATCCATCCGCATTTTTTTTTTCAGATGATCCACTTCGCCGCAATGTTGGTCACCGCAAACCGTGTATATAAAAACATTATTTCATTGACGACCATTTGCCACTAAACAATGTAATATTTTTCAATAAAAAAATTACTGAAAGTTCTTCAAGATGTGTTCTTTAAGATGGTATATTGATCGATTAAAAAAGTTTTGTAGTTTTCTTTTAAAAAAATCATGAAAGAGGCCTTTTTTTGCGCTACAAGTGGGGGTAACGCCTTAATTTACTACCTGAACAGTTACTACCTTTTATAAATCTATGAAGAAGTAGAACTATGAAGAGGTAGAAGGCATACTCTATAGTGCAGGCATCGCTGATTAAGCACACGTGAGATTTTTTTTACGATTTTTCATTTGAAAAAAAGCGTTAAACGCGTTTTTCTCGAAACAACGTTTTTCGAAGGCTTGTTCATCAAACATTCAAAATTACTGAAGCGATCCTTGTGAGATTTTTACCACGTATTCTTTACAACTATAGCTATAGCGTATATCAACGATTTTCGTAAATTTTTATATATATATTTTTTTTGAGAAAACGGTGAGAAAACACGTTTTTATTTGTTTTTTCGAAAAATGTCCGTTTCGAGATTTCATCCTACAATTCAGACCTACAATTTTTTAGGACATTTTTTCAACCACCTTCTTCGTCTATAAATAGTGACTTAAATAAATAAATAACTTTGTTAAATGTATTTCGAAAATCTTTTCATGAAGTGTAACAACTTTTATACGAGTGAGTTGCACCACGTACAGCAGTGCTATACTTACAGCGTCCACTTACACTTATGATTTTGCGGTACTTGCGAAATAACCCTTTGCACTCTGGCCTTTTTCGATAGTGATCTGTGTGCGTTTTTCTGTCTCTTTGCCTATCAGGAAATGCAAGCAAGCGTATGTATACACTCATATACTACCTTAGCAAGTAGATAACCAACAAACAATATGTTGTCGAAACACTAAATTAAATAAACTCCCAATTTTACCTCTTCACGGATTCCAAAAACGCTGAAACGTCATTTTGAATTTCCACGTTTGTTCCTGATTATTTCCCGATCTATTCCCTACAACTTTCCTGGTCATTTACCGCTCGTACCCCGGCCCGTTCCTGATCAGTTCCCCAGAAAGGAAACGGCGGATCGGGACCTAGCCTTAGACCCGTCACATTGCGAACCTATTCCAGGGTGGAAGGCCCGACCAGAGCCTGACATTATCTAGGGAAGGCAGATCAGGGGGAGTCCTTTTTCCCCACCCAAATTTCTACACGGCCAATTGGGGGCGTTTTCCGCGCACCAATGTAAACAAACGGGCAAAAGTACATGAAAATAAGTTCTACTTTTATTTTTTCTCATTTCTTCATATTCTTGAGGGATCAATGAGCCTGTCCATTTATTTATTCAGTTAATCTATTCTAAAAATCACCTCCAAAACAGCGCTCTGTGCAACAATACTGCCTCAATAATAATAAACATACGGATTTATTGTCCCCCCCCCCCCCCCCCATTATAACTAAATATACATCCCTGGTTCGTCCAGAGTGTGAATTAGTGCGCGGGAATTCCGTAAAACAAAATAGGACGAATACATTTTTATTACATTCCCGTCCTGTCGCCTGGGCTTGATCCGAATTTGCTCACTCGCTCAAGTAACTAGAACGTGAAATGCGCGTAAACGAAATTTCGTGCGCCCTAGCGAATGAAGCAAGAGAGAGAGAGAGAGAGCGAGAGAGAGGGAGAGAGTGCCGTAGGTAGCCTCAGCGGTTAATTAGCGGAGGAAGCAATTAATCAGAATCCGAGACGAGAACGCCCGATAGAGTGCAGAGTTTATAAGGCCTCGTATCAGTGCGTTCGCTCGAAAAATTCTTCACCGTACACCGGGACGATACGATTCTCGCGACGGGTTTGAAGAACCGCACGTTGGTTCCCATCACTGGATAATTTTCACCACCTCTGCACAATGTATATGATCCATAATCAAAGCTCGTCGTAAAGCACTACAGCACAAGCACCTCCGATTGACGATATCGAAGTTTGCATCGTTGTGATGCAACGAAAATATATATTTTTTCACACTGTCCAATTTTTTTGGACACTAGAACATTTTTTTGCATCACTGGAACAGTCTTTGACCACCCTTGTTGGGGTTCCATAACCTAAACTTGGAAAAAGGTATTAGGAGTACAACTTTGCAGTGACCGTTTTACTTAGAGAGCCACTGCGGCCGAAGTAGTGGCCCTAGCTGAATAAAAAAAGTGGCATTTTAAACTAGAGGCTCTGCCAATGTAAACAATTTAAAAAAGCTAACGGATACGTGTATGCATTATAAAGTTATAGGCACTCAAACATGGCAACCTACGAACCGAATTCTCAGCATTTGCGGGAGGTTATGATTTATTTCTTCAACATCAAGAAATCTGCGGCTGAGGCCCACCGTTTGCTTGTAAATGCTTACGGAGAGGATTCTATACGCCGAAAATCATGGGGACTGCCTGGTCATATTCCGTCATCGACGCCCAAACCGAATATTCACGGATCCAAAGTGATGCTGTGTATCTGGTGGGACCAGCTGGGCGTTGTGTACTATGAGCTGCTCAAACCATCCGAAACCATCACAGGGGAACTCTACCGACGTCAGTTGATGCGCTTGAGTAAGGCACTCAAAGAGAAACGGCCACAATTCAACGAAAGACATGACAAGGTGATACTGCAGCATGACAATGCCCGACTCCATGTTGCAAATGTCGTGAAAAAGTACTTGGAAACGCTGAAATGGGAGGTTTTATCCCACCCGCCGTACTCTCCAGACATTGCCCCTTCCGACTGTCACTTGTTCCGGTCAATGGCACACGATTTCGCTGACCAGCACTTCGGTACTTACGAAGAAGTCAAAAATTGGGTCGATTCCTGGATTGCCTCCAAGGACCAAGACTTTTATCGACGCGGGATTCGAATGCTACCTGAAAGATGGGCCGAGGTCGTAGCTAGCGACGGGCAGTACTTTGATTAAAAAATATGTAGCCACTTTTTTATAATAAAGCCTTAAACTTTTGAAAAAAACGGTCACTGCAAAGTTGTACTCCTTATATTTAGATGGTAATAAAAATAAAGAAGTAAACGAATAAGGAAGAATGTTCGTTGCATTCCAACGATGCAAACTTCAACACCATCCGAATTGTTTGCCCAAAAGTGATGGACAGCTACTTCTCTTGACGGAAATGACATTATTGGGCTAATTATGAAAGTATTTCATTCCTGTGACATTTATAAGTGATACTGGATTAATCATTGACGCTTTCCACGTTGTACCGATGAGTTCGTAATCTGTCTCACGTATTCCCGTTCTCGAGCTGGCCAATGGGAAAGATTTTACTGAATGTAGCATCGAATAGGAGCAAGAGAAAGAGAGAGAGAGAAGATAGCCCAAGCCCGAGGCATTCAGGGCCTTATCAACGTTCCTAACGCGGCTTCTACCCACAAGTTGACTCCGTATAAACCGAATTCTCCATTTAGCTGTCCTTCCCTGACTGCACTTCGTGCTCACGCCATCTCTTTCTAACCCTCCCATCCTGCTACGCCACAGCCAAACTCTGCCCATCCTCGCGATAACGCGACTATCACAGCTTCTCCAGTACACACCGTCTCGCCACGTAATCGCCAACCGTACAAATACTGTTGACATCGCAACTATTTACACCTTCGCCTCGTGCACACCTTCCAACTGTTTCGTTTTATCGGCAGAGCTGAATTCCGACGAAACGACATGGACAACCCTTTCTCATTGGTGACAAGGGACTTGTTGCAACTGTACTCCTAGATTTCGGCAAAAAGATCCATCAAGACAAGTTGGTTATTCGAACTCGCTTTGAAGAATAACACTTGAGTGTCATTGAGAGGATGACGTCGCGAATGGATGTTGAGGCCGTTTCGTGTTGTGGTGATCGTGTGTTGTGAACGATGAAAAAAGAGCTTCTATGGCGTTCAAAGAACAGGTTTCTGTGCAGTTTTTTACGTGCTTATGGTCACGTCACCAGTGAAAAAAGTATTGTAACTAATTAAGGGGTTACCCCCACTTGCGATTTTGAAAAAATCGATTTTTTTTGCATTTTTTTTGAAGTGCAATTTGAAGTGCAGTTTTTTTTGATGCCCGGAATAGATGACTCTATGTAAGTTTACAAAAAAAAAATATTTTTTTCGTGTAAACTGAAATTGAAACCTTAAACGCGTTTTTCTCAAAATGGCATTTCTGAAGTCGGTGACCAAGATTACTCGAACACTAATGAACCGATCTTCTTGAAATTTTGCAGGCTTATTTAATACATAAAAATGTAGTCTTTAATCGTTCGATTTTTTTTTCGAAAAAAATGGCCGTTTTATAGCCAAAAAACGGCCGTTTTTTTTTTCGTTAAAATCGAACCATTAACATTGACTGTCCGCCATTTTGTGAAAAATGAATATTTTTTAAAATCCTTCGATTAAAGACTAGTTTATACTCATATTTGACTAAATTCATCCGCATTTTTTTTTCAGATGATCCACTTCGCCGCAATGTTGGTCACCGCAAACCGTGTATATAAAAACATTATTTCATTGACGGCCATTTGCCACTAAACAATGTAATATTTTTCAATAAAAAAATTACTGAAAGTTCTTCAAGATGTGTTCTTTAAGATGGTATATTGATCGATTAAAAAAGTTTTGTGGTTTTCTTTAAAAAAATTCATGAAAAAGGCCTTTTTGCGCTACAAGTGGGGGTAACGCCTTAAGTCGGATAATGATTGAAGATCACAAAACTGTGTTTTCTGGGAAAACTTGTGCAGGTTTTTAAATATTTTTGTTTACATTGAAGTGTATGGTTCTAAGGATCTTTCACAATTTTTGTATTGGAAAATATTTGAGGAGCTGGCGAACAGAACTTGTCCATGAACTTTTTTACAGCAGAGATCAAAAACTAAAATTAGCAAATAGATATGAGTTAGAATTGTTTAGCTCTAATATATAAAGGCTCTATAAAATGTAAGCCTGGACCTGGCTTCAGTTTAATAAAAACACTGACTACCCTTTGTTTATTTTTATTTTCAACATGTCCGGTTGTGATTGAGAATGGTGGACAACTCTGCTTATGAATGAAAATCTTATGGACATATCCGGTTATGAAATAAAACAGATTCTTTGAATTTAATATAAATTTGTTTTCTTTATTATCAATTTAATCTTCCTACACAAACTCTTTCATGTCAGACTCACATCAATCGCATTCAAAGTCATCATCGTCATCACTGTGGTCATCTGTAAGTAATTTTTCATCCAGCCAGACATGGACCAGTCCGTTTCTGCTTGAAAAGGTAGTTTTTAAACAACTTTAAGGCGTTTAGAGCCGGATTTGATGGAAAATATTTTGGGAGCCAATAAAGGGGTGTCCACTTTTGTTCGCCAACTCCTCATTTATAAATGTGGTACATGATTTGTGCAGACCGCTTTCCGAAAAACGTCCTTCGTGACTACTGCTGCTCGGAAACAAATTATGCGTAATGAAAAATCAAAGGCACCTAGTTTTTGCATGCAATTATTTAGTGCTAGGCTGAACTATATCATGAAATATTGATTTTTGAAAGAACAGCTGCAGACCAAAGTAAAAATTTCGATTTTCGGTGAAAAAACGCTTTCTTCTCGTTGATAAAAAAAACTATGCATAAAAAAATCCTTTGTTGAGGCACTGCTTTTTGATATGTAAAAGAAGCTTAAAAAATTAAAGTTGATCGGTGCAGTGATTTTTGAGATATGGTGATCATCGATTTTAAAAAAGTCCTTTTGAAAAAAATTCGTTCAGAGTTTGTTTGGATTCCGGTTCGCGGGACCTACATATAACTCTCTCAATTTGAACGGGATGTCTTGAAATTTTTTAAGGGTTATCTATTGAAAATCCGTCGAAAACCGGGAATCGATACTTTCGAAAATTGCAACCATAAGCCCTCGACTGGATACCTCATTTTCTCGAGTTCTTCTCAACGGATCTAGATGCGGACCAAAGTGCAGGGAAATTCTGAAAAAGTTTTTTTTTTCACGAACCAAAGGTCAGGAAAAAAGCTCCGGCTGCTTTCACGCCAGCTTCGCTCAGACAAACACGCGAAATTTCAAAAGAAAATTTGTATCGTCTCGGCATCGTATTCCAACCCTACTAGCTGAATGACAGCTTGAAAAAAAAACGAATACGCAAGTAGATACTAAATTTTTTTAGCATTAGTAATACACGTGTACATATTAGCGTTAAAAAATGGGAGGAGAATTGAATAATTGCCTATTTACGGATAAATCTTTTATTCTATTTCATAAGCAATTGTATTAATAAAATTATAATGCTGTTTTACCGTACTATTGAGAGCCTTAATTTAGGATAGGATGTTCCGCTGCTAATCGCGACGGTTTCAACGATACGAGTATAATTTGCTTGCCGGAAGAAAATTGAGGAGAACAAAAGGCGTCTGCGAAAAGTCGAGGGAAAAGTTCCCGGAGAAGTCTGCTGTGCTGAAAGAACCGGGCTGCATTTCGCTGATGAATCTTGAGTAGAACGCTTTAGGTATCAGATGGGATGGTGGAAGCTCGAAATCTCTCTCAATCCTTTCTCGTTCTTCTTATAAATTATACACGTGCATACATACATATGTATTTATGTGTGTATATATATATATATATATATATATATATATATATATATATATATATATATATGTATGTATGTATGTATGTATGTATGTATATATATATATATATATATATATATATATATATATATATATATATATATATATGTGGGTTTGTTTGGGTTATATTGGGTTCGAGGATATATTGCGGTGGAAACGTATACATCGATCCACATTTGTAATTTGATATACACATTTGTTTTCATAACGCTAGATATATCATAAAAATTAAATATTTTAAAAACGTAAATCATAATATAAAAAACTACGTACTTGGGTCATAAAAATGTATCACCATAAAAAAATCAATGACAAGCAATTTCGGATTCCTTATGTAGATGTGTCAGGTATGATACGAGGCCGCAATGATTTATAAATAGATACATACTTGGATCATCGCTGATCTCAATCATTCGACGAAATATGGCTGCAATGGAGATCATTTAAAGGGCAACAAAAAATAAAGTTCAACGAAATATGAAAATTGATAATTTTGACAGCATAAAATATCCAAATACAATTTTTTTCGGCGGTCTGCAAACATTGTTATTTCCAGCGCACAGCTTAGCCTGTAATAACCGATTTGGCGTTTCAAGTAAGTTTCCAAATAGGAAGTTGGTAGATGCAGAATGTGTCGCGAGATTTTTTTAACGGTTCAATGGTTATCTGTACTTGAAATGATCATCCCGGAACTTGTTCAGCCTCATGAAGATTTGAAACAAAAGAACGACGATACTTTCTTCTCGGAGCTCTTGTTATTTGCTTTATCTCGCAATTGCAAAGCCACAGCTGTGGATCCAGAGAATTTTCTTATCTCGGATAAACCGCGTCGTAGCTGGTCTCTCGTGAGAACCAGCGAAATTTCAAATGTAAGCAAAATTGAGTAAATTGGCGAGGGGATGATTTCTCGCAATTCGCCCAGAGATGTGGAAACACGGGTGTCAGAAGACCATGCAAGAGGCAGAAAGAGAAAGAGAGGGAGAGAGAGAGAGAGAGAGAGAGAGAGAGAGAGAGAGGGAGAGAGGCGGAGTGCCAGGAATCGTTTTTTTTGTGTGTTTCTGTCTCTTCCCGCAGTAACGAGGAAGACAAGTTGAAGAAAACTTTGCGTTCCCACGTGAGAAAATCATGTAACCGGGACCGCCTTCTGCCCATTTTCCGGTGTGCTGGTCGAAAAGTTTTCAAGACTGGAGACTGAAAAATAGTGGCAAGGAGAAGCCGAAAGAAAAAAAAAGTAGGCAGTTACTCGTAGCACAGGGACGATCGCGGTACCGCTGATGTCTCTTCGCCTGGAAGACCAAATGATCTGCGGCTCGTTAAACACTCGTTACTCGTATACGGGACGAATTTGAAGTGACAGGGAAAAAAAGAATAGCAAAAAATCCCGAGGTTCTTCACTTATTCCGTATGAAGAAAAAAGGAAGGCCGACCCTGATCGACCTCCAAAACACCCTCCATTTCCAGTTGGAAATTTAAAAAAAACTGCACCACACCGAGAAACCGAGAGCGGCGTTCATTCGTAGATAAATTGCAACTCTGTTTGGAAAAATGGACCCCCTAGCAGGAAGTTGTTCGGGAGTCCCCAGATCCTCCTACATCCCTATATAGATTTTATAGTGACGCCGCACGGAGGGGGTGTACATTCGGAAATTACTACTTCCCGAAATTAATACCAAAGATTGACAATTACGATTTTTATAGACAAATTAAAATGCGAACTTTTTTCTACATGATGCCAAATTTTCAACGATCAATATTTTGTAATAACGGGTCATAAAACGCAATGACCCATTAGACATCTATCAGGAAGTAGGGACAAGTATGGGAATCCAATTGGACCCCTACGACAATTTCTGCATGGGCCATTCAACGTATTGCACTAAATCCTATAAAAATGTAATTTCTACCTATGATTATGACGATTATTAATAATAATAGTAGTGATTTCGATAAAAAATAAGGCTAAATGTTGTCGGATAGTTTTGTTCTTCAACGACGGTCCGGTAATTTTGCTCTTCCATGAGTTATAGCGGTTTACGAGGCTGCAGAGGCCGTGACGAGGATACGAGTGGCAAGGTCGTTTGTACGAAGATGTGTGCCTTGGAGGTTTCTTGGTTAGAATGCTCGTTGCAGCTCCAAGAACTAGACACACGTGCACACTTTAGCAAAGTTCTCCACCGCAATACAAGACACGGTATTTTGTGCGAGGAAAAGATGGACACGTGCGCTTGTGTACAAGTCCTTGAGGATCCGAGGAAAAGAGAGTAACGAGGCACTCGCTGTACAAGAGGGCGCCGGTTTGCTCTCGCAACCGGAAACGAACCGAGGGACTTGTACATTAGCCGTGCATATAGCCACTTTGGTTAACGTGAAACGTGGTCTCGTCATTCTCCGTCATCCTTCGTCTACCTTTCTTTCGTTTTCTCTCTTTCTCCTTAGACAGCTCTGTCCTGGAGCGTCTCACGGTTCGTCTCTCATTGATCCAAAGACGAGTAATGAGTTTTTCCCTCGCTATGATACCATGCCATTTGGCACTTCCGGTACATCATTCCTCGAAATACGGATCTACGAAAGCTTATTCGCATCAGCGGAGAATTTTTCAGTTGGATTTGACATATTCCTTCGGATTTGCCTGCGTATGTTACGAGCCCGTCCCTTTTCACTGCAATTTACACTTCTGTACAGGGCGATTTAATCGTTCATTTCTTTTCTCGCTGAAAAATTATTAACACGGAGACCTTCTTTGCTAATCGATAATCCGATTCAACAATTTTCGTTTATTAGTTAAAGCCTCATATATCGTAAAGAATTTATCTTTTTTTTTTATTGGCTTAAATGATGTATAAACATTCCAAATATGTAGAAAAATCCTGAGAATGATATGGTCCGAAGAAAAATGGTTTGAAAACTTTAAACGCGTTTTTTTGAAACGATGTTTTCCAAATTGGGCGGTCCCGTACCTCGTACAATTTTCAACCGATTAACTCCAAATTATAACTGTAGCTTCTGAGATAGATTTTCTAGCGGAGTACATACTATTTTCACGATCGATCAACAATTGCGGTTTTTGTAAACAGATTGAGGACGTTTTTAGTCGAAAATGCGACTTCTTTTCCTAAATGATGCCGAATTTGCAAAGATTAATATTTTTTTCTATTAATTGTGTGGATGCCGCTAGCAAAACTCATCTAGATTACGAAGAAAAATGTTTTGTTATTCTAGTTGCTCACGTGCGCTCCCAACGAGTCTGCCCGTGGAGTGTCTGAAAAATGCCGTCTTTTTCTACCGGCCACTAGGCCACCATTTTGTATTTTTTTTGGAAAATAAAAAGCTGATTTGTGTGCCTACAGAGATGGAAAATAAACCCTCCGAACCTCATTTCGATTGGTTTATTAGTATTTTTTAATCCCAAAAAAGTCTTTTTCCGACCATCGGGAGGTATATAATACCTTAATATTTGGAAAGGAAAATAATCGCGCGCGAGCAACTACCATGCCACTGCTTACTCGGCGTTGAACTTAGAACTTGAACTTAAAATTTAGGATTACTTAGGTTACTCCGTGTTGCACTTAGAATTTGAACTTAGAACTTGAAATTAGAACTCAAACTTAGCACTTGAATTTAGAACTCGAACTTAGAACTTGTACTTGGAACTTGAACTTAGACCTTGAACTTAGAACTAGAACTTGAACTTCGAATTTGAACTTAGAACTTGAACTTATAACTCGAACTTAGAACTTAGAACTTAGAACTTAGAACTTAGAACTTTGAACTTAGAACTTAGAACTTAGAACTTAGAACTTAGAACTTAGAACTTAGAACTTAGAGCTTAGAACTTAGAACTTAGAACTTAGAACTTAGAACTTAGAACTTAGAACTTAGAACTTAGAACTTAGAACTTAGAACTTAGAACTTAGAACTTAGAACTTAGAACAGAACATAGAACGTAGAACTTAGAACTTAGAGCTCAGAACTTAGAACTTAGAACTTAGAACTTAGAACTTAGAACTTGAACCTAGAGCATGAACTTAGAACCTGAACTTAGAACTTGAACCTAGAACATGAACTTAGAACTTGACCGTAGAACTTAGTATCTCGACCATTTTTTGTCGCAGGACAATTAAGAAAAAAGCGTTCCGCTTGCAATTACACACTCTATATGTTTGCTACCCTACCAGTTGAGGATTCCCCTGTATACGTTCGTAAAGTGCTAATTCGACGATTCTACATCGCTTCCTCATAATTTATTTACATTCGAAGAGTTACTTTCGGGAGACAGGGAGAGTCGAACGACGACACATCACATGGATTCGTTAGTGTTGGCCATTTTCCGCTCGCGAGTTTCTGCTTCGCAGCCTCATTCAAATCACAGGCTAATCAGAGATCTCTCGGTGATTGTAATTAGCTCCGAGCAAACGTCACGTAGCATTGAATATCAATACAGAGGCAAATGAAGTACTTCGAAAACTACGTAATGCCACTTCCGGATGTGGAATAGTAGACTTTTGTTTTTACCGAAGGGAGTAACGAACCGCTCTTTGGCCCTTTTCGCTGATGTGATTCAAACAAGTATCCAAGTCGTCCAATTATCGCGAAGTGAAGGATTGTACGTGGCTTCGTATTGAATCGTCTTGTCTCGACTTTTTTATCACGCCCTCTTTATATCGTTAAAGAAAGCGAACAACATTCTCACTCTCATTTTAACTAAGTTCCCCATTGTATTGTAGCCCTTAGGCGAAAAATAAAGGTTAGCAGCACAGCTCAGTTGAATTCACTCTCCCAAGGAACATCACTTTGGTGTCTTTAATTTTATCCCACCTTCGAAATGTTACCCGTTTTATGCAGCTTGATACACCCTTTTTAAATGAGGGGTCAGATAGAGAAGAATGTAGGGGCGGGTCATCCCTCAATTTTTTTTCGATATCCCGATAGTGTATTTCGGATCATTATGCATTAGAAGAATTTTCGTTTCTGTTTAACAGAAATCGGTGAAGTTCTTGCAGGTGAAGCACTGCTCTAAGAAGGAACATCACTTAAGTGTCCGCCGTCGATTTTGTTGAAACTCATATATATGATCAAGCATTGAAAACTATTGGACACGTTTTTTTTTATTTGAGGAAAAACGGTTTCAAGGGGGCAAACCACCCCCCAAAGACAGGCGGGTCGAGGGGTGGTTTTGCAATTTCACCCACAATCAGTCCACCGATCTAAATGAAACAAAAACCAAAGTTCTTCCAACGTAAAGCGATGAAAAAATCCACTATATAATGATTGGGAAAAAATGAAATTAAGGGGTGACACGCCTTTCTTTGAGGAGTCGTTTCCCGCCTTAAAAACTTTTTTCCGCAGGAAAAAAAATGCGTATCGAACAGATGTTGATGCTCTACCAAACATGTCAGATTCAACAACATCGAAGGTGGACACCAAAGTGATGTTCCTCGTTAGTTGAATACCGATAAAAGTGGAGTCGAGATACCGATATGGCGAATATTACGAAAATCTTGGGATACCAAAAATATCTGAGATGAGAAACCGGTGGATGACTAAAAAAACGAATTAACGGCGAGAAGGTTCTCGCGGGACGAAAATCTCAAGCATCTTCAGGGATGAAAGGGAGAGAGCAAAAGGGGATAGAAATCCGTTTTTCAAATGGCGACGATTCTCTTTGGCCTGGAAAGCGAAAGTTATCCAAAAGAGATAGAGAGAAGAAGGCAGAGAAAAAGGTAGACAGAAAAATAATAAAAAAAGCTGCCGCCTCACGACGCTTTGCTTTGGCGACACTTTTTACCTTCTCGCTAATTAGATTACGCCCGGCGTGGCATAATCAACGAGAACGGAGGTACGGGACCGTGGGAAATAAAGACCTAAGGGAAACATCCCCACGAGAAATTTGCTCCACTCTCTGTCTCTCTTTCGCTCTCTGTCCGTCTCTCTTTTAACTTATAGAGGTGTTCTTGCACGCTCAACGAGCAATGCCAATTTCACGCCTTTCCCCGAGTCACACTTCGTCAAGAATTCTCACTTCTTAAGATTTTATATGCATCCCGTCATTCCAGGACTACTCCGGTGATATAAATTCGTGTCTCTGTCAATTCGGTGTTTGCACAAGAAATTTCAACACCCGTTTGATTTTTATTACCGTCGCCTCGTTAATTCTCTCACAAGTTTTTTTTTCGTCGTGGATTAGCTGAACCCGTTATTTGATAATAGCTTGAAAATTTATTTCGTAGATTGGGATTTTGAGGATGAAAAATAATGAATGGAAGTATCATAATCAAAATTCGATCAATTTTCTTTTTTTTTCTTATTTTCTTTCTTTCCCTAATTTTTTCCACTCCCCAGTTACTTGACTTGACAGTATTTTTTGTTGTTTCGTTATCCAAATTTTTCCAATTTCGCTGCATATTCGAAGTAGGAATTACGATCCAATTTACGTTATTCCATACTTTCTGTAGAAAAAAAATTCGCGACCCTTTTTAATTGAACGTCTGCGAGGTTATTAGTGGACCGGAATTTTGGGCTCGTGCTCGACGAAGTTTGGAAACGCGTCGGAACGATCGATCAAAGATATGAGCTGAGTATGCTCGAGCAGAGAATCTTGGAAGATTCGAAGGGCCGAAACGAGATCGAAAAATAAAGTTGCGACGGTAGGTGTTGAAAAACCGGCTTGAAATATCGATTCGCACTCGCGTCAATGAAAACTTTTCTCATTTCGATAGTGACAACGGGCCGACGGTTGACCCGTCGCTCAATCTTCCCTCGCCTTTCCTCTTTCTGCACCCCAGTCTTCCTGTCTCTTTCCTTCTCCCCGGCGTTATCGTCGTTCTATATTCTTTCTTATAACATTCCGACATTCCCCAACTCGATTTCCAAATTCTTCTTTTCGGTGTCATCGAATATATTAACGCTTCGCGAGCGATAAATGTGAATTGGGGGAAATTGGAGAAATCTCGGAATCTCAGCACAAAAAGAGTGAGTGATAGTTTCGTTCGGATCGTGATGAGATAAATAAAGAAGACGATTTAAAGTGAATTTACGGAAAATCAATGACTATTTGTTATTGTTTTATCAGTGATAATCAAATCAATCAGAAATTTAAACGTGTCTGACCAAATACGGACCTATTTCACTTGGACAATCAGCTGCTGAAGTTACCCGAATACTTGACATTTTCTCGTCTCAAACGGGAAATTGAATGCAAATTTTGGCATTCAAATTAGCACGGCGAACATTTTTTAGTATTCCAAATGTACGGAAAAAATACTGACTAAATCGAAGGTTTGAGGTAAAAGGTTTTAGGTTGGCTTCGAGAATCGTGTTGGGAAAAAGCCTTCCGAACATATCATCATCAACAGGGCCTTTACTGACCGAGTGAGTGATATTGTCGTTCAGAGCGCGATAAAATACGCATGGAAGACGATCAAAAGGGAATTTACGGAAAATGAATGACAAATTGTTATTGTTATATCAGTGATAATCGTGTGCGCAATGACATAGTCATCTAAAGACGAAATTCGATTGTGCCTGACCAAATACGGACCTATATCACTTGGACACTCAGCTGCTGAAGGGGTCTTCTGACTAGACGTTAAAAAAGGCTGTTTGATGGATTTTTTTGATACGTTTATATTATAGATATGGATATAAAAGTTGTTACACTTAATAAATACACTTCCGAAGAAAATAATTTTTTTTTTGTGTATTTGTGTAACCGAAACAAACTTTAAATGCGTTTTTCTCGAAACTACTGAACCGATCCTACGAAATTTTAACCACGTATTCTTTACAACTATGGGTATATCGCATATCAAGATTTTTTTAATTTTTATATTTACAATTTTTTTTGCTGAAATCTACTCAATTCGCGCGATATTTTCATTCCAGTTTGTCGTTGGGTATAACAAGGATTGTGACTTTTTCATTAAGGGGTTACACCTAATTGGAATTAAAAAAAATCGATTTTTCGTTTTGGACGGATTCTTATAACATAACTACTCAAAAATATTCTCTAAAAATTTCAAGTCGGTCCGTTGAATATTGGGGGAGATATGAGCGCATGCAGGTAAGTCCGCTTACCACTTTACCGTTACAGGTAAAAACTTAAGACGCGTTTTTCTCGGAACGACTTTTTCAGAATCGGTGACCAAAATATCTCAAAAACAACTAAACCGATATGCTGCAAATTTCACATACATTTTTTGCATATCAAAGGGCAGTCCTCAATCGAAGGATTTTTTTTCAATGCATACTTTTTTATATCAAAGAAAATAGAGTGTTTTTTCACCGAAATTTCGACGATCACTTTCGAACGGCGCCCATTTTTTTTTTAATTATATTTTATTGAATCCTTCGATTAAGGCGGTCCTCTAATTTCTCGGGTCGAAAAAATCGATTTTTTTTTCATAAATCACATCTACAACATGTGTAGAAAATGTGTGCCAAAGGATTTTTCGATATTCGAAGTGGTTCACAAGTTACGGCCCTGGAACGGAGCAGGTATACGGAGCAGGTATACTATCAAACGCGTTTTTCTCGAAACACCATTTTTCGAAACGGTGACCACGATATTTCAGAAACTACTGCACCGATCTTGTTCAAATTTATACAGCATCTTTAATATGTTATAAGCCAGCGATTGAACTAGGATTATCATGATTGCTTCGATAGTTTTTTTTTGTACGAGCGAAAAACTTAAGAAAAAATGAGTAAAAAATAGAATGTAATTTTCAAAGGTGTATAAAAAAGTCAATTTTTGTAATTTAGAATTCACTCTAGTTCAATCGCTAGTCTTAAATATGAAGATTAAAATGCCGTTTGGTTTTTTGATTTCAGATAAGCAGAACAGCCGCAATCTTGGTCACCGTCAAGCACCTCTTTTACTTGATGTCTTCCTGTCGGCCACTATAACGTTTATTCTATTATATATTTCGACTTCAAAAAATTTGTAAAGCTTATTTAAATGTTAATAAAGATTATGCAAAAACAATGAGATTGATTATTTCGATGCTTTGCCCGTAAAAAATTATTGAAAAAGCCGTAAAAAAACAGCCGAGAAACTAGAGGACCGCGTTAAAGACTAGATAATACGGTACAAAAATTAAATTCATTTGGTTTTTTGATTTCAGATCATTTGTTCCCGAGCAGGAGTGGTCACCGCGAAGGACCTTTTTTGCACAGCGGACTGTATCTCCGTCGTTTATAAACATTTCCCAATAAAAAAATTGTCAAAGATACTTGAAATGATACCCTTTACTATAAGAAAAAAGTTACAAACCTGCACCCATTTCCCAAAAATAATTCACGACAACACCTTTTTTTCCGGCCGCGAACTAGGTGTAGCTCGTTAAGCGCCACTGTTATTTACCAATGGTTCAGAAGGGCCCTGCTCACGCCCCCACAAAATACAGCCGCGAAACGAATACCTTAAATATTCTTCGTGCAACGAAATTCCGCAAGGGAATAAACCGAGGCTTTTGTATTATTCGTCAATTTGTATCGGACGATCAGAGAGACCATTTGCATTTGACCCTTTAAAGTTTGAAGGACACAGGTAGCGTAGAAGGCACTGCCGAACGGCGCGGAACGCCAAAGTTTTACTAGCGATTTTTTTACCAGAGGACTGTGGGGTGAGAGAAAGAGAGAGCAAGAGAGAGAGAGAGGGAGAGAGAGCGAGAGGGGGGGGGGGCAAGAGGAGGTCTCGCAGCATGAAATAAAATGAGAAATGAAGCTCATCGCGAGAAGTCTTGACGGGGTGTGTCGGAAATAAACGAGGCGAGAAGGAACCGGTTTCGACGAGGTCCGACTCGATCTTGACCCCGTTCACTGGATATATCTCACCGAGAGAGTGACAGAGAGAAAGAGAGACCTCTTCCAAACATTACTGCACACTTTACCGACTCTTCCTTATCCACCTCGGGTCTCTATCTCGTTTCCCAGTTTCGTGACTACCCCCTCGACATTATTGCGAGTTCTAGATACCAACACGAATATACATCCGGAGCACTTTCCTTATACCTAATATCCTCGTACGAAAAGTACGATGTCCCGGTTTTTTGAATCCTAATAAGAACATCTCGAGCCCCGAACCACCGACGTAATTCCACAAAAAATTACGCCAGACATAAAAGCTTAACCGTCGCGTGCTTCGTGCGCCTTCCATTTGAATTAATTCACTTTCGCACGAGCTCGCTTTCCTCTTGCTATTATTCTTGAACACATCCCAACGGATGGGATTATTTACACTGTTTTATTCAAATTAGAATACTAGGATCGATCGGTTGCGTTTTTTAAAAGAGGTTGGAGCGTTAGCCACAATCCAAGATTAAAGTTCAAACAAATTTATGTTATTGTCTACACTGTACTGAGTCTTTGGGAATTTTTTTACATTTTTTCGCCACCGGAGATTGAAAATAGTTCAATGCAAGTAATTTTACGTGCGGTTAGATGGGCAGACGTTCACGCTACGAGTGATGTATTTTTTTTGGCCAATTATCACTAAGATAAACCATTTCTAGCAACGAATTAATCCCCAGTTCACCTATCGTAAACCATATATATATATATATTTATATATTGAGAATAAATATATATTTATGAATATATATATATGTATATTTATTGAGAGCGATGTAAATATCCGCTTTTTTTTAATTTAAAGCAACTTAATTTTCGTTTTCCGATTAGTGTAATAGCGAAAAAAAAATTCCGTTTTACACGCTTAACACGCATAATATCGCTTGATATATAACATCAAATGTTATATATATATATATATATATATAAGGATGGCCCAATTTTGAGTTCTATTTTTTTCGGTTTTCTCGCCATCCAATTGTCTTCTCCAAAGAAAAAAAAATTGTCTCGAAAGCTGCGAGCTGTCAAAAAATAGTAAACGGTCGCTCAAGCCTCCCAAAAATTCAAATTTTCATTTAAATAATAGATTTTTTTCGTCCACTTCTCAGCAATGAATTTTACGCTTTTTAATTTTTTTAAAAATAACCTCGTAAAATCTCTAGCCCTACAATGAATATTTAGTGGTCGCTCAAGAGCTTCGAATTTTCCAATTTACGCAAACTTTTTTTTACTCTTTTCACCTATAAATTTGACGCTTTGTAAAATTTTCGAAACAATTAATCCTTTTTTCTTTAGAAAACGAATTTTTCAAATTTACCTCACACCTCTAACCCAATAAAATGACCTATAATTTTGTTTACGCACAAGAGCTTTAAAGAATTATTTTATGAGAACAAAGATTATAATTCTTGGGTTAGAAGTGTGAGGTAAATTTGAAAAGTCTGTTTCTAAAGAAAAAAGGATTAATTGTTTTGAAAGTTTTACATAGCGTCAAATTTATAAGTGAGAAGATAAAACAAAAAATTACGAAAATTGGAAATTTCCAAGCTCTCGAGCGACCACTAAATATTAATTGACCGGCCAGAGCTTTCGCAAGGTTAATTTAAAGATTATAAAGCGTAAAATGCATGGGTGAGAAGAGGACGAAAACAAAAATCGATTTTGTTAAGAAAATTTGAATTTTTGAAGGTTTACGCGACCTCTAAATTGACCGCCCGCAGCATCAAGACAATTTTCTTTCCTTCAATGAAGATAAATGGATGGTGAGAAAGAGGCGAAAAATAGAGCTTCAAATTGGGCCACCCTAGTATATATATTTAATATTCAACCATCAAGGTTTGATGAAAGATTACGAATCTTGGCTGATGAATGAACGTAATAATGAATAATCTCGTGACATAAATACAAAAATGCATTATAAATTACTCAAAATTTAATTCTAAATTGTATGAAACATTCGCTGACGCAGTTTTTTTTCATAATAATCATCGATAATGTTAAACGTTTTCTAGTTGGTAATAAAACGAAAGTGTTTTTCATTTACGCAATAAAAATATAAAAATGTATGATTTTGCCCTTTAATTATAGATTTTATCAAAATGTTACTATCAAAGTTCTTTGAACAAAAAAATTCATAAACCGTAATTTGACTCAACTCGACCACTTCAACCTCCTTAAGTGACGAGTTGTTTCAAGTTTTTGTTGAAATTCCGTATGAAAAGTTACAATGAGAGCAAAAGCCTGCGCCGTTGATCATTACCAACTCCGTAATTTAACGCTTTCGGGATTTAATTATTCCAATATCGCTCTTTATGAGGCGTATTAATTAAATTTCGTAATCATTAAAAGAACACAATAACTTCCGTAGTTAGATTATGCTGGGTATGGAAATACTGGACAATGGGATCCTGGGTATGTTTGGATGCACTAATAAATGCAATGTAGCAGTCAATTTTTTTAAATATTCCATTCTTGAAATTATTATTTTTATCTCGATAAATTAATGCTGACACGAGCTTGCACATGTATAAATAAATGAAAAGCGAAAAAAGAAAAAAATTGATCCAACGATTTTGGATTTCGAGACGAATTATTGCCTGGTCTGAAATTGTTTTTCTATCAAAGCGGACCTGTCATGTGACAGGTCCAAAAATCGAAAAAAAATTGCACGAATTGTGAAAAATGTGTGCGCGTTATATGGACCAGGCGTAGCAGACTAATGGTGCGCCAACATTTTCTTTATGTAATTCGTGCTTGAACTTTTAAACGCGTTTTTTTCAAAACTGTTTTTTTTTTAATTGGCTTCCGTGATATCTCAAAAACTATTGAACGGATTTCGCTCAAATTTCGATGGTATAGTCAGCACATCTCGAGAAAAAAAATAACGAAATTGGGAACTACTTTTAAAACCGTGCCAAACATTCAATTTTCGATACTTTCACTTTACTCTAGTTCCGTCGATAGCCCCAGATCTAAAAATTAAAAGGGCGTTTAATTTTCTTTTTCCGATGAGCAAAACATCCGGAATCATGACAGCCGTAAACCAACTTTTTTTTTACACATGAGTGTCTTTCAAACGGTGTAAAGTCGATTCAACTCGTTATGTTTGTTTGATAACATTCTGAGGGTCTGTAAGAATGTTAATAAATGTGTGATAAAAATAAAAAAATAGTGTGTTTTAATGGTCCATAAAAAAAAATCCCAAATAGCGAAAAAATAGCAGTCACACGGGATGGCCCCCTTAATCAAAGAATCAATAAGAATTCATTTACTTTATGGCAAAATAATTATTTATAGTAAAATGAACAAAAGTCGGGTGAACGTCCAATTATTTATCAATTCTTCAGTACAATCAAATTGAATGTTCTAATTATTCTCGTTTAAGGGGCTATACCAGTGTGAGACTTTCAAAAAATAGTTTGTTTTGCCTTTTTCGACAGTTTATACTTTCAAGAATATCCTGTAAAAAATTCACGGTCGTATCTCTATCATTTTATCTTGCAAAAATCGATATTTAAATCTTTAAACGCGTTTCTCTCGAAATGAGATTTTTCAAATTTACTGACATTGCAACTCAAAGAGCAATTTTCCGATTGACTTGAAATTTGAACTGAGTACTCTTGAATATATTTACTCTACAATGACGTAGGATATTTTTGATTGGATGAAAATTGACGATTTGGCATTCAAAAAAACGACCATTTTATAGGCAAGAAAACAGACTTTTTTTCATAACTACGCTATTTTGTTAGATTTTGATATTTTTCGAAAATCCTACGTCATTGTACAGGAAATACCTTCCAGTTTAACGACATTTTTTCCTTTTTCGGTTTCAGCTACTCAATCGGCCGGAATCTTGTCAGCAGTGGAGCAACTTTTTTTTTGGCGCCTCCGCAGGCAGCGCAGAAGTCGCTTGATCTCAATATTTTTCTATGAAAAAATTATGTAATATAGGTCAAATATAGCCAAATATATTCGTAATTTTCCGAAACATTTAATTGAGTACTTTTCTTCCAAAAAATTCCCGAAAATCACCCAAATGTTCAGCGTTCACACTGGTATAGCCCCTTAACGATAAAAACGGAAGTATTCAAAGAACCAATCAGGTATTACGATTTTGAGGATTAGTTTGGGTCATTTTGTATCTTGGAATGTTATTTTTCGATGTTCAAGTATCTTGAGAAGAAACGGCCAGTTTTCATCCTGCCGACTTTGACACAACAAAAATACGTCGCGGGGTTTCGTTGGATAAATAGGAGCAACTGCGAACGGAAACTCACCTGAGTGAAGAAGTAGTAGTAAACCTTCATGCCGTGGTCGGCGAACATTTGAGCAAACTGTGTTGACGGACAGATGAAAAAGTAATCACCGACCATGTCGCCAATCGCTTTCTCGTACATGTAGCCGTCCTTGACACGTTCCCAGTCCGTGTACTGTGGGGACAAAAGTGACATTGTCAATTATCGTCACGTTCCCCGTTATGCTATTCTTTTATTTTTTTTATCGCCCTTTCTTTCACCCGTTATCTCTGCTGTCCCGAATTGCGGGAAGCTCCGCACATTTCCGGTTTTATAACGCGATAGAAAAATCTCCTCGTACTACAATAATATAAAAGAAAAACAAAAAGCCGAGGACTTTGGTGACTGCAACATTATGAATAATTTTATTCGGTAATTATTTTTGATATACCATATCGTAAATTTTGTGCAGCGTCGAATTGTTTGCGTCTCGGAGAAATTAAGAGTGTGGAAAATAATTGTAAAATAGTTTCTTTAAGGGGTAAGGCCACAGTGGAATTTTCAAAAAATCGATTTTTTTCTCGCTGAAACGGTGCTTTATCATCATAACAATAAGTTACTATTCGACTTATAGCAAGAAGATTTTTTTTTCACCGACTGTGAGCGTATAACGTAAGCCCATCTCTGGCACGGCCATAGAGTTCCTAAAACCTTGAACGCGTTTTTCTCGAAACAGCCTTTTTCCAATTGGCTCGACAAATAACTTCAACAATTTTCACTCGATTTACTTCAAATTCAAAAGTTATGTTCCTAATTGCATTTCGCAGAGAAGTGCGTACGGAATTTCTGATTAATCGAAAACTTTTCATTTTATGAGCAGTTTTATACGAAATTTTTCACTGAAAATTCATTCAAATACCTACGACTCAATTCAAATACCTACAACTTTTGAATAAGACTATATTTATTAAATTCCGCACGTACTTCTATAGGTATTCTAATGTAGATTGACGAGAATTTTTGTTTTTTGTTCTAGGTAAAAAATTGTGGATGCTGAATGTCACGCCACCGAGCGCCTAAAAAAAAGATAAAAGAAAATATTAGTAGACGCATTTTTGTACATCGAAAAAAAAAAAATTCTAACAGCTTGATATTCATACTAGATGTGTAATTAATTTTTAAGGGGTTGCCCCCTTACGATTTTGAAAAAATCGATTTTTTTATTGCATTTTTTTGAAGTGCAATTTGAAGTGCAGTTTTTTTTGATGCCCGGAATAGATGACTCTATGTAAGTTTACAAAAAAAATATTTTCTTCGTGTAAACTGAAATTGAAACTTTAAACGCGTTTTTCTCAAAATGGCATTTCTGAAGTCGGTGACCAAGATTACCCGAACACTAATGAACCGATCTTCTTGAAATTTTGCAGGCTTATTTAATATATAAAAATGTAATCTTCAATTGTTCGATTTTTTTTTCGAAAAAAAATGGCCGTTTTATAGTAAAAAAACGGCCGTTTTTTTCGTTAAAATCGAACCATTAACTTTGACTGTCTGCCATTTTGTGAAAAATGCATATTTTTTAGAATCCTTCGATTAAAGACTAGTTTATACTTATATTTGACTAAATCCATCCGCATTTTTTTTTCAGATGATCCACTTCGCCGCATTGTTGGTCACCGCAAACCGTGTATATAAAAACATTATTTCATTGACGGCCATTTGCCACTAAACAATGTAATATTTTTCAATAAAAAAATTACTGAAAGTTCTTCAAGATGTGTTCTTTAAGATGGTATATTGATCGATTAAAAAAGTTTTGTAGTTTTCTTTAAAAAAAATCATGAAAAAGGCCTTTTTTGCGCTACAAGTGGGGGCAACGCCTTAAGTGAAACACTTTTTCATACGAAAAAAAATTCTTAAATTCGCACATAATTTTATACCCGTTGCTGTGGCCCCTTAATTTCACTGCGATTCAGTTTGTTTCGAGGGTGACAAGTGTTTTACTAGAATTAGACTAAAACGAACTTCGTTCGTGTATACGGGTGATAAAGCTGGAAGAAGAAAAATATAAACAAATGTCGCAGGTGTAAAAATGAGAAGGGGACAAAAAGCCCCCCCCCCCCCGCTGGAAGCAACAGCGACGCTATTGCTTTCGTTTACGGATACACCAGCTGGTGTTCATTTGGACCGTGGGGAAATAGTTCGCCCAATGGACCGAGTAAAACTGTCGATAGTTACAGGATCGTAGCACGATTCTCTCTCTCTCTCTCTCTCTCTCTCTCTCTCTCTCTCTCTCTCTCTCTCTCCCCGCCCTCCCTCTCTCGTAAACACGCTACAATGGTACCGGACGCGTAATACAAAAAGCTATTTGTATCGGGTGTCCAGTGTGTCGATAAAAAAAAAACGTGCACAACGATCGAACTATCGGAGAAGAAAATTGACTATGCGGATTCAAAACTTTTGCAAATAAAACACGTTCTGTAAATTTACCGAAGGAATTCGAGCGCGTTTCCCGCTTCGAAGGGCTTCCACACGAAACGCTAAAAAAAAGGTAGAATCAATTCCGCGGGAACGTTAAACAAGCACGCAATTGATTTCAAATAGTTCGATGGAAGTAAATTAATTGTCAATTAGTATCGATGTTTTCCACGCTCTCGATGATCGATAAAAATCGACCGTTCGTAGTGTACAGGTGCAAAAAAAAACGACGAATTTTCGCCGAAAGCGCTCGGCTCGTGCTTTTCGTTTGTTTGTCGAAATTATTCACAGCAGCCCATTGGTCACCAGGTAAGCCGCGGGGGCAATCTCGACGCGATAGAGGTGCGAAACGCCCGGAAATTTATCCAGCCAATTAAGCGCGTTGATGGGAGAAATCAATCGCGATAATACCGTACAAACATGGGGATTTTTGCGCAACGATCTACGGCATTTTCGATACACCAGCTTATTTCACTGCATATTCATCGAATTCGGTCTATCGTTTCTCGCTTCGTAATTCAACCGTTTTTTTTTTTCAATACAATCACAAACATTCAAGCATTCAAAAAAAGCAATATTCTCTCGCAACAATTATGCATTTGTGTAAATGATTAAGGGGTTACCCCCACTTACGATTTTGAAAAAATCGATTTTTTTTATTGCATTTTTTTTAAGTATAAGTATCCGGGCCCATACTTCTGTATGGGCCCGGAATAGATGACTCTATGTAAGTTTACAAAAAAAATATTTTCTTCGTGTAAACTGAAATTGAAACTTTAAACGCGTTTTTCTCAAAATGGCATTTCTGAAGTCGGTGACCAAGATTACTCGAACACTAATGAACCGATCTTCTTGAAATTTTGCAGGCTTATTTAATACATAAAAATGTAGTGTTTGATCGTCCGATTTTTTTTCGGAAAAAAATGGCCGTTTTATAGTCAAAAAACGGCCGTTTTTTTTTCGTTAAAATCGAACCATCAACTTTGACTGTCCGCCATTTTGTGAAAAATGAATATTTTTTAAAATCCTTCGATTAAATACTAGTTTATACTTATATTTGACTAAATCCATCCGCATTTTTTTTTCAGATGATCCACTTCGCCGCAATGTTGGTCCCCGCAAACCGTGTATATAAAAACATTATTTCATTGACGGCCATTTGCCACTAAACAATGTAATATTTTTCAATAAAAAAATTACTGGAAGTTCTTCAAGATGTGTTCTTTAAGATGGTATATTGATTGATTAAAAAAGTTTTGTAGTTTTCTTTAAAAAAAATCATGAAAAAGGCCTTTTTTGCGCTACAAGTGGGGGTAACGCCGTAAATATCGCAGGAAATTCGAATAATAAGTGGAAAGAAAATGCATCGAGTTCAGAATACCGGAAAACACGAGATGTTCAGGAATTTCGAGAGAAGTGGCGGATCAACGATGGATGTACTGATCGCTTTGATGTCACTAAACTGCTTAAGGGGGTATCCCTCTCTGGAAATAAAAAAAAATCGGTTTTTTGCATATCGTTATAGTGTGAACTTTCAAGAATATTTCACCCGAGTGGAAAACGTAACTCATCACCGCCTAGTCACAAACTAGTAAAGTGATGTTTCGAATCGCCATTAGCTAGCCGTCTTAGCAATTGACTACCCAGCCTTGTAACGCTTTGGTCCTCGAGTGACTGAATACAAAAAATTAGATGGTGACTAGATAGAAAGAAATATCCCACGGCTGTATTATATCCTGACCTAGCCATGACCTAGTTTTTTTACCTAGCGACTGGGAACAAAAAATTAGGTGGCGATTAGATATAAAAAAACTTGCGGCTATATATTTATATTTTCGTGATTTTTTTGCACATTATTTACATCATTGGACCCTTTTACGATATTCTTCGTTGTTTATTAATTAGGGTTATGATATTTGCGCCGTAAATATATTAATTGTTCAATTTTAAATTATCTCAGACAAACGCTTACGCCGTAATGTGGATTCGATCCCGGGACCTCTGGGTGATGAGTTGTGACGTTGTCCACTGAGCCGGTTCTACTTGTTCAATTTCTGAATTTTCTAATCCTCTACATATGTTACACTACACAATGTCAGATTATTGAAAAATGGGTGGATTAACAAATGTAAATAACATTATCGGATCAATGACTCAATTGCGTTCGCATTGAGAGCGATAATCGCATAGAATTACATAACCTTGAATTGTATTTGTCCGATCATTTATTCCGGCTAGTGCGGCCGCAGTTGGGAAGTGTTGACTAGGTCATCGCGAGATACCGACTTGAGGATTTTATTCATCCGCAACGTCATCTGTAACTCAAGTTGCTTAACCAACCATGCGCCAGTCGCTCGATGGAACTACATGTAGTCACATAACCACACTTTGTCATTTGTGACCAAGATCGGCTGGGCAGTGACTAGCCAAGGGGCACATAGCCGCAGTTAGCTAGTGTTGTCTAGGTCATGGTGTGATGCCCACTTGAGAATTTTTTTCTTCTGCAAAGCCATCTAAAACTCAAGTTAGCTAGCCAGCCATGAGTCATTCGCTCGATGGAACTACACGTAGTCCCATAACCTCACTTTGTCATTTGTGACCAAGATCAGCTGGGCAGTGACTAGACAAGGGCTGGATAACAAAACATTCACAGTCTTACTAGCTGATAGCGAGCCAACCATTGGTCAGTTCGTATGAGCTCAATTGGGCGAGCCAGTTACTAGGTCGTAACTCAGACAGGCTAGAACACTTTCTACTCGGGTAAGACCAACCGGACCCTGAAATTCTAGAAATTGACCAAGTTGCACCTATTTTAGTGGCACAGTGTGTGTCGAGTTTACCGCAATCCGTCGATTTTAAACGCGATTGTCTCGGAACTACATATCTTGACACGGCGTGACTGATATCTTGAGTAACTTTCACACAATTGACCAGAATTTGCCCAATTCGCGTTCAAACAGTAGTAATTTTCGGTTCACGATCGCATTTGTTAATTGGATGAACCATTTGTTAATAACAATGACTTCAGCATGCTGTTTTTCAAGAGAAAAATGAGGTTTTCTTTGGAGAAGCCGTCATTTTTCGTATTTTTCGAAATTTCGAAAAGTGGATCGTGAACCCATAGTCAGTTGGACATATTTGGAGAAAAAAAATTTTGTTTACGTTTCAGATTACATTTGAGCCTGGTAGAGGCTCAAATGTAATCTGCTGCAACGCCAACTGCAGCACCGCGAACACTTTGACAGATTTTCTCCCGAGAAAATTACGTTGTAACCACGAACATGTGTACAACATGCTGGGAAAAAATTAATTTATTCCAACCAATGTGTTGGTAGAAAAAAATGCATCGTTCTGACCCTTCAAATTGGGCTTCCAGAGAGGGACACCCCGTTAAACCTCGGGCCCGGTGACATGGCAACATGATCGCTAGGATGTGGGAGGATGACGGGAGAAGGTCAGAGATGCCTGCCCAGGTGTATGCATAACTATACGCAGAAACGTCATTAACATCCGGGCATATGCCTGTGGTGACCTACACACACGCACCGCGTTAGTTATGCACACACTCAAGTGCAGCTTGGATTTGGCATGTACGCAGGTGGCTTGACAGAAGGTGGGACCAGCACAGAGGGATTCAGAAACAGAACGGGAATAGATACAGTTATAGTTGTTGGGAGAGAGAGAGACAGAGAGAGAGAGAGAGAGAGAGAGAGAGAGAGAGAGAGAGAGAGAGAGAGAGAGAGAGAATAGGATGAGGGGCAGAAAGAGAGAAATCTACCGTGCTATTTCTCCAAACTACCCTCCAGACGCATACCAAAGTAGGGGTGGAAGCAGGTACATTTCATGGTATCGATGAAAGTCCACGTACAGTGTATTGCAACGCCCAGTGACTCTGTGGCTTGTTGATTATTATTGACTTCGTTATCGACCTTAGAGGATGTCCGGAGAATAATCGATACAGCCCGAATAATTTACGTAATTAATTATTCAAACGGAACGACATCGTAGCACCATTGATTTCCTGCTAACAACCCTTCTTCTTTCGATCATATCGATCGATACATTTTTTCACCCCCCAGGCTTCGAAAAGTGTTAGACGAGGAGTGTGCAATCGTTCGAACTGAACGTGTCTGCTTCCTTCGTTATCAAGGGTTGAGACTTTTAGCCCTTCGTAACTCAACAACGTAAAAATGGAAAACAGTTGACTTTGTGGTAGGTTTTTATGAATAGAGAAATACGTATTGTTTAGTTTTTGAAAAATTCAATCGGGGGATAGGCGTAAAGTGATAAAGGGAGTGTGAGAGACATTTTACATTGTGTCGTAACTTGCCTTTATGGTTTATGGAATGCTTCGAAGCAGTTGTTTTGTTTGTTTTAGCACAAAGCCACGCTACATTTTCCACACACCGTTTGTTGTTTTGATGAGTTTTTGTCGATTTTCGGAAACTTTACGAGGGGATATTACGATATCTGTGGCTCCTAATCTTGACCACGCAGCCTTCATATTTGACCCGAAATAAAACTTTTTTCGAGTGGTAAAAATCGAAATTCGAGCCTTAAGGGGGTGAAACAGAGCTTTTGAAGTTTGGGTTCGTTCGGATGTTTTTTTTAATGCTCACATATGTGTGGCATACATAGTTAAGGAGTTAAATGTTCTACTGGACTGTCTGCACGCACCGAACCGCGAGGAAAACTTGGTTTAGTATTATACATAAAATAAATTTCATGAGTTTTAAGTAAATCTGGCCAAAAAGTCGATTTTTTTTCCATACAAGCCTTAACACTCCTCTTCAGCCCCCTTAAAGGTTACATTTTGGAAATTGCTCAAATACATGTTTAATTCTTTGTATTGGAGTATATTTATACCAAGTTTCAAGCAAATCTGACCAAAAAATATGTAGTTTCAGATAAACGTTAAAACCCCCGTTTCACCCCCCTAAGGGGTCGAATTTCGATTTTTACCATTCTTGAAAAAAGTCTTATTTTGGGTCAAATATGAAGACTGCGTGGTCAGAATTAGCGGCCACGGATATCGTAATACTGCCCTTTACGCTCACTCGAATCTTGCAATCGCGCGATAAGTGAACTTCGAAAAAATTTTGACCCAACTAACGGCAAGTGTCCGCTTTCGAGTTTGGTAAAACTTATATATGTGATAAAGCACTGAACACTATTAGACACGTATGTTTTTTTTAATCGGAAAAACGGTTTTAAGGGGGCGTGGGCACCCCTCAAAAAGTCGTGTTAGCCCTTAATTTAATTATTTTGATACTTCTATAGTTTGCTTTTCATCGCTTTACATTGGAAGAATGTTTCTTTTTGTTTCATTCAGATCGGTGGACTGCTTGTGCACTGAGAAAAAAAACGAATTGAATAAAAAAAATATTGGTTGATCCAAATAATTGTGCTGCTGTGATATCATATATCGGAGTGCCACCGATATATGATATTGTTACAATACTATAAAATATTGGCAAATGTGCTTGATTAAAATATCAGATTATTTTATTTGAAAAAGCTCTTCTGTTTTCTGAATATCTACATTATCTTTCAAATAAAATTATATTCTATTGAAATCATTCTATATACAATCTGTAGATGTATGGACGAAATAATTAATAGGTTGCTACATCATTTTTTATTTCGTACAAAAATATAATCACTAGGATAAATTATTTCTTTACTGCATCAAAACAAATATGCCATGGGACGTAAGTTTTCCAATTTGTTTTAAATCTCAAATAAAAAGTGAGCATTAGAAAGATCATCCACGATAATAGTGAAGAGAATATCAGATATCCAACTGATAAGAACAGATACTAGACTCTGATCTTAGCCACAGGCCAAGAAGCGATACTCTTTAGAGGTTCTCCGGCGTTTAAGCCGATTTTTGGTTCACGCTACGCTTACGAGAAACGAGCGCGCGTGCTACTTCTAGCGGTTACTCCTAGAACTACGGGTTTCCTCACGCCTATAATTTCGGAGGCGCTCGGCCATGATTTGGTTGCATTTTTTCAACCAAATGCGCAAGAAACCAATTTTATTTTCGCATAATTTTTTAACCAATTCAGACATTTGCTTAATATTTTTCAATCAAAATAAAATATTAATATTTTAACGAATAATGTACTTGGAAATCAATATCGGATATGGTGAAAAAAATAAAATAATATATTTACTGAATAGAAATTTTATCTGAATCAAACGAGCGAAATTCAATTTTTCTTGTGTACTCGAATCAACAATATTCATGTTATGAATTGAAACGCTTTATTTGTTCGTTGCAGAAAATGCATTCAAAACTATATCATTTGTTCGCGATAATTTTTTAAATAGTTTCAATAATATATTGTTCTCGGCTAACAATATATCTTTTGAATGAAAAAAAACTTTTAATTATATCATGTTATTAACGTCAATAGAGTTTTCTTTGGACTAATAAATCCGATTATTTAAACCACCACTTTTACAATTGTATCAACGAAATTTCATTTAATAACACCAATGATGTTGGATAAATGATTTTTTTTCTCAATGTGGGTAAAACTGCAAAACCACCCCTCGACATGCCTTCCTTTGAGGGGTGGTTTCCCCCCTTAAAACCGCCTTTTCCTTCGATAAAAAACTGCGAGTGTAACTTGCATCGTATTTTATTTAGTAAAAATGTTAATTAAAAAAATTGGCTGCCTCATTAGGCCGCCGTATCTTCAGCTTTCATTGTATATTTTTTTTGCCATATTAACTATATTTTGAAGATCTACCCGACGGGGAATTTTCCGCTGGTTTCAGATATAACGACTTTTTGTCAAAGTTTCAAAAATGCGGTCTGGTAAACGCAAGAAATTCGTCTCCACATGTTTTCGACGATTTTTAATGAAATTTGAAGATTGCGAAATCAATCTGAGGGGTAGGTCATCCCGTTAAAATCATACCTGAAACTTAGCTCGCGGAGTTCAACGTTAACGTGCATTTTGCGAAGAATGATGAGCGGAGATTATCGAAACACGGTGCCAGCAGAGTAAGAACCAGGATGGGGGAATAAGGCGAGAGAAGAAAATGGAAAGGCGAATGAATATCGCGAAATGCGTTTGCGTGCTTTATTTTAAGGAAAGAACCAGACGGTCTTGGAGAAAAGTCGTCTGCCTCTTCGTATCTTGCACAGAGGAAAAGAACTCCGAGCGCGGGGTGGGAGGTTCGCAGGAGAGAGAAAGGGATGAAGAGCAGCGGATGAAAATGAGAAGAAAAATATTGCGTCCCGAGGATACGAGGAATAGTTTTATGGTAATCTTTCTAGTTCTCTCCAAATCCCACGTGGAATCTTTTCTCTCCTCTCCAATTTCTTCTCACGTTCCTTTTTTCCTGACTCATATTTCTATCATGTCCTACAAATGTCTACACACATATCTCTATACAACGTAATATTTTCCTTCTTTTTCGACGATTTTTTCGCCTCGCGCTTTCAGTACGATCATTTTTTTTTCCTCGCAAGTCCTTGCAGATCCTTGTATATTCCTTTACGTGCCCTGGAAATTTCTTTGGGAAATCTCGTAGATACGAAATCTTTGAATGTTCGAGCATTCCTTTCGCTATGGGACTGTCTGAATTTCTGATTACTTTGGGGAATGTTGGAGGTGAAGATACCGATGTGGAAATGGACGTTCCGGCAAGTTCATCAGCATCACTGCCGTTTTTCTCGGAGCTGTCTCATTTCCTTGTCAAATAGATCCGCCTCGGTTCGCCGTCGAGCGTTCTAATGAATTTAATCGAGGCGTTTCCTTGGAGCTATCATCTTGGCCCCCAAGGCTGCCACGGCGACCTCCATGGGCATCATAACGCATCATCATTTTTGACAGTCAATTGGACGACTGGAGAGCTGCTCGTTGTCGTTGACATCGAGATATACCCCTCTAGGATGTGTAACCTTCTCTATAAGTGATTACTCCAATTGTTGTAAAATCGCAGTAAGGGGTAACACTGCTTCATTAAGGGGCTATACCAGTGTGGCCTTAAAAAAATCGTTTTTTTACCGATTTTGACAGTTTATACTTTCGAGAACATTATTATCATTTATATCATTTATATCAATATCATTTTATTTTGCAAAAATCGATAGTTGAATCTTTAAACGCGTTTTTCGCGAAATGAGATTTTTCAAATTTGCTGACATTGTAACTCAAAGAGCAATTATCCGATTGACTTGAAATTAGAACTGAGTACACTTGAATATATTTACTCTACAACGACGTAGGATATTTTTGATTGGATGAACATTGACGATTTGGCATTGAAAAAAACGACCATTTTATAGGCAATAAAACAGACTTTGTTCATAACTACGTCATTTTGTTAGACTTTGAAATTTTTTCGCAAATCCTACGTCATTGTACAGGAAATGCCTTCCAGTTTAACGACATTTTTACCTTTTTGGTTTCAGCTACTCAATCGGCCGGAATCATGTCAGCAGTGGGGAAACTTTTTTTTTGGCGCCTCCGAAGGCAGCGCATAAGTCGCTTGGATCTCAATGTTTTTCTTTGAAAAAATTATGTAATATAGGTCAAATATAGCCAAATATATTCTCAATTTTCCGAAACATTTAATTGAGTACTGTTCTTCCAAAAAAAATACCGGAAATCACCCAAATTTTCAGCGTTCACACTGGTTCACACGGCCCCTTAAGGGAGGAGATACCTTTAGGCAAGGTGAAAATTTGCTGATTTTCATCATTTGTTTTTGAGGAAAGATTTCTTCATCATTTTTGAGACTTAGGGTATGTTTTATCACTAATTTTGGCTGTTACATGGTATTTTTTGTTTTCGTCTTTAAAAATGGCGGCGGTCGGGCACGGTCTTCTAAACTGCATTCTCAAAACTGGCGTCACGTATAGGTAAAAAAAACTAATCGACCGATTCTGACGAGATTTGACATAAATCTTTCTAACCTTATTGTCTAAAACGTAATCCTAAATGTTTTTGAAAAAAGAGTATTTTTTATTGCCCAATGTAGAGGTTTTTTTTTTGGGAAAATTCATTTTTTTTGTTTCAGAGCGTACCATTCCATCGATTTTTAACATTTCTCACTTTTTCTTGGTTCACATTTTGTGGATGAGTGTTAACGAAAGAAAAATCATGGTTGGTCTTTTTTCATATTAATCTCGCCGATGCGACGCCATTTTCATGTTTTATTACTACAAAAGTAGTAATAAAACATACCCTAAGTCTAAAAAATGGTGGAGAAATCTTTCTTTTTAAAGAAGTCATGAAAATCAGCAATTTATTTCTCGCTTAAGGATGTACCCCTTTGTAGGTCGGGAAGTGATATGGAGACTATGAAGTCGCTCAAAGAAAACAATTTACGAAGCTTATTGAAAATGTAAAATAGGCCCCACGATATACACAAAAATGAGAGTAAGAAAAATTTAACATTTTCCAATGCAAAACGGAACGCCATCAATCCGTCGAAAATCGTTTTTTTTCGCTAAATTCTTTCGCCGGGCAATTTTTCTAATTATTGAGATTAAACCTCGAGCGAAATGGCGAGGGCGTTATTAGAGTGGATATAAAATACTAGAGAAGTATCAAGGCTTAAAAAAAATATTAGATTTTTAGACAAATGGAGCAGGTTTTTTTGAAAAAAAAAAAGGTTTCGAAAAATGTTAGTTGCAGGAAGATTTTTTTAAATTGCGGTAAAAATCTATCATTATAGGTATCATAGATATTATATTATTATTACATTATAGAAGCTGTGTAGTATTTTATGTCTACATTCAAAAATGTTTTGGTATTTTGCCCTGGGTTCAATTACAAAAATGGGAAATTTCGACCGGGGAGGGATGCGAATAGACTGTAAGAGGGCTGTAATTTTGCAATTAAAATAATCTTCTAAATATTTTCGTATTTATTTTCTTGTATATATAAGAAACCAACTGCAAAATTGCAATAAAATTAATTATTCTCAAAAACAGCAACTTCAAAACCTCATGGTTGAGGCATTTTTGAGGTGAGACATTTTTTTATTAAAAAAAATGAATACAATCTTTGCGAGTTGGGCAACGAAAAAATGGTATTAAAGTAAATGTCGTTGAGATGCAACGGAAATATATATTTTTCGTATTGCCCAATTCTTTTTGGCCCACTTGGGCTACAAAAATCAATGAAACATTTTTTGAAGATCCTTATTGGGGTTCCATAATCTAAACGTGGAAAAAGGGATGGTAATAAGAATAAAGAAATAAAAAAATAATGAAGAACGTTCGTTGCAATCCAACGATGCAAGCTTCAACGCCACACAACTTACGAACCCTTAAAATCCACAAAATGACGTTGATAAATTTTCGTTCACTCCCATCAGCGCGTGTTTCGCGTTCCGGGAATTTTTATATCGCTGCAATAAATTGCTATCTCAAATTTCATTTCACTTCGGACCATCTTATACCCTGTACAGCGAGTCTATTACGAGTTCACGGAGCAGGTACCGTGGCGCGAAGCAAACTTCGGGATATTCCCACGTTCGACCAGAATTTTCGATTAGCCGGGGAAAGATTGCTCGCAAAGTTTCTAACTCGTTTCTTCGCCGCTCATTCCTTTCCGCTCCCCATTCCAAAAGCTTTCAAATTGAGGCACCGGAAGTTGGAGTATACAGGATATAGGGAAAGCTCACTCAAGGCGTTTCGAAAAAAGCTCACCTGTCGCGACACTTTGCCGCTTAACTCGTTTTGTTTTCCTACACCAATTTTGCGCACGGAATGGCACATGAAATCTCTTTGCTCCTCCCTATACTATCTATAGTCTTCCATTATTTATGGTATTTTTATCAACGTACTCAACAATCACGTCCTCGAAGTATTTTTTTCCGGACTGAAAAATAAACAAAGTTGCTTCCATCAAGTTGAGATGCCCGGCCATGGAAAAAAATCTCTTCCAACGTAACTTACCGAGCGAGCAAAAAATATACTTTTTAATATCGAGTCTACACGTGAGAAATTCTGGCCCCGCCGGCCTTCGGGAAAACGAGACGGCTCGTCCCGAACGAGGAAAAAGTGTCCAGACGTATAGAAGCACAAAGGAAAAAAGAGTAGCGGTGAAAAAGCAGTACAGCGATTGCAAGATAAATTGAAAGAAACTTTCCTCGGGTTACAGGGAAACCCTTTGTTCCACTTTGGATCCAGACAGAGCCGAATCTAACGAAAAATAATATCCTGGAGATTTTCACCCTCGGGGGGGTGGATGACCTGTTGTTTCACGACCGAGACATTGTCGGACAATTTCAACTATGTTTCGCTCCTGAAGGCTGTGTAGCAAAGTCTTCTCTCTCTCTCTCTCTCTCTCTCTCTCTCTCTCTCTCTCTCTCTCTCCCCATCTCTAGCATTTTGCAAGCTCGTCGACGCTAACGCCACTCGCCTCTGGCAATTTTTCCTCTGCAAAGTGTAAGGAAAATCATTGGACAGTGCCACGACGGAAAAAGGTCTTCATTGTGGCAGATCAGAGCGGCAATTACGACCTCTTTTTAATTAGGCACGTATCCTTAAGGCCTTAGGCTCTAGAGGCCGAAAAATAGGCTTTTTGAGGATTTTTTTTTTCAGAAAAACTACAAAATATATCGCTATGACAAAAAACATGTTTATCATACATATCAGTGACTGTATACAGTAATTTCTTTGAAGCGATTAATTTCAAAATGGCGGCTGTGCAGCGTTTATCTCAAACCTGCATTTTTTAAGTTGGCCGGAAACATAACTCAGACAATTTTCAACCGATTCACTTGAAATGTTAAATATATCTTGAAAAATACATTGTCTATGGAAGTACGTAGGATTTTTTTTATATTGCATAGTTAATTTATTATTAACAATTATCTGACGACTTGTTAGGCAAATTTTTCGCTCTCCAAAAATTTGCGTCAGATAATTGTCAATAACAAATGAACTATGCAATATAAAAAAAAAATCCTGCGTACTTCCATAGACAATGTATTTTTCGAGATATATTCAACGTTTCAAGTGAATCGGTTGAAAATTGTCTGAGTTATGTTTCCGGCCAACTTCAAAAATGCAGGTTCGAAATAAACGCTGCGCAGCTGTCATAATGAAATTAATCCCTTCAACAAAATTAGTGTTTACAGTCACTGATATGTACGATAAACACCCTTTTTTGTAATCTCAATTTATTTTCTAGTTTTTCTGAAAAAAATCCCCAAAAAGCCCTTTTTCGGCCTCTAAAGTGGCCTAACCCCTTAAGCATACCTGCACAGATAAGAGTATGTACATTTACTTATTTATGTATATATATATACATAATATATATACTGGAAAGAAAAACGAATGGTGAAAAAAAATACAATGCGGAAAATGCTACAAGGGATGAAAGAACGTAAAAAATTGCAGACGGTGGAGATGAAAGAATAATTTGAATGGAATGGAACAGATGCTTTGTAATCCTTTATGCTATTCACTAAGATTCGTAAAAGGCTTTCTTTTACAAAATTTATCTCCCAACGTTCTGTTCCATTTTGTTTTACATCTATGATGTTTTCTTTGTGCAATTGTATATGAAAATATTTTTCACAAAAAACGTTGAAACTGAAGTATTTCTCAACGAGACACAAGATTTTTATTCTGAAAGAAAGCAATCGAACGACGTTGACAAATCGCCGGAACAAAGTTGAATCTTCATTGGACGAAGTTGTTGAGTTAAAATGAAAACTCAGTTCAGTCTTCCGCGACAAGGAGAATTCGAGGCTCGGAGAGACATCCATAGACATATGAGAAACGTAAGGACGGTGATCCGATTTTAACCGCGTGGAGAAATCCATTTTATAACTTTTGCCCGACTCCCGATCGAGGCACCTCGCGACTACCACGGCTTTTGCAATTCTCCGTTTTTCGAGAACAACCGGCCACGCGCTCGAGTGTCGCGAAAGTACGAAATGGAACTTGTCGTGTACCACCTGTGGGCGACAAATGGACAAAGAAACGAGAGAACGATGAACAAAGGATGAATCAGATTTAAGGGTGTACCGACGGTGGTACAGTCGTCTCCAAATGGTGAAAGAATATTGAAAATTCGTTTCTCAACGCCCCGTTGAACATTGTTTGTCCGTTTTTGACGCGTCCGATTAAGGGGAAAGATACCTCTGGGCGGGGACAAAAATTGATCGTTATCAGGATTTTTTCAAGAGGAAAGATTTCTTCACTATTTTTGAGACTTAGGGGATGTTTTATTACTACTTTTTGCTGTTACATGGTATTTTTTCATTAATCGTATAGTGCGACGTATAGCTAAAAAACGAATCGACCGATTCTGATGAAATTTTGTACAAATCTTTTTAACCTTACCGTCAAAAATAACCCTAAATGTTTGTAAATTTTTTTTTTCCAAAAGTAGTCATTTTTCGGAAAACTCAATCTTTTTGTTTCCAAGCGTACCATTTCGGTCATTTTTAAATATTAATAAAAAAAAATACCATGTAACAGCCAAAAGTGGTAATAAAACATATCCTAAGTCTCAAAAATGGTGAAAAAATCGTTCCATTTGAAAAAAAATCACGACAATCAGTAATTGTCTCCGTGCGGAAACGTATTTCGCCCTTTCAACGTTATTCGCCCATTTCCAACAGTGTTCCATTAGATATTATTTAAACATTTTCAGGTCGAAAAATGTATCGTTAAAAAAAGAGTTGTGCGAGCGATTTTTGTGTGAAAACGATCGTCGGACAAAAGTTTTTGCATCGACAAAGGTGTTGACTCGACATAATATCGTAAGTATTTGAACCATAGAAGAAACATTGAGCACATCCTTGGACGTAATTACCCCAAAAAATATTCCCCTAGAATTCCTACACCCAGAAACGTTGCGAGGTCGAACTCTCCGATTTCGATGAAATTTGGCACGTTCGTACAATGGGTAAAAACAGGCGATACGTATTTTTATATCTGCGGAACTCGATTTTTAAGGGGTGAAACGCACCCTCGATAATAGGGGTGTTTTTCGTTTTTCATCGATAACGTTGACGTTCTCATCTCCAATGTATAGTTCACGAAAAAATAAACATTGTTGCAATTTGAAATTTCTTCATATCTCGTACCGTTAAAACGTCATCGACGAAAAAAGAAAAACAACCCAATTTTAGAGGTTGCGTTTTACCCCTTTCAAATCGGGTTCCGCAGAGATAAAAAAATACGTGTCGCCTATTTTCACCAATTGTACAAACATGCCAAATTTAATCGAAATCGGAGAGTTCGATCTCGCAACCTTTACTGGTCAGTAAAAAAAAACCAGCCCCTGAGCGCTCTTTTGGCTTGTAGTGAAGTCGTGCTGTATATTGAAATCGGAAAAAAATTAGAAGAAGGCTAGTTTTTTGACAGGTGATCTTGTAGGGGCCACGGGTGCTAAATCCAAGTTTGCCTAAAAATCGGGGTGTAGGGTTTTTAAGGGGATGAAGGGGGACGGGGGTAGGTTAATGCCAAAGTACAACTCCTACGAATTCGGCGCCGGAAGACAAAATGTTCAGAAAAATCGGGGCTTTATTTTTCTCCACAGCGCCGAAGTCGTGGAAGTTCATTTTGGGGGTGAAAAAGTGGGGTGAAATTTTGAGAAATCAGTTTTAATTCGATAACTCTTTAGGAAAAATTCATGCAATTTTTGTTCAAATGGGAACGTTGTAGCCCTTGAAGAGACGCGTCGATCGAGTATTTGATCATCCCTCTCCGATAATATCTTCACACCCAAAAAAATTGTTCAAATTAAAACAAAAATTGTTTAATCAATAACGGAAAAACAATCGATTTTTCGGGTATAGTTCAAATGTACAAAATGTGGAGAATAATTTTCTCTATATTTTCGTTTCAATAGAGCACGTTTGAATTTTGCTTTTTCCAACTCCTCCCGGGGGTTCAAAATTCAAAATGAAATTCCGGGCAAACTATTGACCGCAAATAAAGAGATGAGAGTTTGACGTTATGGATAAAAATGTAGCTAATGGTTTAATCTACAAATTGTTCCACGGCGACGAATTCCTGCGGTCAATCGTTTTCCCAGAATTTCATTTTTTATTTTCAACCCCCGACAGGGATTGGAAGAAGCAAAATTCAAAGGTGGCCCATTGAAACGAAAATATAAAGAAAATTATTCTCTACATTTCGAATATTCAAACCATACCCGAAAAATCGATTGTTTTTGAGTTATTAAATAAACAATTCTTTTTGTATTTCAACAATGTTTTGGGGGTGAAGACATTATTGGAGAATAATGATCAAATACTCGATCGACGCGTCTTTTCAAAGGTCACAACGTTCCTATTTGAACAAAAATTGTAGGAATTTATCCTAAGAAGTTATAGAATTAAAACTGATTTTTCAAAATTTCACCCCCAAAATGAACTACCACGACTTTGGCACTGTGGACAAAACGAAAGCCCGGATTTTTCTGAACATTTTGTCTCACGGCGCCGACCTCGTAAGGGTTGTAGTTTGTCATCAATCCACCCCCATCCCCCTTCATCCCCTAAAAAAGACCCCTGCACCCCGATTTTTATGCAAACTTTGATTTAGTTTATTTAGTTAATTTTTTTCTGATTACGGGGTTTTTCAGCGACAGCACGACTGTACTATTGGGAATTTGTTTTATATTTACCGTCAAGGTTGCCTCCGACATTTTTCGACATGATTATTAAAAACGCAACGCGAACGAGTCCACGACGAGAGAGTATGACCAAAAAGTAGGCAAAAAGACAGCGAAAGTGCACTTGGCTTGAGTACCGAGGTATGTCCCTTTTTCGCGTAATGCGCTAAAAACGTCGAAGCTCGCGATCATGAAGTGTAACGAGAAACACACCGGCCCTTTGTACTTGAAAGCACCGGGCAAAGTCTCCGTGTGTACCCGTTAACGTCGGGACGAAGAGTTTCCGTGGCGGGCCAATTACGTTTCTACTACTGTACGGCCGAGCAACCACAACGGTCTGACCATCTCGCAGCTCCTTCCGCTTACACTCTTCCGTGAGCGCTTCTCCGTACCGTATGTGTGTTTGACGTACGCCCGCGATAATGGAAACCGAAATGGACACTCTTGGGTTTCGCGGTTCACCAACCAGGTCAGATTCTACTCTCGCCCGTAGTGAAAACTTACTGGCAACGTTTGCGTATTAATATACGACCACTGCCCAAAGAATACTAACCAAATTCACATCTCATGCAAACCCTCAACCCAAACAAACCCAAACAAATTTATTTCTTCTCATTAAGGGGTTAGGGCACTCTAGAAACAGAAAAAATAGGCTTTTTGGGGATTTTTCTTTCAGAAAAACTACAAAATCAATCGAGATTACAAAAAAGGGTGTTTATCGTACATATCAGTGACTGTAGGCAATAGTTTTTTTGAAGCGATTCATTTCAAAATGGCGGCTGTGCAGCGTTTATCTCAAAACTGCATTTTTTAAGTTGGCAGGAAACATAACTCAGACAGTTTTCAACCGATTCACTTGAAATGTTGAATATATCTTGAAAAATACATTGTCTATGGAAGTACGTAGGATTTTTCTTTATATTGCATAGTTCATTTGTTTTTAACAATTATCTGACGGAATTTTTGACTTTCCAAAAATTTTCCTAAAAAATTGTCATTGGTTGTATCATCATTCAATAATAAGTCTTTGAAGTAACAAAAATGCGGACAATATAAGTTTTCAACAATTAGTCTGCCGAAGGATTCGATTTTTTCCGTTGTTCACTATTCCGAAAATGCTTAAATACAAACCTCTGAATAAATATACTTTTCGGAAAGACGGTTGACACTGTCTTTTTTTCGTATCCACAAACCTTGCTCTTTAAAAACCTCAAAGTACGTTTTTTATATTAAAAAAAAAAATTACGATCTTTTTCGTGCAAGTACATATTTTTCAACACACCTCCAACTTCGAACGAAGGTTTGGACACTTAATTTTTGCTTTTCTGGAAAACTAAATTTTGGGCCGTAAAATGAGGATCATTGACTGCAAAAAACGTCTCTGCAGAAAAAAAACACAAATGCACGTTTACCGAAATACAACGATTTAAAAAACGCCTGGGGTCAGATTGACCCCATATGCAGTCGGAGGTTCGTGGCGGACGTACGCAGTCGAAGGGTTAAAGGAAATATTTCTTCACAATTTTTTAGACTTAAGGGTCGTTTTATTACTACTTTTGGCTGTTACATGGTTTTTTTTAATTTTTGAAACTGGCGAAGGTATGGTACGATCTTCTGGAACAAGAAATCGTGAAAATGATTTTACAAAAAGACAATGACGATTTGTCGTGAATAAAATGCTGCTACACTTTATTGTACACTGAGAAAAAAAACCAATTGAATAAAAAAATATATATTATTTGACCCAAATAAATGTGCTGCTGCGGAGTGCCACCGACATATGAGATTGCTACAATACTATAAAATATTGGTAAATGTAATTGATTCAAATAACATATTATTTTATTTGAAAAAGCTCTTCTGTTCTCTGAATATCTACATTATCCTTCAAATAAAATTATATTCTTTTGAAATCATTCTAGATACAATCCGTAGATGTATGGATGAAATAATTAAGCGGTTGCTACAACATTTTTTATTTCGTACAAAAATATAATCAATAGAATTAATTATTTCTTTACTGCATCGAAACGAATATGCCATGGGACGTAAGTTTTCCAATTTGTTTTGAATCTTCAATAAAAAGTGAGCATTAGGATGATCATCCACGATAATAGTGGAGAGAATATCAGATATCCAATGGAATATCCATGGAGAGAATATTAGATATCCAACTGATAAGAACAGATACTACACTTTGATCTTGGCCGCAGGCCAAGAAGCGTTACTCTTTAGAGTTTCTCCGGCGTTTAAGTAGATTTTCGGTTCGCGCTACGCTTACGAGAAATGAGCGCGCATGCGGCTTCTAGCGGTTACTCCGAGAACTACGAGTTTCCTCACACCTATAATTTTTGTGGCGCTCGGCCATGATTTGGTTGAATTTTTTTCAACCAAATGCGCAAGAAACAAATTTCATTTTCGCATTATTTTTTAACCAATTCAGACATTTGCTTAATATTTTTCAATCAAAAGAAAATATTCATATTTTAACGAATAATTTACTTGGAAATCAATATCGGATATGGTGAAAAAAATAAAATAACATTTACTCAATAGAAATTTTATCTGAATCAAAGGAGCGAAATTCAATTCTTCTTGTGTACTCGAATAAGCAATATTCATGTTATGAATTGAAACGCTTTTTTTGTTCGTTGCAGAAAATGCATTCAAAACCATATCATTTGTTCGCGATAATTTTTTACATAGTTTCAATAATATGTTGTTCTCGGCTAACAATATATCTTTTGAATGAAAAAAAAAACTTTTAAATTTATCATGTTATTAAAATCAATAGCGTTTTGTTTGGACTAAAAAATCCGGTTATTTACATCAACAATTTTACAATGGAATCAATGAAATTTCATTTAATAACACCAATGATATTGGAACAATGATTTTTTTCTCAGTGTATCTTAAGTACTGTTCGTAATAACTAATTTTGATAATTGTTTTTCATACGATACTGAAAATATGAATTGATAACTTACGAAAATAAGCCATTCATAAAAATAAAATAATAAATTAGGGTAAAAGCGTACAATTTTTCCGCGTGTCTGACCACAAATGGTCTCGCTCTACTGCGAGTATCGGGCGCGATGAAAAATCATGAAGGACAAGCTTGCGGGACAATGACGAATGAAGGAAATTTGTCGAACGCACTCCGCATGTGGTCCTCCTGATGCGTTTACTACGGAAATCCCCGGAAAAAATTCAAACGGAAGAAAAAATGTTTCTCAACTGGACGCGCATCTCGTATGAATTTTCTCAAAATATGGGAGGCTCCGAGATATGATTTATAGGGAGTACCTTCACCGTAAAATCATTGGTTCGGCCCAACGACACGCAAGAGTACGTTTCGTGAAAACGTACGCGAACGAGCAGAATAATAGCGATAATATTATTCTGTGTATACGAGTCGTTCTACTAAAAATCGACCATACAATGGTATTTACTCTCGAAAAAACAATACTATTCGATATTCCTCAAAAACCGATTAAGGTTAAAATAATTCGCCGAAAAAAGTGTTCTCTTTCCGTGCCTAAATAATGGAATTTAGGGTTGTTCAAAAAGCGTTGCCAATTAAGACAGGCCATCACTGTGACCGGTAAAAAAAAATGATTTTTTTGCATTTTTTGAAAGTGTACATATTCGAGAATATGTCAAAAATGATTGAAGTTAAAATGTTGAAAATAGACCAAGTTAGAGACGATTTAGTGAGAGCTGGTAGCGCAACGATTTACGTATGCCTTCAATCGCGTTTTTCTCGAAACGACTTTTCTCCACCTGGCCGAAATCGTAACTCTTGCTCTTCTAATTGTCCGCTTTTCAATTTAAGAAACAAAAATTTCCGCAATGCAGGAGCTATTGTACGTGGCTGTTTTTTTTAATCTAGTATTTTTTAAGGGGTGAGATGTAGTCAGAAATTTCAAAAAATCGATTTTTTTAAACATTTTCTTGAAGTATAATGTTTCGAAAGTATTCCCTGAAAATGTCAAGTCAATCCGATGAATAGTTTCCGGGATATCCCACAACTAGTGAAGGGACGTCGGGTCCCCATGGCAGGTATAGACGTGGCTGACATACGCGCAAACGATAATACCCGGGAAGGCAGAATGCTTCGAAGACAACAACAAATTGATATTTTGGAAGCTTCCACATCGGCAGAAGCCCTATTGTATAGGCCAGGAATTGATGATTCGATGTAAGTAATTTTTTAATTAGTATTTCTATACATAAATCAAGTGTGAAATAGGAAAACTCTTTCAAAAATTTTCAAAAATGTATTACTCGAAAACTATGAACTTTAGCAAAATTTTACAAAGAATACTTTCATTTTAAAATTGCCCAAAATATTTTTAAAAAATAATTTATCCCGAGAAAGATTAATTTAAAAAAAATTAACAATTGGGTATAAACAACTGAATGCTCGACTTTTCGGCAAAAAATTGTGATATTCGGATTCAGCGGATCAAAATACATTTAAAAAGTTTAGCTTCATCCATCGAGCCCAAAATTTTACGCAGGTATAATACCGTATCCACGCCGAAAAACTTTAAACGCGTTTTTCTCGAAATTATGTATTTTAAGTCGGTGACCACTATAATTCAAAAACCACTCGATGGATTTTGATGACATTTGGTGTGCTTATTGATAGCATTAAAAACTAGTCCTTAATCGAAGGATTTTTATTTTTGTTGAAAATTTCTATTTCTTTTTAAACAATAAACGAGCGATTTTTTGGTCGAAAATCAAAAGTTATCTGTCGGAAGCCGCATTTTGTTAATTAAAAAAAGCTTCGATTAAGAACTAGATTTATTGTTAAACTAATGATTTTTTTTGGTTATTTGATTTCAGATGATCCACTAAAATGTTATGATCCTCGCCGCAAAGCACTACATTCCGAAGGGGGTCCGACAAAGATGACGATATTTTTATAAATAATCAATATTTTTCTTTGAAAATGTGTACAAGTCAAGTTGAAATATAACATAATATAACATTTTTTTACACCAGCGGCTTTGTGAACTTTGTTTCGTAAAAAAAAAGGTATATACAGATTAAAAAACTTTTTTGTTTTCATTTTTCAGACCAACCATTGTCATGTTATCGATCCGGCCGTTGGACCATATTTTTATACAGAGGCTCCATTATACCTCAATAACGTTGTTATTTCTCAATTTTTTCAGTATTTATACTCAATGACATACTTTTTCCAAATCTTAAATAAATAATCTAATACACAAAGAAAATCGGAAAACCGACCTTTTTCGGCCGGCAGAAAATTCAATTCTATAGTGTGACAATCGAAAAAACTATTAATTCTTTACAACAAACATATTACATTTCCATCACCCTGCCACAAAAAAACGGAGAATATTTTCGCCAATTATTTTCTTCAATAATATCATTAATATTAATAAACATAATATAAATATATTAATATTATCTAATATATTATTATTATAGTATATTAATATGTATACGAACATTAGCGAAAATATTTATACGTTTATTTCCGTACGGTGTTGATATTTGAAACGAGCTGTCGAGAACATACTACCTCTTTTCCGAAGAGTTATTTAAAAAAAGCAATGTGTGCAAATCCTTTTTTTACCCTCTGTAGGTAAATGGCACTGATACGCGTTGGCAGGTGGTCTTATGGATCATTCGGGATTGGAAAGTCGTTAATTAAGTGGATGCAAAAGCTAGATGCGCCATTTCTGCATAGAAACGTTGTTACGAGCCCTACATTAAGGGAGAAAACCCCGAGGTGGATATTCTCTCTCTCTCATTCACTCTTGCCCTCTGCGTAAAAGTTTCGACTGGTGTGAGGTGGAAATACTGAAGTGTTGTTGCTGCATGAGAGCTGGCGGAGAATGAGGTTGTCGAGCGTTACCTACGGTGGTTTCGAAAGTTCAGCCGGCATTCTCCGGCAGATCGGGACAAGGTGCGGGGGAGTTCGAAGCTCGTTCGAGCCGCTCCCCACACGTCATACCGCCCGCGCTCCGTTTTCCTGCCATCCGCCATTTACTCTCTGATGTATACGTCGACCATCAAACTCACCCTTAACGACGTTCCGGTCAGTCGCTACTTTTTCACCCCGGAGACCATTAGCATTTTGCCAACCGAGCGTGACAATCTTTTTTCACCTTTTCTCCCCTTCGCGACTAGAAGCTTGAAAAAATAGACTTCTTTCGTTCTCTTTATTTTTTTTCAGAGCTTTCGAGTCTCCTTACCGTCGTATGATTTTCAGAAAACACGACGTATCCGTCAAAAATCAAACTAGCGACAAAATGTGGGTGGCCGATGTTTCGGCGAAACGAATAAATTATTAGGACCAACGTGTTGGACAAATAATGCGAATTACCAAGTCAAGATATAGTCGATATGAGGAATACACGTCTGCAGATGTGTACCCAACGGTATATACGTGTAGACACGATGCGGTAACTTTATAGATCGCCCATACATATGTATGCGGTTACGTATGCCACCACTTTGTGATCGCGCGAGGCGCTTCCGGTACCATGATTCTATGCATGTATGCGCCTATTTATGTATTTATGTAGATGGATTTCTTGACTACGCAATATACTAGTGGTTTGCCGGAATCGCGAATACTGTATTGTACACGACGAAATGAGGCTATTATATTTTAGTCAATTCATCGTCATTGTCGTTATTGTTATTTTTGGCATCATTATTATTGCTCTTTGTTTGCATATACTATTGTTATCAAGTGATTATTATTAAGGCCTTAGGCCACTCTAGAGGCCGAAAAAATAGGCTTTTTGGGTTTTTTTTCAGAAAAACTACAAAATACATCGAGATTACGAAAAAGGGTGTTTATCATACATATCAGTGACTGTATACAATAATTTTTTTTGACGATTAATTTTAAAATGACGGCTGTGCAGCGTTTATCTCAAAGCTGCATTTTTTAAGTTGGCCGGAAACATAACTCAGACAATTTTCTACCAATTAATTTGAAATGTTGAGTATATCTTGAAAAATACATTGTCTATGTACGTAGGATTTTTTTAAATATTCCATAGTTCGTTTGTTATTAACGATTTTTTAGGCAAATTTTTGGAAAGTGAAAAAATTGAACAAATGAACTATGCAATATAAAAAAAAATCCTACGGACTTCCATAGACAATGTATTTTTCAAGATATATTCAATATTTCAAGTGAATCGGTTGAAAATTGTCTGAGTTATGTTTCCGGCCAACTCAAAAAATGTAGTTTTGAGATAAAAGCTGCACAGCCGCCATTTTGAAATTAATTCCTTCAAAAAAATTATTGCATACAGTCACTGATATGTATGATAAACACCCTTTTTGTAATCGTGATTTATTTTATAGTTTTTTTTTTAAATCCCCAAAAAGCCTTTTTTCGGCCTTTAGAGTGGCCTAACCCCTTAAGGCGGGATATACATTTAGACAGGAAAAAACAAGCAGTATTGAGGGATTTTTTAAACTAAGAAATAATTATTCTACAATTATAAAACTTTAGGCATACTTTAATACTATGTTTAAGTACACAGAACAATTTTTTAAAATTAATCCATCATCAAAATGGCGAAGCTGTGGCAGATTGTTACAGCAGGGTCGCTGCGGGAGTTGCGAATCAGCGTGCAGACTAGCTTCCCGTAGACTTTGATTTGCAAAAAAATTCAAACATTCTTTGAGTTAGAACGTATATAGTTTCTATGTGACGATGATTAAGATGAAGAAAATACAAATTTGAGAAAATGGCACGCTTAGACAAAAAAAAACAACATTTCTGTAAAATGTGGATTAAAAAAGTAGTTTTGTTTTTAATTTTTCAAAAACAATTTTCGTCATGTGGAAGGTACCAATATTATCAATATTTCCACCAAGTTTCAACTTAATCGGCTTAATAGTTTTTGAGTAATCCTGCACTGAGAATAAAATCATTGACCCGATATCATTGGTGTTATTGAAGGAAATTTCGTTGAATCAATTTTAAAATTGTTGGTGTAAATAATCGGATTTATTAGTCCAAACAAAACGCTATTAACTTGAATAACATGATAAAATTAAAAGTTTTTTTTTATTCAAAAGATATCATTGTTGGCCGAGAACAATATATTATTGAAACTATCTAAAAAATTGTCGCGAACAAATTATATAGTTTTGAATGCAATTTTTGCAACGAATGCAAAAAGCGTTTCAATTCATAACATGAATATTATTGATTCGAGTACACAAGAAAAATTGAATTTCGCTCGTTTGATTCAAATAAAATTTCTATTGAGTAAATATGTTATTTTATTGTTTTCACCATATCCGATATTGATTTCCAAGTACATTATTTGTTAAAATATTAATATTTTATTTTGATTGAAAAATATTAAGCAAATGTCTGAATTGGTTAAAAATGTATGCGATAGTGAAATTTGTTTGTTGCACATTTGGTTGAAAAAATTGAACCAAATCATGGCCGAGCGCCACCGAAATTATCAGTGTGAGGAAACCCGTAGTGCTCGGAGTAACTGCTAGAGGCCGCACGCGCGCTCGTTTCTCGTAAGCGTAGCGCGAACTGAAAATCTACTTAAACGCTGGAGAAACTCTAAAGAGTATCGCTTCTTGGCCTGTGGCTAAGATCGAAGTGTAGTATCTGTTCTAATCAGTTGAATATCCGATATTCTCTCCATGGATATTCCATTGGATATCGATATTCTCTCCACTATTATCGTGGATGATCATTCTAATGCTCACTTTTTATTTAAGATTTAAAACAAATTCAAAAACTTACGTCCCATGGCATATTCGTTTCTATGTAGTAAAGAAATAATTAATTCTATTGATTATATTTTTGTACGAAATAAAAAAAATTTGTAGCAACCGCACAATTATTTCATTCAATACATCTACGGTTGTATATAGAATGAATTCAATAGAATATAATTTTATTTGAAGGATAATGTAGATATTCAGAGAACAGAAGAGCTTTTTTAAATAAAATAATATGTTATTTGAATCAATCACAATTTCGAATATTTTATAGTATTGAAACAACCTCATATACGGTGGCACTCCGCAGCAGCACATTCATTTGGATCAACCAATATCTTTTTTTGATTCAATTGGTTTTTTGTCTCAGTGTGCACGCAAATTTCGATAATGCAGTTTTGAGAAAAACGCGTTTGAAGTTGACGTCCGCTCCGAACTCGAGCGGTGAATCACAGCGTTGACGTGCTGTAATGTTTGAAGTTTTTCGAATTTCGCTTTGAAACTTTGGGAATATATTCTACATATATGGTTCTATCGTTTAAAGAAAAAAAAAAGAAATCGATTTTTTGGTCGTTGTAAATGTATATCCCGCCTTAATGTTATATACTATGCCAGACAGAAATTGATTGGGGAGTCCCCAGAGCCTACTATATCCCTATAGGGGTTGAATAGAGACGCAAGTGGGGAAGCCCACATTTGATCCGAGTGGATTCCGCGCTATTATCCGAATGACATCGTTTGCAGATTTTTTATTTGAAATTTTCAACCGGAATTTGTTGGATTTCCAAAAAACAAATATACTTTCGGGATCCCGGGGATAAATTTATTGCGGTGTCCCAAAATGCACCAACATCTCTAGAGGGATTTGTCAGGGATACCGTAGATAGGGAGTCCTCATTGTGATCCAATTGGATTCTGCACTGTTTCCGAATGAGCGCCGTTTGAAAATTCTCACCACAATCGAATTATTAATTTGGTATCGTCATTTTTGTTGATTATTTGCTAGTAAAGAAATCATTACAACTGGTTTATTTTGATTTTTTTTCGGCCGAAGGATAATGCGTACAAACCCGCAAATATATTGGAACTCAGGAAATAAGAAAATACGATCGAAATTTTGTTGATCTGGAATATATAGAGTGCATTAAATTAAGAGGGGAGATACCTTTAGGCAAAGAGAAAATTTGCTGATTTTTATTATTTTTTTTCTTTAAGGAAAGATTTCTTTACTATTTTCCAGACTTAGGATAATTTTATTACTACTTTTGGCTATTACATGGTATCATTTTATTAATCTCAAAAAATTGCGGGGATACCGTAAAATGAGATTACATTGAACAGGTTTTGATAGTTTTTTGTAGGTAACTTAACATCCTAAATTGCAACTTTTTTGCTCCAAAAGAATAATCTGTCATTTGGCTATCCAATGTGTAAAAAAGTCAAGCCTAAAAGTATCTCCCCCTTAACGAAATCGAGTTTTATTCGGAATCAAAGAAATAGTCAATGTATTGCCTTACCTGAAAAGCAATTGCCTCCCGCTCGATCTCCGACATGTTTTTGAATATACTGTTGATGATAGTAAGGAACTTGTCCCGCGAGAGCAATACCCGTTGATCCTTCTCGAAGTAGTCGTTGAAGTCGTAGAGAATGAAGTAAGTGCCTGTGAGAAGAAAAAAAGACGAAAAAAAACATTAGGTTCATTAGAGAGCATGCTCTTTATTTTTGCTACATCGTCGCGGAGAATCTTCAAGCTCAAACCCGCTCTCGATTTGCTCACTCCTCCGAGTATCCTCTCCAACAATTTCCTCATCTCGCTCAACGCAGCCTCGTTTCTATAGCCTTCTCATTCTCCGTTCTTTTCCACTCTCGAGAACTATCATTGTGTATCAACGTTGAAATACTTTTACGAATATCTCGCCGCTTGGATTTCCCGTATGCAAAAACATTCTCGTTTTTTATCGGCGAAGAAAAAAAATGAACTTTCTTTCGTTCCCCAGTGAGAGGGAAGAATATTCCCTCGAGAACGCGAAGAATATTCCTTGAGAATGCGAAAAATATTTGTCGAGAACCTGAGCTTCTTTCGTCTATTATTCATCCTACCTCCAAGACCCTCTTAAAATTTAACAAAACAAGTTTTCCATTCCGGACTCTTGTTTTTTTTTCATTCAGCAGCTTATCTTGTTTTTTTAATTCGTTTTTTTTACGTGGATTTTTTTTCTCGTCGTCCCTCGTTGCCTGGTAAATTCCTACGAGCACTATTTTTCCCCAATTTCGTTTTGTACGAGAGCCTCGGGTACATTTATTTTTATTTTTGTGCAGGCCATCGAATGCTCGACGTTGTATGAATTTCCAGCGAGCAGTGAACATCGCGAGATGCAAAAGTGCACAGCCCGAGGGGCGGAGGATAGTGGAAAAAGGAACGAGGATAAACGGTCGAAGAATGGAAGGACGAAGGAAGAAGAACGCACAAGCTTTGGAAAATGGACGAAAAACGAGGGGGGAAAAAAATGACGTTCGGGTAGGCAGCGAAAGCACAAGAGGAAGAAGAAATAGATGGGAATAAAAAGGAAAAGAAAGGAAGTAGAGAGAGAGTACTCCTCAGTTCGTAGGAAAAGGATTTTGTGCCGTGCTGGTTCACGACCCTTGTCGCGATGGAAGAATCGAAAGGGTGACATTTTTCCCGAAAGATATCGAGTTTCTCTACGAGCTGGAGTCCTTCCTCCAAATCGAAGATTTTTCCTCGATATCTACATATATATTTATCTACATATTTACATATACAGGGTGTGCGAGAACTGCATGCGTTCCCTGAAATGGGGGGTTGGGGATGAAATTCTGAGTCGATCGATATAAGCATGTATGGGTCTCAGAACAACCCCTGAATTATTATTCATTTTTAAAGGCGGGCCAATCAGGTGCGATATGCTGGCTCAGCGGGCGCACCTGATTGGCCTGCCTTCAAAAATGAATAATAATTCAGGGGTTGATCTGAGATCCACACATGCTTATATCAATCGACTTAGAATTTCACCCCCAACCCCCCATTCCACGGAACGCATTCAGTTCTGGGACACCCTGTATATCTATACATAAAAGGCAGATCCGTGTTCCACATCTATTTCTCGAACCCGAGGGGTCAAAGTATTTTTTTTTTCACTTCAGCTCCGAACGGGAACGAAAAAATGTCGGTCAACAATCAAGAGAGTACTTTTTTTTAGCGCAGCAAGATTAATGAATAATGTATGACGAATCGTTGCTGTCGACACAACCAAATATATAGGTCTCCTGAAATATTTCGAGTGTTTAACAAATTAAATGGTTAATATTCATGTGTCATTTTTTTGAACGTATCCCATACTACTGACTCCCAGGTATAGCACAATTCGCAGTTGCCGTCTGGTGCAGGAAATTACACGCGAATTCTGAACTCGAAGGTGTGCCCTCGTGGGAAGAAATAAGTATGTTGGATACGTGTAAAAAGTAGATCTTGTACGTGTTCCATACATTTGTGATGTATATGAAGTATGGAAACTTCTGTACATATTTTACATGCATACATGTCTACCTTATGTAGAAATGGATATCTCTATATCTTTGTGATGTATATGTATGTGAATATTGATATGTATACATATGTGTGTGTGTGTGTGGATATGTGGATATATATATACTGCGAAAACATGGGTTCCGTATATTGTCTATGCATATTTAAATAACCTTTTTTTGCTCTACATTTATTTCTCATGCATACATTTTCAACACTTCTTAATGATTTGAAAAAATGCTCATTGTGCATAATACGAAAAAGTTCATTCAAGGCGTTATATCTGAGTAGAATAAAATGTGTGACTTCCGTCGGAAGAACAATAGCTCCTCAATCAGTTTTGTTACTTTAATCGCGTTTTTCTCGTAACCACGTGATTGAAATCAGAAGAACGCACAATTCGAACAGTTTTCAACAGATTGTCTTGACATTTTATCTGTAGCTTCTTAGATAGATTTTCTCAAGAACTACACACGATTTTCATGATTCATCGATGATTCTCGTTATTATAAACAAACAAAAGCCGAGCTTTTTTTAGCAAAAAAAAAACATTTTTAGAAAGAGATGCTATTTTTTTAGAAAAAAAACATATTTTTTATTAATTCTGTTTACTTAGCTAGCAATGCTAATGTAAATTGCGATAATTTTCTATTTCGAGCTTTTTTCGTTCCAGGTGCTGACCCGTAAAAGTTCTGTGTCCTCCCGCAGAGCACCTGAAAAAAAACGCTCTTACAAAAGGAGGACGCCATTCGGGATCTGCCGATTTCGCCCAAACTGCGTGGATGGAAGGAGATGGGTCGCTACTTAAGGCGTAACCCCCACTTGTAGCGCAAAAAAGGCCTTTTTCATGAATTTTTTTAAAGAAAACTACAAAACTTTTTTAATCGATCAATATACCATCTTAAAGAACACAGCTTGAAGAACTTTCAGAAATTTTTTTATTGAAAAATATTACATTGTTTAGTGGCAAATGGCCGTCAATGAAATAATGTTTTTATATACACGGTTTGCGGTGACCAACATTGCGGCGAAGTTGATCATCTGAAAAAAAATGCGGATGGATTTAGTCAAATATAAGTATAAACTAGTCTTTAATCGAAGGATTTTAAAAAATATTCATTTTTCACAAAATGGCGGACAGTCAAAGTTAATGGTTCGATTTAAACGAAAAAAAACGGCCGTTTTTGGCTATAAAGCGGCCATTGTTTTTCGAAAAAAAATTCGAACGATTAAAGACTACATTTTTATGTATTAAATAAGCCTGCAAAATTTCAAGAATATCGGTTCATTAGTGTTCGAGTAATCTTGGTCACCGACTTCAGAAATGCCATTTTGAGAAAAACGCGTTTAAAGTTTCAATTTCAGTTTACACGAAGAAAATATTTTTTTTTTGTAAACTTACATAGAGTTATCTATTCCGGGCATAAAAAAAACTGCACTTCAAATTGCACTTCAAAAAAATGCAATAAAAAAAATCGATTTTTTCAAAATCGCAAGTGGGGGTAACCCCTTAACGTTCGTAAAATATTTCGCCAGAGTAACCGCCGTGGGTAACACGCCTATCGCTGGTTACCCATAGTAAAGGTAACACGCTCTCCAAAGATTTCCGAGTAGAGCTTGTGGGATATTTTTTCGACCATTCCGAAGTCAGCGTCGTAGCACAGTGGTCAAGCGCATTGCCTGTCACCCCGATGGCTTGGATTCGATTCTCGCTGCTACCGGCTTTTTTTAATTACCTTTTTTTACTTTCTTGCAATGTTCAATTATTTATTGCAGAATTTAAAGGGATATACCAGTGTGACGATTTCAAAAAAATCGATTTTTTTGCCTTTTTCGACAGTTTATACTTTCAAGAATATTATCATTTTATCTTGCAAAAATCGATAGTTGAATCTTTAAACGCGTTTTTCTCGAAATGAGATTTTTCAAATTTGCTGACATTATAACTCAAAGAGCGACTATTCGATTGACTGGTAATTTGTACTGAGTACTCTTGAATATATTTACTCTACAATGACGTGGGATATTTTTGATTGAATGAAAATTGACGATTTGGCATTGAACAAAAACGACCATTTTATAGGCAAGAAAACAGACTTTCTTTCATAACTACGCCATTTTGTTAGATTTTGATATTTTTCGAAAATCCTACGTCATTGCACAGGAAATACATTCCAGTTTAACATTTTTTCCTTTTTCGGTTTCAGCTACTCAATCGGCCGGAATCATGTCAGCAGTAGAGGAACTTTTTTTTCGGCGCCTCCGAAGGCAGCGCATAAGTCGCTTGGATCTCAATATTTTTCTGTGAAAAAATTATGTAATATAGGTTAAATATAGCCAAATATATTCTTAATTTTTCGAAACATTTAATTGAGTACTTTTCTTCCGAAAAATTCCCGAAAATCACCCAAATGATCAGCGTTCACACTGGTGCAGCCCCTTAAATCCTTCGTTCAATCACGAGCTATACTCATCTACTCACAAAAAATTTGGTTTTTTAATTTCAGATAAAGCTATCATGAGTTATCCTGACCATCACGAGGACACTTTTTTCAGGGGTCTCCGGAAACCAGGTCCAGTGGCTGAATTTCCCAAATTATTGAATGAATTTTTTTTTTACATTGTTGAATTGTTGCTCTTTTATGTGCTTAATATTTCGCATAAAATAATTCATATATTATATATTTTTTTAATATAAAAAATATGTTTTTTTTTGTGTTCAAACAAACCCACGTAACCCATTCAGTCCCGATGTGCGTCCTCCCCTTATTAGTGCAGCTACGACTGAGCCGCCATTGTGTATTCTTCCCCATCCAAAAAAATCCTAAGCATACGTCAACACATCTAAAATAAACCCTCCAAACCTTATTTTAAAGGGGTTTTTAGTATAAAAAAAAATGGTCAAAAAAGTATGTTTTTTCGATGAGCCTGATTTTCAGTAGCTACCCATATCGGCAAAGTTAACGCGATGGCGCGTACTCCCGTAAACACGGTTAATTTCACGAACGAGCGAAGAGCTATTGGTTTCGAGCGTGCGTCCGGACAACTAATTGGTGGCTTTTCGCCGAAGCCGCGACTCTGCAAACGCAGGGTTAAATTTGACTGTGTTTTCGACATGCGGACCGCGAGAGGGTGAGAGAGAGAGAGAAAGGTGAGTGGACATGGCGTAGCCAGATCAAAAGCTGAGGGGGTTGCAACAACAAGAACTTTGACGGATGCATTGGATCAGTTGACTGCGCTCGTTTATGCCGTATGAACGGATCGAACAGGCCGAATCAATCGACAAACAGGAGACGGTCACGCGAAGCCTTCACAGTGTGGCCAGAGTTACATATCATTGCCAATTGTATCTGCTACACCCACACACATAGACGAGTGCATGTGAGTGTGTCGGTGGGTACGCGTGTGTACCGAATCGAAACTCCATCGGGGCTCGGCGACGTAACGTCGCCAACTCCAGCCTCAGACTAACCCCTCGCTCGATCGACCACCACCGACAGTCAATTAGTCGTAACCACGTTATTGTAGTGGTTTCTCCACTCTTCCGGTTTCTCCGCTCCACCCCGTACCCTGGAATCTTCGGCCTTTACACTCGCGTTCAAAAGTTTCGTAGTCCTGGCGAAAATCCCTTTTTGTGGCACCTCTTCTCGCATTCGAAAACTGATGGATGACGTCGACGCAATGAGAAAAAAAACCAAATGAATCAAAAAAATATATCGGTTGATTCAAATAAATGAGATTGTTACAATACTATAAAATATTGGAAAATGTGATTGAGTTAAATAACATATTATTTTATTTCAAAATCTCTTCTGTTCTCTGAATATCTACATTATCCTTCAACTAAAATTATTTTATATTGAAATCATTCTACATACAATCCGGAGATATATGGGTGAAATAATTAAGCGGTTGCTACAACATTTTTTATTTCGTAAAAAAATATAATCAATAGAATGAATTATTTATTTACTACATCGAAACGAATATGCCATGAAACGTAACATTTTCGTACTCCGTACAATATCAAAAGTGCAATATCATGCAACTAGTATGAGATAGAGACAAGTTTATATCACGATTGAAATATCAACAACATGGACCCGAAATAATGGTATTTTTTGCCACAAAGTACAGGTGTCTTCTGTAGCAACGCATTTAGTCTCTGATGGGAAAAAATATAATATTCGATGAAATAAATGTTCATTGCAATCAAAAGAATATATTTGTGAATTCGAGAAGTCATGTTTTTAATATGATTCTGTGTGCACATGCAAACGTTTCTTGATTGTTGGTTCAAATAAATGTACACTCACGAGAATTGCTGAAATATTTGAAAAATCGCATGCGTTTTTTTGGAATAGGATAGAATTGTCACAATAAAGTGTTTGATCGAAATCGTTTTATTAAAAAAATTGAAAGATTTTCAATTTTTTCAAATCTTAAATAAAAGGTGAGCATTAGAATGATCAACCACGATAATAGTGAAGAGAGTATCAGATATCCAATGGAATATCCATGGAGAGAATATCAGATATTCAACTGATAAGAACAGATACTGCACTTTGATCTCAGCCACAGGCCAAGAAGAGATACTCTTTAGAGTTTCTCCGGCGTATAAGTAGATTTTCGGTTCGCGCTACGCTTACGAGAAACGAGCGCGCGTGCGGCTTCTAGCGGTTACTCCGAGAACTACGGGTTTCCTCACACCTATAATTTCGCTGGCGCTCGGCCATGATTTGGTTGCATTTTTTTCAACCAAATGCGCAAGAAACAAATTTTATTTTCGCATAATTTCTTAACCAATTCAGACATTTGCTTAATATTTTTCAATCAAAATAAAATATTAATATTTTAACGAATAATGTACTTGGAAATCAATATCGGATATGGTGAAAAAAATTAAATAACATATTTACTCAATAGAATTTTTATCTGAATCAAACGAGGCGAAATTCAATTTTTCTTGTGTACTCGAATCAACAATATTAATGTTATGAATTGAAAGGCTTTTTTTGTTCGTTGCAGGAAATGCATTCAAAACTATATAATTTGTTCGCGATAATTTTTTAGATAGTTTCAATAATATATCGTTCTCGGCTAACAATATATCTTTTGAATGAAAAAAAAACTTTCAATTTTATCATGTTATTAAAATCAATAGCGTTTTGTTTGGACTAATAAATCCGATTATATACACCAACAATTTTACAATTGAACCAACGCAATTTCATTCAATAACACCAATGATATTGGATCAATGGTTTTTTTCTCAGTGTGATTTTTTTTGAACCAACAATAAAGGATTTTGACCCGAGAATCCTCTTTGGATTTTATTCAATTTCATCCGAAAATTCTCTCTGGAATTAAAATTGAGTACTGAGCCGCCTTGTTGGGAGAATTAATCGCAATCAGCGCAAAGATATCCAACCCTCATTTATATCAGAGCGCCAAAGCTTCGGAAAACAGTCGCGAATATTTTTGGAGCCGAAATTAGGAGACTCCGCGATTCAAGAAAAATCCTGTCGACGCATTGAAAACAAAAAAGCCGAAGAGCCCGCGGGGGGGAGGGAGGAAATAAAAAAAGTACAGGGTAAATATGTGAAAATGGCAATGGGTATAAATGACAATACGCCTAGCTACATGTGGAGAATGGAGGCGGGAAGAGGCATAGGAATAGAACAACAGAAGCATGGAAAAGAGCAGCGAACTAACTATGTGAGATAATGAAAATGCCGAAAAGTAGGTGGCCGAAGAAGTGTTTGAAAGAAGAAGCCAGAGCGATATTGAGGGGGGCGATTACTTTAGGCGAGGAAAAAATGGCTGATTTTCATGATTTTTTTTTAAAGCAAAGATTTCTTTGCCATTTTTGAGACTTAGGGTAGGTTTTATTACTACGTTTGGCCATTACCTAGTATTTTTCATTTTTGTCAATCTTTAAAAATGGCGGAGCCATAGCTCGGTCTTCCAAAACTGCATTTTCAAAACTGGAGTGACGTATAGCCAAGAAATGAATCTACCGATTCGGATGAAATTTGGTATAAATCTTTCCAACCTTATTGTCTAAAACGTGACTTCAAATATTTTTGAGAAGAAAGAAAGTCTTTTTTTATTGCAAAATGTATCCATTTTTTTTCGGAAAACTCAATCTTTTTGTTTCAAAGCGAACCATTTCATCGATTTTTAACATTTCTCACTTTTTATTATTTCTATTCTGCGTATGAGTATTAAGGGGCTATACCAGTGTGACCCTTTCAAAAAATCGATTTTTTCTGCCTTTTTCGACAGTTCATACTTTCAAGAATATCCTGTAAATATTTGAAGGCCGTATCTCTATCGATTTATCTTGCAAAAATCGATAGTTAAATCTTTAAACGCGTTTTTCTCGAAATTAAATTTTTCACATTTGCTGACATTGTAACTCAAAGAGCAATTATTCGATTGACTTGAAATTTGAACTGAGTACTCTTGAATATATTTACTCTACAATGACGTAGGATATTTTCGATTGGATGAAAATTGACGATTTGGCATTGAAAAACACGACCATTTTATAGGCAAGCAAACAGACTTTTTTCACAACTACGCCATTTTGTTAGATTTTGATATTTTTCGAAAATCCTACCCCATTATACAGGAAATACCTTCCAGTTTAAGGCGTTACCCAAACTTGTAGCGCAAAAAAGGCCTTTTTCATGAATTTTTTTAAAGAAAACTACAAAACTTTTTTAATCGATCAATGTACCATCTTAAAGAACACATCTTAAAGAACTTTCAGTAATTTTTTTATTGAAAAATATTACATTGTTTAGTGGCAAATGGCCATCAATGAAATCATGTTTTTATATACACGATTTGCGGTGACCAACATTGCGGCGAAGTGGATCATCTGAAAAAAAAAATGCGGATGGATTTAGTCAAATATAAGTATAAACTAGTCTTTAATCGAAGGATTTTAAAAAATATTCATTTTTCACAAAATGGCGGACAGTCAAAGTTAATGGTTCGATTTTAACGAAAAAAACGGCCGTTTTTTGGCTATAAAACGGCCATTTTTTTCGAAAAAAAAATCGCACGATTGAAGACTACATTTTTATGTATTAAATAAGCCTGCAAAATTTCAAGAAGATCGGTTCATTAGTGTTCGAGTAATCTTGGTCACCGACTTCAGAAACGCCATTTTGAGAAAAACACGATTAAAGTTTCAATTTCAGTTTACACGAAGAAAATATTTTTTTTTGTAAACTTACATAGAGTCATCTATTCCGGGCATACAAAAAACTGCACTTCAAATTGCACGTCAAAAAAATGCAATAAAAAAATCGATTTTTTCAAAATCGCAAGTGGGGGTAACCCCTTAACGACATTTTTTCCTTTTTCGGTTTCAGCTACTCAATCGACCGGAATCATGTCAGCAGTGGAGGAACTTTTTTTGCGCCTCCCAAGGCAGCGCATAAGTCGCTTGGATCTCAATATTTATCTACGAAAAAATTATGTAACATAGGTCAAATATAGCCAAATATATTCTTAATTTTTCGAAACATTCAATTGAGTACTATTCTTCCAAAAAATTCGCGAAAATCACCCAAATTTTCAGCGTTCACACTGGTATGGCCTCTTAATGGGTATCAATGACCAGAACTGTGCAAAAAATCGCAAGGATATTCTTGCAAATAAAGAACTATACTATGTGACAAAGAGCCCCCACCCCAACGAAGTTTGAGGTTCATCCAAGGTACCGGAGGGGCCTAATGGCTCGAAAACTTCATTTATTCAAAGCCTAATTCGCCCTGTCTGTACACGAGATGATTGTCCGAGCCAGAAGTTTAAATATTGCGTTTATCGTTTGAAAAATTAATCGATACCAATTGGCACCCTTGTTTCCCTTTTGCGAGGTCGCGTCTCCCTCGTCGCGAAAGCTCGCGGGGATAAAAGCGTGAAACACGAGAGACTGAAATACGCGAAGGGCTAATCGACGGGATACGAAGGAAGGGCGAGACAAAAATTGGAGGAAACAAGGGTGGATGAGAAATGAAAAAGAAACGATTATCGAAGTCGACGTGGGTCAACGACTCTCGACCTACCCCTTGAAATTCCATCCGCCTGTTTTTAATCCATCCCGAACGCCGTGCTCGAATTATTCAATTATCGTTAATTGTTTATTATCGTAATTTGCGACGGTCGCCCGATGTTTATAAGCCATTGACGAGTGGCGATCGCTCGAGAAACTCGATAACTCTCACCACTCCCCTCGACGGTGGCTTGTACTTTTTTTCTCCTCCCACCTCCCGCCCCCGCCCCTGCTCCGTAGTTAATGAGCTCGTAATTTATCGCTACCGCACGAGCCGATGTATCTAGGTCTCCTTATCGGCGAACCAGTTGCGAGCTAACCTGGACGAAATTCCAATACACAGTGCGCGTGTACCCACCCCGGGAGGCCGAGGGGGTTGAAAGAAGGGCCGGTGAAAAAATCGAATGAGCAGCACGCGATCAACCTGCCTCAATTACCCGCCAATTATTTCTCGTACGTGCCACCCATTCAGTCCAATATGAACATGGATGAGGCATCGAAAAATGTTGCAATATTCATTCGACGATGATACTCGGGCCACTTGGTGACTTTTTGAGAAAATCATTTTGGAGAAAAGGTTTGTCGGGTGGGGAATTCTTTGAGAGGAAGAGACGATGGATTGGCACTGACTCGTGGCATCGATGCCGATAATGTCGAAGGGTAATTAAGGGGTCTTCTCACTTTCGACGGTAAAAGAGGCCATTTTCATGCATTTTTTGGATAGGTTTATATTATAAATATTGATGTAAAAGTTGTTACACTTAATAAGTACACTTTCGAAATACATTTTTAAAAAATTATGTATTTATGTAACCCAAACAAACTTTAAACGCGTTTTTCTCGAAACAACGTTTTTCGACGGCTTGTTGATAAAATCTTCGAAACTACTGAACCGATCCTTATGAAATTTTAATCACATATTCTTTACGACTATGGCTATAGCGCCTATCAAGGGTTTTTTTAAATTTTGATATTTACTATTTTTTGCCAAAAAATGGTGAAAAACACGTTTTTTTTATTTGTTCGAAAAATGTCCGCCGTTTGTTATTTTTGCATATATCAAAAATCGTATGACATGCGCTATAGCCATTGACATACTGAATGTAAAACCGTTTTATTTTTTTGTTTCGGATGATCCATCTCCGAGATTTCATCAACATAGCGCAGACCTACAATTTTTTTTGGTATGTTTTTTTAACTACCATTTTCGTCTATAAATAGTAACTTGAATAAACATTTTTTTAAAATGTATTTCGAAAGTGTATTTATTATGGGGCTATACCAGTGTGACACCTTCAAAAAATCGATTTTTGTTGCCTTTTTCGACAGTTTATACTTTCAAGAATGTCCTGTAAAAATTTCAAGGCTGTATCTCTATCATTTTATCTTGCAAAAATTTATAGTGAAATCTATAAACGCGTTTTTCTCGAACTGAAATTTTTCAAATTTGCTGACACTGTAACTCAAAGAGCAATTGTCCGATTGACTTGAAATTTGAACTGAGTACTCTTGAATATATTTACTCTACAATGACGTAGGATATTTTTGATTGGATGAAAATTGACGATTTGGCATTGAAAAAAACGACCATTTTATAGGCAAGAAAACAGACTTTTTTTTATAATTACTCCATTTTGTTAGATTTTGATATTCTTCGAAAATCCTACGTCATTGTACAGGAATTACCTTCCAGTTTAACGACATTCTTTCCTTTTTCGGTTTCAGCTACTCAATCGGCCGGAATCATGTCAGCAGTGGAGGAACTTTTTTTTGGCGCCTCCGAAGTCAGCGCATAAGTCGCTTGGATCTCAATATTTTTCTATGAAAAAATTATGTAATATAGGTTAATTATAGCCAAATATATTCTTAATTTTCCGGAACATTTAATTGAGTACTTTTCTTCCGAAAAATTGACGAAAATCACCCAAATTTTCAGCGTTCACACTGGCATAGCCCCTTAAGTGTAAAAACTTTTACATCAACATCTATAATATAAATCTATCAAAATTCATGAAAATAGCCCTTTTTAACGTCTAAAGTGAGAAGGCCCCCTTATATTTATTTTAAAAAGTTTAATATCAGGTTTTCCATTGAAGTGGCAAATCATTTATAAATGTCTCTCTGTGCTGTCAGCCCTTCCGTTCGAGTTAGTTGCAAAGACCTCTCAGCTGTATCAAAAGACCGAATTTGGAAAAAAAAGGATCAAAACGAGGAAGTAAGGTGCGCGACTTTACGAGAGATTTTTTTATGTGTGCACCAAGAAAGGTGGACCCGCAAAAGAAATTGAGATGGACTATGGCTTGCGCGATGCAGAGCTTTGAAGCTCTTTCGAGCACATGCAAACCTCGGTGCCTCAAATTTGTACAGCGACGAGAGAGAGAGAGAGAGAGAGAGAGAGAGGCGTTTTCAATCGTTGCTTTTTTACTCCCCGTCTTTTTATCAAAGGAACAGGCTTATCGACTCCGACTCGACCGTGGTCGAAAACACGGAGACCTTCTCTCTTTCACCCAAACTTTTTCTTTCGCTCAAAGGTATTTATATTGTTCGTTTCATCTGTATCGAATATATCTCTTTATTTCAGTTTTGAAAAACTCGAAATCGGACTTGTCGTTTTTTCTCTTCGTCTTATTCACCCGCTCCTTAAGGGGTCTTCTCACTTTAGACGCTAAAAAACGTATATTTTCATGAATTTATTTGATAGGTTTATATTATAGATATTGATATTAAAGTTGTTACACTTAATAAATACACTTCCAAAATACATTTAAAAAATAATACTTATTCAAGTTAATATTTATAGACGAAAATGGTAGTTATAAAAACGTCCTAAAAAATTGTACGTCTGCGCTGTTGATGAAATCTCAGAGATGGATCATCCGAAGCAAAAAAATCAAACGGTTTTAAATTCAGTATGTCAATGGCTATAGCGCATATCATACGATTTTTGAGGTAATTATTTACTTTAGTGACTTTTCCGAAAAATGAGCCTAAATTTTTTGTCGTGCTATTTTCTCATTAATTGTGTTATAGATAATGATATTCAGACGGGGGAAGCTGAAAACCACCCTCCCATAAATAGTTATGGGACTTTAAAGTTCGCGGAAACACGTGATAAAATGGGGCGTGACTTTTCCGAAAAGTGAGTCCAAAATTTTTGTTCGGCTATTTTCTCATTAAGGGGTTACCCCCACTTGCGATTTTGAAAAAATCGATTTTTTTTATTGCATTTTTTTTAAGTGCAATTTGAAGTGCAGTTTTTTTGATGCCCGGAATAGATGACTCAATGTAAGTTTACAAAAAAAATATTTTCTTCGTGTAAACTGAAATTGAAACTTTAAACGCGTTTTTCTCAAAATGGCATTTCTGAAGTCGGTGACCAAGATTACTCGAACACTAATGAACCGATCTTCTTGAAATTTTGCAGGCTTATTTAATACATAAAAATGTAGTCTTTAATCGTTCGATTTTTTTTTCGAAAAAAATGGCCGTTTTATAGCCAAAAAACGCCCGTTTTTTTCGTTATAATCGAACCATTAACTTTGACTGTCCGCCATTTTGTGAAAAATGAATATTTTTTTTAATCCTTCGATTAAAGACTAGTTTATACTTATATTTGACTAAATCCATACGCATTTTTTTTTCCGATGATCCACTTCGCCGCAATGTTGGTCACCGCAAACCGTGTATATAAAAACATTATTTCATTGACGACCATTTGCCACTAAACAATGTAATATTTTTCATTAAAAAAATTACTGAAAGTTCTTCAAGATGTGTTCTTTAAGATGGTATATTGATCGATTAAAAAAGTTTTGTAGTTTTCTTTAAAAAAATTCATGAAAAAGTAACGCCTTAATTGGGTTGTGAATGATGATATTTAGTCGGAGGAAGCTGAAATCTACCCCTCCCGCCCCATAAAAAGTTATGGAATTTTGGAGTTGGCGGGAACACGTGATAAAATAGGAATAGCAAGTTTTGTACATTTCGTACATTCGATTTTCGTACTTTTCGAACGTATTCGTACATTTCGTACATTTGAAATATATACAATATGGCAAAATAAGAACATGCGATGTTCGTGTATTTATGAACTTGTAAACACGAGAGCGTCGTCAATACGAGTGAAATAAATTATTCAGTTCGAAAAATGTCTTGCTCAGGATGCCACATGGGAACTGTTGAGGTGTGCCGGTTTTTCGAAGATCGAGATCAGAGTGTCGACTTTTTACGACGTCATGGTGTAGTGTTGGAAAATGTGAATTGTTCGTCGTGTGGGCAGCCGGTTCTTCGATCTTGTGTTTTTGAAAAATACAAAATTACTTTTAACGTGTTTGGTTCATGAAAAACTTGTTAACGAAAAATTTCAGTTTCCCCCGACTGAGTATCATCATTTATAACCCAATTAATGAGAAAATAGTTTTAAAAAATGTGTAACTCATTTTTCGGAAAAGTCACCAAAGTAAATAATTACCCAACTTTGATATCAATATCTGTAATATAAAGCTATCAAAAAATGCATGAAAATAGCCTTTTTAGCGTCTAAAGTGAGAAGACCCCTTAACAGAAGCGACAAAACGTCATTACCCGACGCTTCTGCAAGAAATTTTCTTTTCCAGGTGTCAATTCAGCCCCAAAGTTGTCGACTGATTGCTCTACTCGACCGACCGAATGAATTCATGCCGCAGCCCTACGCCAACGAGAATCGACGATTAACCCGTACTTGAAGTTCAACGAGTATTCTGACAGTTACACATGCAGGCTGACAGGAGTAATTATTGCTGAATAGATGGTGCAAGAGTCGGTAGCTCGTGGGTCCGGACTTTCATTTCATGTCTGTTTTGTGAATATTGCAACGAAGTTCGCAACTGATACACGGTATCGCTGTGGATAGTTCATCGGGAGAGGGTAAGGGGAATATCGAAAGAGAGAAAGCCGAATTATGGTAGTTCTGTAGGTACACGCATGAGGCAAAAGTTTCGGTCGAAGCGTATAGTTACATCCAATGTCTATACGATGCTGTTGGTTGTAAATTTTTGACAGAGCTTGTGCCCTCTATTTGTCCAACACATTCGCACCTCGTGCATAGATAGTTCTCATACTCGCATAGAGAGCGGCGCTGTAATCGTGGCAACAGCGCGATTTTCCTGCAGTCATAGCGTTGAACTTCCTACCATCCGTCTTTCGCGAAATATTTTACACGAATAACAAAAAGCGTGAAAATGCCAACCCAAATGCGATACGAAGGAAAGTTTACAAGAAAAAAGGCGCTTGCTAAAAGACTGAAAGCTGTGGCAGCCATGTGTCAAGCAAATGCGGCTAAACGCGATGCGAATAACCATAACCTCAACGATCAACAACAAAAATTCGCTGTCGAAAGACGTCGGACCGTGGATTTACAACACGAGTTCGGTGTGGAATAAAATTACCACTTTTCATAAGTCACTATCTCCGAAACTAAACGGTCAAAGTTTGTCATTTTTTTAAGGCGTTACTCCCACTTGTAGCGCAAAAAAGGCCTTTTTCATGAATTTTTTTAAAGAAAACTACAAAACTTTTTTAATCGATCAATATACCATCTTAAAGAACACATCTTGAAGAACTTTCAGTAATTTTTTTATTGAAAAATATTACATTGTTTAGTGGCAAATGGCCGTCAATGAAATGATGTTTTTATATACACGGTTTGCGGTGACCAATATTGCGACGAAGTGGATCATCTGAAAAAAAATGCGGATGGATTTAGTCAAATATAAGTATAAACTAGTCTTTAATCGAAGGATTTTAAAAAATATTCATTTTTCACAAAATGGCGGACAGTCAAAGTTAATGGTTCGATTTTGACGAAAAAAAAACGGCCGTTTTTTGGCTATAAAACGGCCATTTTTTTCGAAAACAAAATCGAACGATTAAAGACTACATTTTTATGTATTAAATAAGCCTGCAAAATTTCAAGAAGATCGGTTCATTAGTGTTCGAGTAATCTTGGTCACCGACTTCAGAAATGCCATTTTGAGAAAAACGCGTTCAAAGTTTCAATCTCAGTTTACACGAAGAAAATATTTCTTTTTGTAAACTTACATAGAGTCATCTATTCCGGGCCCTTACTTCTGTATGGGCCCGGATACTTATACTTCAAACAAATGCAATAAAAATGAATCGATTTTTTTTAAATCGCAAGTGGGGGTAACCCCTTAAGTCAATCCCACAATAGTACTGTGTACACGTGTGTTTTTATTTTGAAATCCTAAGATCCGTTTAAAACCTATATCGAGAAATGCGAGCAAACTCATATCGGTTTACGTGTTAGGTATAGGGATCGCGTACAAAAATACCCATATTCAAGTGCATTTATCTCATGAACTAAACGGTGAATCGAATTGAATTTTTGGACATCAGTCCATGAAGGTCATTTTGTCCGATCTTTTTTGTCTGCTAGATTATTTATTTGAATTGAAAAAAAAAACGTATATTATTAAGTATACATTGAACTTATTTCGGGTAAATTCTTATTTTGTTGAATTAAAAATTAACAAATTTAATTGCCGCGTGCAGAGTGACTGAGCCGCCTCGCGAGGCAGCCTCGGTACGTATGCTTCGAGCGCGGCAACCCAAATAAACGATGCGAGCGAGGCACGTCAACATAGTGAGAGGCGGTGCCGCGCGAGGCTGCCTCGGTTCTTGCCTCGGCCGATCTGAACACGGCTATTGAGGTAGAGCCTCTGTATAAAAAATGTGGTTCAACGGCTGGATCGATAACTTGACAATGGTTGGTCAGAAAAATAAAAATTAGCATGTATTATGGTCTGTATAAATGTAGTTCTCGTCGTACGTAGCCGTTTTTCTAGAAAAAAAAAAAATACACACAAAATGTCGGGTGTTAAAAAAAAGTGTCATTGTAACGAAGTTTTTACTTGTATTTGGACTTTTACTTACATTTAGATTTTTACTTATATCAACTTAGATTTCGGCCTGGTCGAGAAAAGGCGTTTCTAGCAAAACGCGACTTAGTTTTAGCACACGCAAATCGTTGCGTTACCTGCTCTCACTAAATCGCCTCCAACATGGTGAATATTCAATACACTTTAATGTAATTTTTCACTTTCCAAAAATTTGCCTAAAAAATCGTCAGATAATTATCAATAACAAATGAACTATGCCATATAAAAAAAATCCTACGTACTTCCATAGACAATGTATTTTTCAAGATATATTCAACATTTCAAGTGAATCGGTTGAAAATTGTCTGAGTTATGTTTCCGGCCAACTTCAAAAACGCAGTTTTGAGATAAACTCTGCACAGCCGCCATTTTGGAATTAATCGCTTTAAGAAAATTATTGTATACAGTCATTGATATGTATGATAAACACCCTTTTTTGTGATCTCGATTTATCTTGGTTTTTCTGAAAAAAAAACGCAAAAAGCCTATTCGTTCGGCTTCTAGAGTGGCCTAAGGCCTTAAGGGGTTAGGCCTTAACGGCCTAAGGGGGTTAACTTGCGATTTTGAAAAAATCGATTTTTTTTATTGCATTTTTTTGAAGTATAAGTATCCGGGCCCATACTTCTGTATGGGCCCGGAATAGATGACTCTATGTAAGTTTACAAAAAAACATATTTTCTTCGTGTAAACTGAAATTGAAACTTTAAACGCGTTTTTCTCAAAATGGCATTTCTGAAGTCGGTGACCAAGATTACTCGAACACTAATGAACCGATCTTCTTGAAATTTTGCAGGCTTATATAATACATAAAAATGTAGTCCTGAATCGTTCGATTTTTTTTTTTCGAAAAAAATGGCCGTTTTGTAGCCAAAAAACGGCCGTTTTTTTTTCGTTCAAATCGAACCATTAACTTTGACTGTCCGCCATTTTGTGAAAAATGAATATTTTTTAAAATCCTTCGATTAAAGACTAGTTTATACTTATATTTGACTAAATCCATCCGCATTTTTTTTTTCAGATGATCCACTTCGCCGCAATGTTGGTCGGCGCAAACCGTGTATATAAAAACATTATTTCATTGACGGCCATTTGCCACTAAACAATGTAATATTTTCCAATAAAAAAATTACTGAAAGTTCTTCAAGATGTGTTCTTTAAGATGTTATATTGATCGATTAAAAAAGTTTTGTAGTTTTCCTTAAAAAAATTCTTGAAAAAGGCCTTTTTTTGCGCTACAAGTGGGGGAACGCCTTAATTCCGCGTGAATTGGCGTTGAAGTCGTCTGTTGACGAGTGTGTCTGGGGGCGCTCGGGAGAATGAATATAACAGTTGGATCAGTGATGAAAAAAGTGGTTCAGGAATATTAATGGGGTAGGAGTATCAGGTGTCGGTGTGAATCGAGCATGATAAGGGAAAACAAATTTCACATATATATATATAAATATATGAATTTGTGTGTTTGTATTACGAGGGTGTAGAATGATACAGCGGTTTGTTTATCCGTTCGATTGAAACATCAAGGTTCTCCTACTTGACCCAGACGGATGATTGATTGATACAACGGAGTGGAGGGCACCCCTAACTCCCTGAATGACACACACACACACACACACACACACACACACACACATTTATATATATATATATATATATATATATATATATATATATATATATATATATATATATATATATATATATATATATATATATATATATATATATATATATATATATATATACACACAATATATATATATATATACACAATATATAATATATATGTGTACCTATATGGAATATTAGAGAACAAAAGGCTTGAAGACCCGTCACTTGCCGCGCTAAATCATACAGATTATGTCTCTTTGCTCGAATACAGCTGGCACACATACATTTTCAGCACCAGGTATATAAGTGTACTCCATTACCTATGTATATAGATTGTGGACATATTTGCGTATGAGGGAGAACAGACACGGTGATAGGGGAGAGAGAGGGAGAGACAGAGAGAGAGGAAGGAAGAGGTAGGAAGAGCCGCACATACGATAATACAAATACAAATAAACCGACACGAGTAGCCCAAAATGTTATACACAGCGACGGCTCACCTTTGAAAGCTTGGAGAAAATTAATTGATGGAGTAGTGAACACATGTGTTTCTCCCAGTTCCATCAGCAATATTGATGGTATACTTAAAAAAAATACCGAGATTTTGATAAACGAGGAATGAGAATGGACAGCCTGGGCAATTTTTTTTTTACGAATGGACGTGGCGCTAATGTAATACGTTTTTTTTACAATGGAAGCCCAGCCGCAGTATAGTAATTTTGAGAGAACTGGGCTAATTGCTTCTGTGCTGGGGATATTGGGGAATACTTCTAAAGTAATTGCTACTTCCATAACGTTTTAATGAAACGTAAAATAAAAAATCAATTATTAGATGGACTTTTTTGTGTTTGTGGAATTTTGTCGAGATTTTTGTCTGATACGAGCCTGTTGTTGTTAATTAATTTGGAATAATTATGTTTCAATTATTCAATGATTCTACTTGTGATTCAATGACTCAATGATTCAATGATTCACTGATTCAATAATTCTATAATTCAATGAGTCAATGATTCAATGATGCAATGCAACAACACTTTCCTCGAGACCCCTAAATTTCGGCATATGGAGCCATTTTCCGAAGGGACTTCGAAAGTTCGCCAAGGAAATCATTAATACTTATATAAGAATTGGACAAATTATCATTGGCGATATTCGGTTGAGCCAAAAGTGCGACTTGTTATTTTAGCGCGTCAATTTTCCTCAAGCCCTCCGGTGCGCCAAACTTTTTCTTCTTCGTCGTTCTTTTTGTCTTCCCATTTGTCTTGATAAGCCACTTCAACTGGATTACGGAGCGGCTCTCTTTTATCGAGGTCTCTCAAAAAACCAGACGAGACTGCTGCGAGCTTAATCCCCGTTTCAACCTCATCCCAGCTTGGCATGTTTATTTTACACATTCTTAAATTCGTTTGCTCACAATCTTGCAGAGCCGATTTGAAGTTAATTTCACTACGATTGGCTCATTCGTGTCTCCTCGGTGGTCTTCGTTTTGCGGCGTTGCGCAGGAGTTAAAAAAAGCCTCCAAAATCACATCCCGCCCGGCTGTCACATTTCCAATTCGATTTAAACTATGAACATTACGGTAATTATCATGATAATAATTGTGACAATTATAATAGGATTTTGATTCAGTAGAGAGGGAGAGATTGGGAGAAAGGACAAAGAGAGAGAGAGGAAGAGAGAGAGAGAGAGAGAGAGAGAGAGAGAGAGAGAGAGAGAGAGAGAGAGAGAGAGTTTAATTGATAGATTATTTATTTATTTATTGATTATTTAATTGATAGATTATTTATTAAAACATCACGATCTTTTTTACGATTTTAATTATTACGTATATATTAGGTTGGCAAGATATGCGTTTTATCGCCAAAAAAAAAGTAAATAAGTAGTCTTGAAACGAATGATTAATTTTATTCCATGTATCCACCGGATTCCATTTAGATAAGTTATTATTAATTAAGTTAAGTAATCAACCAACTTCATTAATTAATTAACGAATGAGTTTTGTCAACGTTTTATTAACCAACGTTTCACGACCGCTTTTTTATTTTATTTTTGGTATTAAACGCAACGAATTTCTTGCCAACCTAATACTCAATTACTTATAAACTAATAATTAATACTTATTATGATTTCAGTAATATTTAATTTGAGTGGTAAAAGAACACGATTGAGCGAAATAAAGAGGGAGAGAGAGAGAGAGGGAGAGAGAGAGACAGGGAGAGAAACGAAGATAGAAAAGAAATGGAAACAGTTCAAGCGAAGCAGCAAAAAAAAAGATATTTCGCTTGATTTGCCTCGACCTTTGGTCTTGACAAGTGAAGGATTTGAACCTGTGCCCTTTGGCAAAGATTTGCCCTCATGAAGACCATTGCTGCTTTCTGCCTGTCCCTGTCGCCATCTGCCTCTCTCTTCTCTCTCTCTCTCTCTCTCTCTCTCTCTCTCTCTCTCTCTCTCTCTCTCTCTCTCTCTCTCTCTCTCTCTCTCTCTCTTCCGCGCGCCATCTCTGCCTGCGGGTCTTATGCAGGTTGCATTGATTATGCGGTAGGCGGTCGTGTATAATGGCCGTAGACGAATGTATGCGTTTTCCGGCTCGTCGCAGCTGCCATTCGTCGCACATAGCCTATCTACTGCCTGTAGAGCTTTCTGGCTATAGACGCCACCAGCCGAGTTATTTCATCGTAAGCTCCATCAGTACCACGTGCGTTGTTACAATCGATTTTTCCTCGTGCACCTTTCCCCACATTCCAATAACGCGTAGATTTTTATACAATAACTAGATGCACATCGTTCACATTACGTCTGAATCGTTATTATTACTTCGCGAAATTGCTCCAAATTTTTGGGGCAATTTTATTCACCGTCGTTGAGGTAAGCTCAGATTATTATAAAATACCTGTTACGCAAAACATTACGGTAACAGGGTGAAACCATTTTATTGTCTCGTAATGTTAGCAACGGAGATTTGACGTCTGAATAAAAATTATGGGTAGTTATTTTTTATTTTTATTTCAGGTGTAATTGGAGTTTAAGGGGCTATACCAGTGTGAAACTTAAAAAAAATCGATTTTTTTCGCCGTTTTCGACAGTTAATACTTTCAAGAATTTCATTATCATTTATATCATTTATATCAATATTATTTTGTCTTGCAAAAATCGATAGTTAAATCTTTAAACGCGTTTTTCTCGAAATGAGATTTTTCAAATTTGCTGACATTGTAACTCAAAGAGCAATTATCCGATTGACTTGAAATTTGAACTGAGTACTCTTGAATATATTTACTCTACAATGACGTAGGATATTTTTGATTGGATGAAAATTGACGATTTGGCATTGAAAAAAACGACCATTTTATAGCCAAGAATACAGACTTTTTTCAAAACTACGCCATTTTGTTAGATTTTGATATTTTTCGAAAATCCTACGTCATTGTACAGGAAATGCCTTCCAGTTTAAGGCATTACCCCCACTTGTAGCGCAAAAAAGGCCTTTTTCATGAATTTTTTTAAAGAAAACTACAAAACTTTTTTAATCGATCAATATACCATCTTAAATAACACATCTTGAAGAACTTTCAGTAATTTTTTTATTGAAAAATATTACATTGTTTAGTGGCAAATGGCCGTCAATGAAATAATGTTTTTATATACACGGTTTGCGGTGACCAACATTGCGGCGAAGTGGATCATCTGAAAAAAAAATGCGGATGGATTTAGTCAAATATAAGTATAAACTAGTCTTTAATCGAAGGATTTTAAAAAATATTCATTTTTCACAAAATGGCGGACAGTCAAAGTTAATGGTTCGATTTTAAAGAAAAAAAAACGGCCGTTTTTTGGCTATAAAACGGCCATTTTTTTCGAAAAAAAAATCGAACGATTAAAGACTACATTTTTATGTATTAAATAAGCCTGCAAAACTTCAAGAAGATCGGTTCATTAGTGTTCGAGTAATCTTGGTCACCGACTTCAGAAATGCCATTTTGAGAAAAACGCGTTTAAAGTTTCAATTTCAGTTTACACGAAGAAAATATTTTTTTTGTAAACTTACACAGAGTCATCTATTCCGGGCATAAAAAAACTGCACTTCAAATTGCACTTCAAAAAAATGCAATAAAAAAAAATCGATTTTTTCAAAATCGCAAGTGGGGGTAACCCCTTAACGACATTTTTTCCTTTTTCGGTTTCAGCTACTCAATCGGCCGGAATCATGTCAGCAGTGGAGGAACTTTTTTTTTGGCGCCTCCGAAGCCAGCGCATAAGTCGCTTGGATCTCAATATTGTTCTATGAAAAAATTATGTAATATAGGTCAAACATAGCCAAATATATTCTTAATTTTCCGAAACGTTTAATTGAGTACTTTTCTTCCAAAAAATTCCCGAAAATCACCCAAATTTTCAGCGTTCACACTGGTATAGCCCCGTAATAGTTGGAGTTTCATATAACTTTTATTTGAAGTTGTAGTTTGATTTCGTCATAATTATTACCTATTTATAATTGAGGTTGAACTCGTTATAATTATCAATGATTAAGAATTATCGTTATGGTTTAGTGGGACCATACATTATTTATAATTAGAGTTTCAGATAACCATCAATTATTCATAGTAATTGCGGACCCTGGATTGTAATATATTTTAATTGTTAAACAACTGCCGATCGATTCAATGCAAGCTTTTATCCGCAATTTTTCTACCGGCACATTTTTTGTTTTTTATCTGTAAACATAATACGCAATGTGGCGAATGGTAGATTATTTTTCTCTCTTCGAAATGCGTATGCCATATTGCGTGTATATATACAGGGAGTTAGGAAGGTCGATGCAAAGCCTTAAGGGGATGATAGGTCACCTCGTTAGGAACATATCTAACCTAAGTTACTTTTGTCCAAAGTCTAAGGATTTCGAGTTATCATGGTAAGTATGATTTTTGGAAAATTTCTCAACATCAGGTACTAACTCGTTTACCTGTTATGTTAAGGGGCGGGTAGGGGTTTCAGCGCGAAAAAAAACTCTTTTTTGCGAATTTTTTTTATCTATATGGATAGAGTAAATTTATGGAAACCTTTTGTACATTGTTAAGTGTCATTTCAAGAACAATCCGTGAAATTTTTAGGCGAAAATATCCACAAAAAAGCCGGTGCCGCGTTTTTCTCGAAACCACTTTTTCAAAGTCCGTGTTCACTGCCGTTTGAAAACTACATGACCGATTTATTTCAAACTTGGTACACACTTTCTACATATAAAATACCTCCCCCCAACGATTAGTTTGAGATTTTTTTTACATTGAGGGGGTTTTCCACCCCCAAAATGGCGGAATTTTTCGTGAAAAATAGCACTTTTCACTTTACATGACCACCAAAAATTTAGAAATGAAAAAAAATTATCAAAGACCCTTGGGGGGAGGATTTGATGATACTTTGACTAAATTTTAATGGTACTTGATTTCAGATAATTTCTAGCTGAGATACAGTGAACACCGCAAATCGTGTTTTTCCAAAGGCGTTCTTGGAAAAGCTTTGTCACGGGCTTGTTTGTGGATATTTTCGCGTACAAATTTCACGGAATGTTCTTGAAATGACACTTGACAATGTACATCAGGTTTCAACAAATTTACTCTATAAATATAGATGAAAAAAAATCGCAAAAAACTGTTTTTTTCACGCTAAAACCTACCCTTCCCTTAATGCTATTTTTTTAAATAACATTAAAAAATTAACATAAGAGGTATTATTATTTGTTGACAACTTTTAAATTATTTAACACGTCCTATTTAGTTAATTGTGTGAATAAAGATGATTGTATTGGTGTTTTTCGATTGAATACACATAAGGCTAAGACGCAAATAAGTTTTGAGTTACCAATTATTGTCTGTTTGAACATCATGAACGAGTTAATACGTAATTTTGGGAAATTTTCGAAAAACATACTTACCATGATAACTCGAAATCCTTAGACTTTGGACTAAGATAACGTAGGTTAGATATGTTCCTAACGAGCTGACCTCTCATCCCCTTAAGAGTTTTCATCGACCTTCTTAACACCCTATATATATATATATATATATATATATATATATATATATATATATATATATATATATATATATTTATTTATTTATTTATCTATTTATTTATTCATTTATTTATTTATATATATGTAATTATATTATGTAGCCATTACCTTCGGGTAATTCTCTCCGACGTCGATAATTCGAAAAGAACGTGACGGCGAGAGAGAAACCGGACGAGAGAAAAAAAGAGGTTAGCTGGTGGTAGTCGAAAGACTCGACACACAATATAACGTGAGAACAGCTCGTTACACACGATCCTGGTCGTTCCCACATCCTAATCCGGCAGCGATACATTGCAACTAGATTCGAAAGACAGACTTTACGACCTCGTGATAACGACCCTCCCATATTACATCTCAGAGTACGCGTGTGCAGAGAGGGGTGACTTGATGAGAAATTGTTCCGGCAATAATTCTCAAATGTCGCGAGCAAAAATGGATACAACTTTCCGCGCTTATTTCTCGTGTCTTGATCCAAACATTGTCCAATTTATGATGTCAGTGGATCAGAAATCTCCTTCCTAGGGTGTAAGTAAATTCGTATGTCACAGGAGAAACCCACGCTAGTGGAGTCCATATGCAGCAGCGGCGATCGACCCATGACAAGCAGCGGTGGCCGAGGCCAATACTTGGATCGGCGACCGCTTAGCCATTGGAAAAAAATGAAAAATCATCAAAAATAAATAGTATGATAGTGAAAATAAATAAAACAACATCAGAATAAAATAATATTACAATGAAAAAAAAATTAGCAAACTACAAGAAATGATTAGTATTGTAATCGAAATAAATTTAGGAAACTATGAGAAATGAATAATATTATAATTAAAATGAATGAAATAGTTAAAATAAAAAAAATGAACTTATATTTAAATTAAAATTTTTTTGCAAATTTAAAGTTAAAAAATTCAATAAATAGAATGAACAAAATTAATTTAAAAAATCATTATAAATAAATATCGAATACGAAAGTCTATCGAACAATTTCGAGATAATATCGAAAGCAAAATAATTTTCAAAAACCATTAGAAATTTAGAGAAAAGAAAATAGTACAACGCCTCTAAATGTTGACTACTTTAAAAAAAATGATACCATCGAGCACGTTGGAATCTGTTGATAAATCTTTTCAATTCGAATTTTCAACGTCCAATATGGGGGAAAGCGTTCAATTAATGTATGCCACGTCCATTCGAAGATTCAAGTATGCATTGCCCCCGTTCGAAATAGCGATCCATGTAAGCTCGCGATACGTCATCGAGGCGAACGGAATCCCAAGATCCGAAAACTATTCTGGCCTCGTCCGTAATAATAGCATCTATTATTTCACAGGGATTAATCACGTGACAGAGTGGCCGAATGGGCACGTGTGTGGGTGTGCGTGCAAGCGCCTTCAAAGTGTGTGGGTGCGTGCCGGTGATAGACGAAGGAAGGTGACACGCTGAGGGCAGAACTGAACTTTGCAGGTGGATGGAGTGCGACGTATTTCCAGGCCCAATTAGGGCTGTCAGTCCAATTAGGAGGCCTCGTGCACGCCTGGTACGCGTGCGATCGTGCTCAGATCGTACACGGTATCTCGAACTATAACGTGGACCTATTGCGTACTCCCTTCAACGTTCCCCAAAACTATTGGCGAAAAACTCGTGCGCGTCTGGGAATCCGCAAAAAAATCATTCGTCCACCTCTCGTCTTTGTCATAGAGGAAATGAAGGTAATTTGGAATAGTAATTTGGATGGATATTTGGAATAGTAATTTAAAAGGAATAGTAATTCTGGAATAGTAACTTGGAAGGAATAGTAATTTTGGAATAGTAATTTCACAGGAATAGTAATTCTGGAATAGTAACTTGGAAGGAATAGTAATTTTGGAATAGTAATTTCACAGGAATAGTAATTCTGGAATAGTAATTTGGAAGGAATAGTAATTTGAAAGGAATAGTAATTTGAAAGGAATAGTAATTCTGGAATAGTAATTTGGAAGGAATAGGATTTTTGGAATAGTAATTTTGGAAGGTAATTTGGAATAGTAATTTCGGAAGGTAATTTGGAATAGTAATTTTGGAAGGTAATTTGGAAGGAATAGTAATTTTGGAATAGTAATTTGGAAGGAATAGTAATTTTGGAAGGTAATGTGGAATAGTAATTGGAAAGGAATAGTAATTGGAAAGGAATAGTAATTTTGGACGGTATTTTGGAATAGTAATTTCGGAAGGTGATTTGGAATAGGACAATAGGTAATTTGGAATAGGCCTTCTTGTTGTAGGCCTGCGACTTTTTATCTGTAAGATGTAAATGAATAAAACCTTCATGAAATTGGAGGAATATTCACCTACTAGCAATCTGCAAGCTATCAAAAATAACTAAACATCGCCACTGTGTACAATTTTAGTTCGAACGCAAAATTGCACAATTCCGTTTTCGAGATGGGGTGCAGGTATTTTGGAATAGGAGTTTTCAAAAATATATTCACCATGTTTAACTTAATTATGTAGGCTATTATTATTAGGCCATTGTTTAAGAAGGAAATGTAAGACTTATGATTATTTCTATAATCAGCTTTAATCAGTTTTTAATCAGTCTTTGATCAGTTTGAAAAATTGAATAAATGGGTTATTTGCACGAATCGCAAACATAGGTTCCACCTTCATAGTCGGCACATTCACCGTGCACCCAAATCTCACACATAAAACACTGCACCCATCCTTCCCCCCTTATGTCGTCACTACACTTCTCTGTACAGAAAATACACTCTGCATCAGCTGCAGGGGGTCTTCCGCCAAATGAAGTTTCTAGCTCTCCTGGCGTATTTGACTTGGGACTGTTACAAGAGTTGGAAGATTCCAAACTTTCATTGCCATCGTCATCGCTTTCAATAAGTCTTCGTAGATAGACCTATGTCTAGTTACATGTACATCTAGTTACAAAGATGATGGTAATTTGGAATATTCCAAGTTATCGTCAAATCGGGTATTCCAAATTAGCAACAAGACGTGGTCGGGCATAACCTCAGTTTTTTGGTTATAAATATACAAATCTTTGAAATCAAAACAATGTACAAAGTTTGTAATGTATTTTACAGTACACATAAGGGTAAACAACGTAATCATATGGAACTTTAGCGATTTGAACTCATTAAACATGTACCTTGAAAGTTTTCAAAAACAGTCCTTCACAATTCGAGCTCTGGTCGCCATTTTGGAAAAGCCATGGACGACCGTGTAAACATATCTACAAGTGACTCTTTCTTTTAATATTTCACGGCCATAAAACCGAGATGGCACTACTAGTTTCCGTAAAACCCTGCTATTCCAAATGACCAGCAGCATTCCAAATATCTTTCATTTCCTGTACCTCTCCCAATTTTTGTTTTCAAATGATCGTTATTGACATTGCAAGAGAAGTCAGATGATACATGATTTTACTTTTATGGCGAAGATTTATATTTCATGACGTTCACCAGGGCTCATGTTGATGAAGTTGGATGTAGTTACGATGGTCAATTTCTCAAGATTTTTATCCATCTGATCGGTGCGTATAAATCAAAAATAAAAACACACAAAAAGAACACTTATGATATGTATATATTGTGAGTATTTTAGTGTCACGGAATTTCATTAATTGTATTCTTGATTTATATGCCGGGATCGAAGCAATAAAAATCTCGTATCGGCATCCATCCTACCAATGTCCGACCCCATCAACATAAATCCTGGAAATCATTAAATAGAAAAGAAAATCGTATGTCATAAGGGGAACCGACGGAGTGTTGAGCAACGTTGGCCGGGGCCAATACTTGGATCGGTGATCGCTTGGCCATTGGAAACAAATGGAAAAAAAATAGAAATTAATACTATGATAATGAAAGTAAATAAAACGATACTAGCGATCAATATCACAATCATCGAAAATAAATAAAACAACCTTAGAAATAAATAATAATTAAAATAAATAAGATGTCATTAAAAATCAATAATATCATGATGGAAATAAAATTGAAAAACTATCAGAAATAAATAATATTATGATAAAAATAAATTTTAAAAACCATCGGATATAAATAATATTATAATTAAGAGAGGACACCACGGTGATGCGTCGAATAAAGGTCGTTTTCCGATTTTTTTTTGTATACTAGATTACTTATTTGGAGTTTGGAAAAAAGGTGGCTTATCAAGTTTACATTGAACTTATTTCGTGTAAATGTTTGTTTGAATAAATAAAAAATTAACAACATTATTGAGGTATAATAGAGCCTTTGTATAAAAATGTGGTCCAACGGTCGGATCGATATTTTGACAATGGTTGAAAATATATTTTTTTAAAATAATCTATATTATGCAGGTCTCATTGTACGTAGCTATTTTTCGAAGGAAAAAAATTCACAAAATAGCAGGAGTTATTTAAAAAATAAGTGTGATTTCGGCACAATTCTTACTTGAATTCGAGGGCTCAAGCAATACTAATAAAAAATAAAAAAAAAACACCTACGTACATCGTTAGCCACTGCAATTACGGAAATGCTGGTTCTTTTAAATCGAATATCGTATAATTATAGGTAAAGTTATGATTCCAGCCAGAAAAGTCGTTTCGAGAAAAACGCGATTGAATTGGTATACGTAAATCGTGGCCCTACCTGCTCACAAAATCGTCTGTAACTTGATCAATTTTCAATATTTTAACTTGAACTTGAACTTTTTCTCACATATCACCATCACATTTTTCGCCATCACAGTAGTGTTCCGCCTTAAAATAAATGAAACATCATTAAAAATAAGTAATATTAAAATGAAAATAATTGTTTAAATCCATTAGAAATAAATACTCTTATAATCAAAATAATGTTTAATATAAAATTAAAGAATCCATCATCTGACTGATCATTTATTTAAAAACGCGATTGAATTAGTTTACGCAAATCATGGCCCTACCTACTCACAAAATCGTCTGTAACTTGATCAATTTTCAATATTTTAACTTGAACGTTTTCTCACATATTCTTGAACATGTATATTTTGAAAAAATGCAAAAAATCTATTTTTCATATCACAGTAGTGTCCCGCCTTAAAATAAATAAAACATCATTAGAAATAAATTATATTAAAATCAAAATAATTGATTAAATCGATTGGAAATAAATGCTACTATAATCAAAATAATGTTTACTATAAAATTAAAGAATCCATCATCTGACTGATCATTTATTTTATTATATTCAACATATACGAGAACATACATATCTACTATAAGAGGATTCAATCAAAAGATACTTTCGAGCATTTTCATACACACCGAGAATGACCAAGGAATGTCTCCATCGCCGAAAGGGTACGTCAAACAAATTTCCACAATAGCCTGTGAGGGAAGAGTGATAAAATTACGGTAGAGAATTTAACACTCTCGAAAAATCTTGGTAAGCCGCTGCACGTAAATTAATGGTTATAGTGTACGGTATATGGGGGTTTTACGATCCAGTGGATCGTGTGAAAAGGGTCGACGAGGATATAAACGTGGAGAGGTCGAGGCTCTCTCGTTCACTTCGCTGGAACATCTCTCTCTCTCGGAAGAGCCTCCGGCGTATAAGAAAGTAAACGACGAGGACCAAAAAAAGAACTCGAAAGTCGGAAAAATGAGATTCCCCGTGCAGTTGTCGAATTACGGTGACATTTTTCCAAGAGAAATTCAATCTGCCGACGCTGCGAGATGGAAATGCCACGTTTCGATATAGAATTTCATCCAGCGAGAAAAGACAGATTGTTAGACGACGTATTCTCCGTCATCCGCGCTAAACCACCGTGGCATTTGCGATTCTACAAGATAAAAACTTCAGACCGAAATGTTTGCCTAATTATGCGGAATAACCGGGACTTTCCTGAACATGACTCGTCGCCGAGGAGTCTCCGGGGAATAACTCTATATCGGAGAAGCAATTGACCCGCGGCGACGACGACTCGACGGGACGAACTCCACAGTGGACAATGTCTTTTCAGCGAGGAAAATGAGGCTAGCACATTTGCAATATTAACAGCGCTAAAACGCGGCATACATTCGTCGAGAGATGTTCTCCGGTACGGTGGACTTTTCGAAAAGCTTCTTCTCGGAATTCTCGTTTCGGGGCCGCGTTGAAATTTCGAACTTTGAATGCTCAGAACGCTCAAAACTCCGAAAGAATTTTACCCGAAAAACCAAAACTCCGAAAAAATTTCACACGAAAGACGAAAACTCGGAAAATCTGAACACCGTCAAAATAATTCGGCTATGGAAGTTTTAAAAGTTTCAAAATTTTCAATAAATCGACGAATTATTTCAAGAATTTGTTTTTATTAACGGGTTACGCCCACTTGTAGCTCAAAAAAAGGCCTTTTTCATGATTTTTTTAAAAGAAAACTACAAAACTTTTTTAATCGATCAATATACCATCTTAAAGAACACATCTTGAAGAACTTTCAGTAATTTTTTTATTGAAAAATATTACATTGTTTAGTGGCAAATGGCCGTCAATGAAATAATGTTTTTATATACACGGTTTGCGGTGACCAACATTGCGGCGAAGTGGATCATCTGAAAAAAAAAAATGCGGATGGATTTAGTCAAATATAAGTATAAACTAGTCTTTAATCGAAGGATTTTAAAAAATATTCATTTTTCACAAAATGGCGGACAGTCAAAGTTAATGGTTCGATTTTAACGAAAAAAAACGGCCTTTCTTTGGCTATAAAACGGCCATTTTTTTTCGAAAAAAAAAATCGAACGATTAAAGACTACATTTTTATGTATTAAATAAGCCTGCAAAATTTCAAGAACATCGGTTCATTAGTGTTCGAGTAATCTTGGTCACCGACTTCAGAAATGCCATTTTGAGAAAAACGCGTTTAAAGTTTCAATTTCAGTTTACACGAAGAAAATATTTTTTTTTGTAAACTTACATAGAGTCATCTATTCCGGGCCCATACAGAAGTATGGGCCCGGATACTTATACTTCAAAAAAATGCAATAAAAAAAATCGATTTTTTCGGAATCGCAAGTGGGGGTAACGCCTTAAAAAGTGATTTTGCGTCGATTTTGAAATTTGTCTAGACAATGTTGTACGTTCTGCATCATTTCGACGCTGCTTACGAAAAGTGGCACGATTCAAAGTTCTTACGAAAACTATCACGTTTCCATTCACCGCGAAAACTAGCATGTTTCGGCTGTCACCGCGAAAACGAGCTTGTTGGATTTTCACTGTAAAAACTAGTGTAAAAGGAGTAAATTTAAAACCTTAAGGATCTCATCGCTCGTACAATCTAACCAAAAAGAGTTTTGGTGAGAATTTAAAGTCCTTCGTGCTCAGGTAAAAATGTGGAAAATAAACCATTAGTATTTTTTTTTAAATGTTACAATTTTTTGCGTAATGACATTTTTGTTTTATACTCGTTGCTTTTGATAATAATTATCAATTAAAGTCGATAGTAGTAATTTTTCTAAAAAAATAATATAAAAATTGTAAATATGATGAAATATTTATTGTGATTTTCTATTTAAAAAATAACGTTATTAAAAATATCATTCAACAAATTTGCTGTAATCTAACAGATGGTTATCGTCGAATATGTTTAAAAAATCTTGTTGATGTTCGATTGAAATTAAACCTCTGTCAAGCATGACCTGTAAATCTTTTTTTTTTTATTGATGCAAGAGGCAATTTTTTATCTGGCGTCTGTTTTAATTGAAACATTCGAACATCATCCATGTTTTTTTTTAAGACTTTCATCCCTCGTCCTTCTTGGTCAAAATCATATTTAACGTGGTTTGTATCGACGTAAGGTTGAATAGATATTTCCCGAATACTTGCAATTTTTATTGAAGTCCAATTAAATTTTTTTGAGAGGTCTAAAAAATCGTAAATTTCCTATTGTGGTCAAAGGAATTGGAGTAAAAAAAACAGAGGCAAGGCGTAAAAAAGCGTGGAAGAAAAGTCGGAAACAATTTCAGTGTTACTGAAACGTGGTAATTTTCGCGGCCGAACTTGAAAAGGAATTTGTGACCACGTCTCGTCCGGGTCTCGTTACGGTTAGCGTGAGGACGAAAAAAAATGGAGCAAAGATCATTCTCCTGGGGACTCTGGAGAAACGTCTGGAGGAAACCGGAAGTGCAAGTGAATAGATTTGCTGACGTGGAAACTCGAGTGCCAGGCGCGATATATTTAGCGAAGGAAAGAAGCGTAATAAGAATAAAAAAACAGGGACGGAAATGTAGAATTCAATATTCATTATTAAATAGTGAAACCATGAAAAAGATTTGTTTAAAAGAAACGATGGAAAATAATTATGAATTAGTTACCGTGAATAAAAAATAATCGAAGGAAATAAAATAATGGAAAGAAATATTTTAATTCAAATAACTTTACTAAAAATAGGAAATCAATAATGATCAATCAATTATTCACGTTGATTATTTTGACAAAATATTTCATGAATAAAATAGTACATTAACCATAAATTAGAAATAGTAAATTAACAATCTAAGTAACGTTATAAAACAAAGTCGAAAGCAACGTACCATTAAATATTTATTTAGTTAGATACATACAATATTTATCATATAACATTTAACATATTTACGTATTAACATTTAACACATAATATTTATCTATTTACATTAATCAACGTATATTATCAATATGTTGTTTTCGACATTGTTTAATATTGTTACTTAGATTGTTGATTCCCTATTCATTATTTTCGGTTAATGTCTTATTTCATTCATTAACCATTGCATTGAAACAATCAACTTGAATAGTTAATTAACGAGTATTTATTTTTTGATTTTTGATTAATTAATTTTTTTAGGGAAAATATACACTTAATGTTCACACGTCAATGAGTATTTTCTGAAAAATCCCGTTCATCCGCGCACGGCAATTTAATTTCCACGGTACAATCTAAGCAAAAGACGTCGAAAAATTGCTCGCGCAGTAGAACAGATCAGACGGATTGGATAAAACGAATGTCCCCAGGAAATAGCGGTGAATCGTATCCAGCGATGGGTCGGAAGAAAATATATAGAAACGGAAGAAACCACGTTCGACCTATGTGGTCACCGCTTAGTTGGGTTTGTAGAAACGCGGAAGGAGATAGAGTCAGGGTTTCGTTAGACATCGAAGCTTCGGACTCGAGTGGCCCGGTAACACGCGCAATACTCTCAGACCGAGAAAGAGGGGTAATGGTAAAATTGCGAGGATATAGAAGAGAGAGAGAGGAACAGAGCGAGGGAAGATTGGAAACTTAAGACCGAAACGAGCTTATAAAAAACGAGCCTAAAGGTGAATTCACAATGTGATATATTCACAACCTCAACAAACAAAAATTAATTAAATTCCTCGTTTATGTCACAGCGTGACATCCGTCAATGAATCAACGTCGAGCGAATTAAATAAACTCCGCAAAAATATTGTTCAATAAAGTATCGAAAAATGTACCACGGTGCGAAAACGAATTGCCGAAGTGTATTAATCGGCCGGAAAATAGTTTTTATTGCAATTAATCTGAAAAGTATTTAAACAAATAATTTATAATAATAAGAATTTTGAAAATAATTCAAATAATCAATAAACAATTAAAGTAATGATTTAATGAATAATTAATATAAGTATAATAACTTTAAAAATAAGAATAATACAATACGACACATTTTTTTAAGTTAAAAAAACCAAAGGCTTCTCGTACAATTTGGCTCAGCACAAAAAATTTTTCCAAAACGATTGGACATCCATATTTCGGAAAAATGCATCAAACTGGAGTAGAAATTCTCACTGCAACAGGCTCGACGTGTATTCGGAGTGAAGATAAGATGAAAATTGAGTGAAAAATGGCATTCACAGAGACCCTCCGGAGAAATCCAAAAAAATGAGATTACACTCTTCATTCTTTGGGAAAGGACGGACAAAACTGAGGATAAGCGTGTTCTGCCATTTTTTGCCCAAGGATATTTTTTGCCTCGGGATATCCAGTTTCCACGGACTTTGTCATTGTGAGTATACCTTTAAGGCGTTAAGACAAGAAAGAAAAACGAAGGAGTACCGCATGGGGGTAGGGGCGAGGAATAAGAGGGGTGAGGCGAGAGGGTGGATAAAGGGTGAGCGAGAGAGAGATAGAGAGAGAGAGAGAGAGAGAGAGAGAGAGAGAGAACGGAAGGTATGAGTTGACCTGCCTACAAGCGCCCCAGGCTCGCCGACCTCTATCGATTCGACACCGGCAACTTGTTGGCTATACCCTAGGTGAACTAGCATCGAGAGAGGTCGCCCATCCGCGTGCCCACATAACCGACTATTTCACTTCGAGCCACCCCGACGTTCCTTCATCCTCTTCCATTTTTTTCTCGCCCCCCCCCCCCCCCCCCATACGCCTCGTATCGCGTTCACCTTCATCCTTTTATTCTCACGCTTAATGTTTTTCTCGTATTTTCCCTGCGCGACAAACGATCTAGCTCGTCCGGTCTCAACTCCATCCCCCGACTCTCACTGCCCTCTCGGTAACCCCTCTGCTGTCTCTCTCTCTCTGCTCTCTCTCTCTCTCTCTCTCTCTCTCTCTCTCCCCCTCTCTCTCTACCCCTCTGTTTTGCTCGCGGGGATCCCGAGATTTCTCTTTCACGAGGCGTAGAACACGCAGAAAAAAGGATTTCCCTTAAAAGACCAACACAAAGTCATAAGAAAAACGTGAAACGGCTCGGGGAACTCGGCGTTTGTGAACCACCGGAAAACGCTTGTTGAAAAGCCACCACTGTTGAGGTATGCAACTTTTTTTCGGAGCCAGGAATATTCAATTGCAATTGCGAGGGAAGAAAATATGGCGAATTTAATGAATACATTTTTGTGCTATTCCCAAATTTCGCAATTCTTTCCCAAATTGTGTTATTCCCAAATTTCGCAAAAGAACGGCGGAAAAAAAATCTAAGAAAATTATAGATAAATTCTAAAAAAGAATCTAAAAAATCTTTTAAAATGTTGCATTTTTTAGATAAACTAAAAAATTCTAAAAATATTCCATAGGTATAGGTATATTTATCGGAAATTCGAAAATAAGTAAGATGGTGAATAAAGTTAATAATTTTTTGTATAATTTTTAAAGTACGCAATGCATATTGCAAATTCTGATCATCGTCGAATGTTCATCTGACGGGCCGATGATGTCCAACGTTAAGCAGAATAATCCTGGGTCGATACTTGGATGGGTGACCGTTCGGCCGTGCACCGAGTTGCGCGGCGGTCAACGAGCGGAACGGAAAAATTCGAAAGAAAATTCTAGATAAATTCGAGAAAAAAATTATAAACATATTCTTCGAAGATTCGAAAAAATGAGATGACGAATTGGATAAATTAATTTTTTCGTAAATCCCAAATTTCGCAAATTTAAAGAACTTTTTAAAAAATGCTAGATAAATTCTTAAAGAATTCTAAAAAATTCTAGATAAATTCTAAAAAAAATCTAATTTTTTTAGATGAATTCTAACAAAAATTAAAATACCTTCGGAAAATCGACAAAAATAAGATAACGAATTTAATGAACGATTTTTTGTGTAATTTCTGAAGTACACAATAAGTATTGCTTATTGCAATGATTGTCGACGCCCAGGCCGATAATTGGATGGGTGACCGTTCAGACGTGCACCGAATTGCGCGACGGTCACCGAGCGGGACGGAAAAATTCGAAAAATATTCTAGATAAATTCGAAAAAAAATTATAAACATATTCTTCGACGATTCGAAAAAAATGAGAAAACGTATTGAATAAATTAATTTTTTCGTAATTCCTAAATTTCGCAAATTCAAAGAATTTTAAAAAAATTCTAGATAAATTGTAAAAAATTCTAGATGAATTATAAAAAAAATCTAAAAATCTTTTGGTAAATCGAAAAAAAATAAGATAACGAATTCAATGAACGAATTTTTGTGTAATTTCTGAAGTTTTCCGGGACGGAGGTTTTGCTGAATTCCCGCACGTCCTTGAGCCGACACGAAGAAACATCGAAATAATTGATAACACGTGTTCCGTTGATCGATACGTTATTTATTGGTTGTCAGAAGGCGACAGGGCGAGTCATTGGGTCATATAAATTGGCTGGAAATATTGGTAATTAAACGAATGACGCACCTGCGGTAATTCCCGTCACTCCTTTCACACGACACTATCGCCCAAATTTGATTGAAAAGCTCCATACGGGACTTCGGTAAAAGTTGACTAGCTGATTTTTTTTGGTTCATTATCGGGAATTCGTTCGATCGCCGCAGGACGATGAAACGAAAAATACGTGGTATTCAACGCAAAACTTGGGGCTCGATCGCGGGGGTGGCTAGAATTCCTGTACGGAGCGAGCGGTTGTCAAAATTAACGAAGGCACATACGCACGTGAAACTTTTCAACGCTTTCACACTTTTTACGAGCTTTTTTATTCCCCTTCGGGAGGTTTATTTTTGTGGATTTTTCGCAGATCGAAATTGCACTCACGCCTCGGCGTATATATTCAGCGAATGGTTGCGATATAGTGAACAGTATCGAATCCATCGTCTGTGGGGGCGGGGGGGGGGGGGGGGGGGTCAGACGGATGTGGCAACGCCATACGGTGTTAATTGACCTGGCCAGCGGAGTGGGAAAAACGAGGGGACGGTGACGCTCCATAGAAAATAAAAAGGTCTTGGTTTTTTTCACATGAACGAAAACAATGCAAATCGGGAATAAACGCAGAGACAGGCAGAGAGTAAGAGATAGCAAGAGACGGAGACAAATACAGAAGGAGAACGTAAAAGGAATTACACGGAAATAAATCCTGAATTAAGGGAGACTTTGTCCTTGAAATTTTCAAAAAATCAATTTGAGCTCAACTTGAGCAGCTAGACGAAGAGGAGGGATGCCTTTATGGACCAGGCATTAACGATTAGCGGTAATTATAAACACATTTGGGTAAACACATTACAAAACTTTAAACGCGTTTTTCTCGAAAACACGTTTTTAAAAATGGCTGACATTCTCCTGACCGCTGTAATTAACATATCGACCTGAAATTTGGAGAGCATACTCAGAAAATATGTCTTCACGGAATGACGGATCGTTTTTTCGATAGATACATTTTTGCATTTATTATTTATCTTTTTATGCGAAAAAAACGCGAAAATTCGATTTTTTTTTAAATTGCCGCCATTTTCCGAAATTTGTACTAAACGAAAAACCCATCCGTCATTCCATGACCAAAGGGTCATAGATTGATAATATGCTTTGAATTTGTGTTTCAGATCAACAAAGAGGGGGCAGTGGTGTCAGCCGTTTACCTCCCGCGATTTGAGGACCTGTTTTCGCGGAGCTGCAACGGTCGCCATTTTGGTTTTTTTTTTTTTTTATTTTTAACGTTCTGTATATCATGAATAAAAGCAAGAAAAAAACCGCACTCAAAAAGCTTTACTCGTTTCCTTTAAAAAAAAATAAAATGTAAACACCTGAAATATGGCACTCCAAGGACAAAGTCTCCGTTAAGGCCTTGGGCCACTCCAGAGGCCGAAAAAATAGGCTTTACGGCGATTTTTTTTTCAGAAAAACTACAAAATAAATCGAGATTACAAAAAAGGGTATTTATCATACATATCAGTGACTGTATACAATAATTTTTTTGAAGCGATTAATTTCAAAATGGCGGCTGTGCAGCGTTCATCTCAAAACTGCATTTTTTTAGTTGGCCGGAAACATAACTCAAACAATTTTCAACCGATTCACTTGAAATGTTGAATATATCTTGGAAAATACATTGTCTATGGAAGTACGTAGGATTTTTTTCAATATTGCATGGTTCATTTGTTATTAACAATTATCTGACGATTTTTTAGGCAAATTTTTGGAAAGTGAAAAATTTTGTTAGATAATTGTTAATAACAAATGAACTATGCAATATAAAAAAGTCCTAGGTACTTTCATAGACAATGTATTTTTCAAGATACATTCAACATTTCAAGTGAATCGGTTGAAAATTGTCTGAGTTATGATTCCGGCCGACTTAAAAAATGCAGTCGACTTAAAAAATGCAAAATGCTTCAAAATAATGATTGTATACAATCACTGACATGTATGATAAACACCCTTTTTGAAATCTTGCTTTATTTTGTAGTTTTTCTGACATAAAATCCCCAAGAAGCCTATTTTTTCGGCCTCCAGAGTGGCCTCACCCCTTAAAGTCAAGTCCAACTATCGTGACGACTGGACAAATAATTAAATTTTTACATAAACGTACATAAATTGTTGAAAAAATGTAAACAGCGTAAAATAGACATTTTTCATAGATAAATTGACTGAATAAAAATATCGCAAGAATTATTATATTTTAATTCAATAATTAACGCGGGACTCCACGGTGGCGGGTGAAGAAACGGATTTTTTTCACTTACTCAAAGTATAAGTACATATTCAAGAATATGTGAAAAAAAAATGTCAAGTTGAAATATTGAAAATTGGTTGAGTTGCAGACGATTTAGTGAGAGCAGATAGCGCAACGATTTGCGTTAACTAAAACTTTGAGTCGCGTTTTTCTCGAAATTACTTTTCGTGACCTGGCTAGAATCAGAACTCTAGCTATAATTGTCCGATTTTTAATTTAAAAAAATGTCCACGATTACAGTAGCTATCGTTTATACACGTAGCCATTTTTTGTAAGTTATTCCTTTCAGGAACCCGAATATTTTCTTCTGTAATCAAGTAAAAATAAATCCCTGTATACTGGAAAAATTTCAAGCCAAGTTACCGAACTTGTAACAAAAAATGACCACTCTAAAAATCGTCTCGTTTATACGGCGCTTTGTGGAGATGACACGCTGGCCACATTTCTATCGAATAATTTATACCCTAAGAAACTGTAAATGCCCGATGTAAACCGCTCATGCACGTAAAAAATCTGAAGCCTCCGTAAAGATAAAAAAAAACAGAGGGTCGCCGAATGTTTAAAGGAAATATTAATGATAAAACTTAGAAAAATGTGATTAGCGGAAGAATTTTTGCACCCGCGATTTTCGAGAGAAAATGTGAAAATGCCGAAATCTACTAAATTTGCGCAAAATTTTTTATTCCACTTAATCGTTGGGTATACCAATTGATTGCACTTTTTTTAACACCCGCCAATTCGTGAATTTCTTTTCGAAAAACGGCTACGTACAACGAGAACTATAATTATATAGATTATGAAGCTTTTTTATTTTTATTTTTCAGACTAACCATCGTGGAGTTATCGATCCGGCCGTTGTACCACATTTTTTAGACCGAGACTCTATTATACCTCAATAACGTTGTTAATTTTTTATTTTGAGACATAACAATTTACACGAAGTAAGTTTAATGTATGTTTTAACTATCTATATTAACTATATATGAAAAACATATTTCTTTTCCAAATCCCAAATAAAGTATCTGGTAGCAAAAAAATCGAAAAAACGAGCTTTTTCGGCCCGTCACAATGGCGACGCCTTAAGGGGAGGGTAGGGGTTTCAGCGTGAAAAAAAAACACTTTTTTGCGAATTTTTTTCATCTATATGGATAGAGTAAATTTATTGAAACCTTTTGTACATTGTTGAGTGTCATTTCAAGAACATTCCGTGAAATTAGTTCGCGTAAATATCCACAAACAAGCCGGTGACAAAGCTTTTCCAAGAACGCCTTTGGAAAAACACGATTTGCGGTGTTCACTGTATCTCAGCTAGAAATTATCTGAAATCAAGTACCATTAAAATTTAGTCAAAGTATCATCAAATCCTCCCCCAACGGGCTTTGATAATTTTTTTTTTCATTTCTAAATTTTTGGTCGTCATGTAAAGTGAAAAGTGCTATTTTTCACGAAAAATTCCGCCATTTTGGGGGTGGAAAACCCCCTCAATGTAAAAAAAATCTCAAACTAACCGTTGGGGGGAGGTATTTTGTATGTAGAAAGTGTGTACCAAGTTTGAAATAAATCGGTCATGTACTTTTCAAATGGCAGTGGACACGGACTTTGAAAAAGTGGTTTCGAGAAAAACGCGGCACCGGCTTGTTTGTGGATATTTTCGCGGACAAATTTCACGGAATATTCTTGAAATGACACTTAAGGCAGGATTCTACTTTGAAATTTTGAACAAAATTTTTTTTTTTTACATTTTTCGAAAGTAAATATGTTCAAGAATGCTCGGTCAAAATTTTATAAAGTTCCAAGCAGTCTAACTATCCTGTTTCGCCTTTCGAACGCACTTACCTGAGCGCGCTATTGTGACTCACCAAAACTTAAACGCGTTTTTCTCGAAACGACATTTTCAAGTACCGTGGTCGTGATAACTCAAAAAGTACTGAACCGATCCTTATGAAATTTGGAACACATATTCTATATGTGTGTACCAACCGACCTAACTACAATCAACTTAAAATTTTGATTAGAACTATTTTTTTATTGCAAAAAAAGACCCAAAAAAAACGAATTTTTTTTTTCGTATTTTAGCCGCCATTTTGTTAATTTTGCACGTATATAAAATATTCTAGTTAGGTCGGTTCCTGAAGACATACTGAACATGAAACTATTTGATTTTTTTGTTTCAGACCATCCGTCGGGAAGATTTCACGACCACAGCAACGGTACCTGCTTTTCGGGGCGTTGGCTTTAAACATATTTTACGTGTACAAAAAATGAATAAAATACATTTAAATTTTTTTTTATGTACTTAAAGAGTGTATTTATTGAACAGTTTAAACCCCATATCGATATCTTTAATAGTATTCTCAGAAAAAAAATCACGAAAATAGCGTATTTTTCATGGTTTCAAAGTAGAATCCTGCCTTAACAATGTACAAAAAGTTTCAATAAATTTACTCTATCCATATAGTTGAAAAAAAAAATGCAAAAAAGTGTCTTTTGTTCACGCTGAAACCCCTACCCTCCCCTTAATAATTGTAAAAACCCGTTTGATAATCACGGCACTGTCCCTCTCTCTTTCTCTCTCTCTCTCTATCTCTCTTTCTCCCTCTCCTTTATCTGCCTCCATTCTCTTTCTGCATCTCTATTATTTGCGAATAACTTCGAGCCGCGTAATAAACGTTCCCTTCAAACTTTGAAATCCGAGCCGAAGCCAAATAATTAATCGACTAATTAAAAAGTTATTTGTCAGTAGCAGAGCGGCGTCTACGAACGGTTCAAACGGAGCGTGAAATTAACTTTATGTCACGTTGAAACACAAAGCGTTTCTTGCGTATAAAAAAAAACGAAAAAAATCCGTAAAGCCTCGAGTGCATTGTGTCGGAGAAGCTTCTGCGAGCTGTTCTTTTTTCTCTTAAATTCTTGTGAACTTGAGCCCACGGATAATTGGATGCGCGAGGTCGACGATAGAATTGCACGCTAAAATTCGTAACAGTGCGTGAATTGGAGGAAGCATTTTTGTACAAACGCGACACGATTCGAGATCCAATTAAATAAATGCATAGGCCACATTTGTGTGTTTGACACGCGGATTCGTCGACTTCGCAAATCCCACTCGTATATTGGACCTCGTGGAAATAACATCCGATTAATCGTTGTGTAAAAATCGCATTCGGCAAATTGTACATTGATATTGTTACTGAACGACAAAAAAAATGAATCTGCGAGAGTGCAGTCCGAAATGGAGAGCGAATTAAGCGTGCATAAATCATGGTCCACGGTCATTGGGTTGGCCCCACGTGGAAAAAATGTATAATAGAAGCAACCAACCCTGGTGGACGGGCGGTTGGGGGTAAACTCCAGTCGTTCGTAACAGTCGAAAACAGCTCATTTTGGGATTTTTTTTTAGAAAATCATGACGATAAATTTCTACAAAAATTAGGTATTTGAAAAAGTATCATCTGAAGAACCCTCTGCAATTTTTTAGTGTAAAATTTTTAGGTTGGCAAAAAAGGCTGCGTTTTATCAAAAAATAAAATAAAAAGCAGTCTTGAAACGAATAATTAATTTAATTATATATATATACACTATCTACACATAATTATATACATATATACATTCAACACATAATCCTATACATACATACATTGTGCTCATAATGATTAATTTTATTCTACACTGAGAAAAAAAACCACTTGAATCAAAAAAATATATTGGTTGATCCAAATAAATGTCTGACCGCGGAGTGCCGCCGATATATAATATTGTTACAATACTATAAAATATTGGAAAACGTGATTGAGTTAAATAACATATTATTTTTTTTCAAAATCTCTTCTGCTCTCTGAATATCTACATTAGCCTTCAACAAAAATTATATTCTATTGAAATCATTCTACATACAATCCGTAGATATGTGGATGAAATAATTAAGCGGTTGCTACAACATTTTTTATTTCGTACAAAAATATAAACAATGGAATGAATTATTTCTTTACTAGATCGAAACGAATATGCCATGAGACGTAACATTTTTGTACTCCGTACAATATCAAAAGTGCAATATCATGCAACTAGTATGAGATAGAGACAAGTGTATATCTCATGATTGAAATATCAACATTATGGATCCGAAATAATGGTATTTTTTTGCCACAAAGTACAGATGTCTTCCTTAGCAACGTATTTGGTCTCTGGTAAAAAAATATGGTTTTCGATGAAATAAATGTTCATGGCAATCAAAAGAATATATTTGTGAATTCGAGTAGTCATGATTTTCATATGATTCTATATGCATTTGAAAATATTTCTTGATTGTTGGGTCAAATAAATGTACACTCACGAGAATTGCTGAAATATTTGAAAAATCGCATGCAGTTCTTAGGAATAGGATAGAATTGTCACAATAAAGTGTTTGATCGAAATCGTTTTATTAAAAAAATTTAAAGATTTTCAATTTTTTTAAATCTTAAATAAAAGGTGAGCATCAGAATGATCAACCACGATAATAGTTGAGAGAATATCAGGTATTCAACTGATAAGAACAGATACTGCATTTTGATCTTAGCCACAGGCCAAGAAGCGATACCCTTTAAAGTTTCTCCGGCGTTTAAGTAGATTTTCGGCTCATGCTACGCTTACGAGAAACGTGCACGCGTGCGGCTTCTAGCGGTTACTCCGAGAACTACGGGTTTCCTTACGGGCTGAATTTTTTCAACCAAATGCGCAAGAAACAAATTTTATTTTCACATAATTTTTTAACCAATTCAGACATTTGCCTAATATTTTTCAATGAAAATTAAATATTATCATTTTAACGAATCATGTACTTGAAAATCAATATCGAATATGGTGAAAAAATAAAATAACAGATTTACTCAATAGAAATTTTATCTGAATCAAACGAGCGAAATTTAATGTTTCTTGTGTACTCGAATCAACAATATTCATGTTATTAATTGAAACGCTTTTTTTGTTCGTTGCAGAAAATGCATTTAAGACTATATAATTTGTTTGCGATAATTTTTTAGATAGTTTTAATAATATTTTGTCCTCGGCTATCTTTTGAGTGAAAAAAAAAACTTTTCATTTTATCATGTTATTAAAGTCAATAGCGTTTTGTTTAGCCTAATAAATCCGATTATTTACACAAACAATTTTACAATTGAATCAACGAAATTTCATTCAATCACACTGATGATATTGGATCAATGATTTTTTTTCTCAGTGTACGTATAGACATAAATTAATCGTTTAATTTAAATCTGATTAATAATAATTTTATGCTGATGAATTAAAATAAATTTTATTAATTTTATTCTACGTATAGAATTAAGTTAATCATTCGTTACAAGACTGTTTTTTTAAATTTTATTTTGAATACCTAACCTCCATGTTTGTACCTCATACTAAAATAAAAATATTCGTACTTTTCAAATAAATAATGCATTTTATTAATAAATGAAAATGTCACGTCATTTTGATACACCCTTTACGTAAAAACCCGCAGAACTCAGGAAATAAACATCAAAATATATGAATGAAAGTGCGTAGTTCAATATGACAGGAACGGCCTTGAGAGTGCTTCTTTCATTTTCGAATAAGAAAAAACGAAATTCCGCCCACACATGGGCGGCACGAATGTGCCACGCTGGCATGGATCAGGAGAGGAAATTTCCCGCGCGTTGCGGAATCCGTGCGTGGGCGAAGATTTACGAACAATGCTTGTGGCTACACAGGAAAGTGGATGTCCGGAAGCATCATTCCCGTACGCTCGAATCGAATGCGGACATAGATCGACTTTGGGGTGGGCGAGTTGTGTGTGGGAGTGCGATTAAATTCCGAGTGGCCATTGACCCAATTTCTCTTTGTTGCTCACGAAGATGGTATTTCATTCTACATCGTATACTCAATCAATAGGAAAGCCGAGGATCAGGAGAGCTTTCAACGAAACCTACGCCCCAACCCTCGGACGTGTCGCCCGCACGAGGGCACGGGGAAACTGCGGAAAACCTGTGTCGTTAACCAGCGGCTATGTTTATTATTCTTTCGGTTGTGCAACCACCGGTGATTCACTAAAAACACCTTTCACTCGGTGGTCGACGTGCAAGCCAGTACGCGGTCACCCATCCAAGTATTGGCCCAGGCCAACGCTGACACGTGAAATCGCCTGCAAACAGGCCGAGGAAGAAAAACTTCAGAAGGCGTTTATTATATATTTGCAACCTACATATTATTGGATTAAATATTGAAAATAAAAGAAAGGTCGCGTTGTTCTTGAAGGTCTAGTCATTTTATCAAGATTACTGTACTATAGCAGGGTACGTGAATTATTATCGCATTCAAGGTCTCTTAAAATAAATATCCTTGAAATTGGAAAATAATCGTAACTCGGACTATGGTAGTGCTCTCTCTCTCTCTCTCTCTCTCTCTCTCTCTCTCTCTCTCTCTCTCTCGCTCTTCTTTCGCTCACTCTTTCTTGAGGGTGTAAGACGACGATGTCGATATCTCCGGGTTTGAGTGGATAATGAGTAAATTATGGGTCTTCGTTCGCATGGCCTCGCACCTGGCACTGCTCGTCGTAGACGGTAATTTGCATAAATTCGCAATTCGCAGCCATTTCGTATAGAACGTTGACTATACACAATCACATGTCTGCATGGGACCAAGAGAGAGAGAGAGAGAGAGAGAGAGAGAGAGAGAGAGAGACAGAGAGAGAGAGAGAGAGAAATTGCCACTAAAGTTTAAGCTCATATACGTTCGGAGCTTTAAAGCTCCGAGCAAAATTTTAAGAACGTTCAACAGCAGCGATCCTTCAAGGCCCTGAATAAATTAAGGCCTTAGGCCACAGTAACATGTATAATATCATGTGCGAATTTAACAATTTTTTTCGTATGGCAAAGTGATTCACTCATAAAATTAATTACACATCTATTTAGTATGAATATCAAGCTGTTAGAATTTTTTTTTTCGATGTACAAAATGACCGACTACAAATATTTTCTTTTGTTATCTTTTTTTAGGCGCTCCGCGGCGTGAGTTTTAGCATCCACAATTGTTTACCTAGAAAACAAAAACAAAAATTTTCGTCAATCTACATTAGAATACCTAGAGAAGTATGTACGGAATTTAAAAAATATTGTTTTATTCAAAAGATGTAGGTGTTTGAACTTAAGAAATGAATTTTCAGTGAAAAATTTCGTTATAACTGCTTATAACCTGCTCATAAAATGAAAAGTTTTCGATTAATCAGAAATTCCGTACGTGCTTCTCTGCGAAATGCAATTAGGAACATAACTTTGAAATTTGAAGTAAATCGAGTGAAAATTGTTGAAGTTATTTGTCACGCCAATTGGAAAAAAGCTGTTTCGAGAAATTTTGAGTAGTCGGCCATTTAGTACATCGAAAAAAATATATATATATATTTTCTAACAGCTTGATATTCATACTAAATAGATATGTAATCAATTTGATGAGCGAATCACTTTTTCATACGATAAGAAATTGTTAAATCCGCACATGATTTTATACCCCCTACTTTGGCCTAAGGCCTTAAATGAATATTTACACATAGAAGTTAGACGTGAGACGCCCAATTTGTTCCTATACCTGCGTATTAAAAAAGAGGAAAATTGTTGGTTAATATTCCTACGCGGAAGGACATTTGTGAAATAAGTATCCCATTTCATTAATCGAAATTCTCAATCGAACCCAAACACTGAATAACAATTATTTTTATTCCCAATCGTTTCCTTTGCATCTACGACTCGTAGAAATTTTTTGAAATATTTTTGTCAGATTATTTTTCTTACAGAGCGATATACAAATGGAGCAAACCAACGTGAGGCATGGTGTTGAAGTTTGCATCCGTGGAATGCAACGAAAAACCTTTCTTTTTTTTTATTTCATCCGAGTTTTTATCCTGCAAACTAGGCTGTACATTTTTTACAACGATCCTAAAAGACAGTTGCCAAAAAAGTTCGATCCACTAAACTTTCGTTGCCTTCCAACGATCCGTACTTCAAAACCATGTGAGTCGACATATCAATCCAGAGATGCAATAACCAAATGTGTAGCCGAATAAAATATTTTGGTGTCTCGATGAAATATTGACCTCTGTGGAAACCGACATTCGATCGACGAAAATGGAAAAGGTCGGTAAGAAGTTTCGGAGTTTTGTGGCCCGTTCAAAGTGGGATACTTTTAGGGGAGAAAAAAATTTGCTGATTTTCATGATTTTTTTAAGGCGTTACCACCACTTGTAGCGCAAAAAAAGGCCTTTTTCATGAATTTTTTTAAAGAAAACTACAAAACTTTTTTAATCGATCAATATCCCATCTTAAAGAACACATCTTGAAGAACATTCAGTAATTTTTTTATTGAAAAATATTACATTGTTTAGTGGCAAATGGCCGTCAATGAAATAATGTTTTTATATACACGGCTTGCGGTGACCAACATTGCGGCGAAGTGGATCATCTAAAAAAATAATGCGGATGGATTTAGTCAAATATAAGTATAAACTAGTCTTTAATCGAAGGATTTTAAAAAATATTCATTTTTCACAAAATAGCGGACAGTCAAAGTTAATGGTTCGATTTTAACGAAAAAAAACGGCCGTTTTTTGGCTATAAAACGGCCATTTTTTTCGAAAAAAAAAATCAAACGATCAAAGACTACATTTTTATGTATTAAATAAGCCTGCAAAATTTGAAGAAGATCGGTTCATTAGTGTTCGAGTAATCTTGGTCACCGACTTCAGAAATGCCATTTTGAGAAAAACGCGTTTAAAGTTTCAATTTCAGTTTACACGAAGAAAATATTTTTTTGGTAAACTTACATAGAGTCTTCTATTCCGGGCATCAAAAAAACTGCACTTCAAATTGCACTTCAAAAAAATGCAATAAAAAAATCGATTTTTTCAAAATCGCAAGTGGGGGTAACCCCTTAAGGCAAGATTTCTTCAACATTTTTGTGACTTAGGGTATATTTTATTACTCCTTTTGGCTATGATGGTATTTATTTTTATCAATCTTTAAAATTAGCGGATGTAGAGGTGCAGAAATGTGACCGGGCATTTCCTACTTGCCTTGTCTGATTTACCTAACGGGCTCTTCCATGGAACAAGAGGCTTACCCTCTATGTTTAGAAATTATAATCTTCTGGCCGGAATACATTGGGAGCAAGTACATCTCCACGTAATGTCTACCCAGCCAGAACATTGACATGTTCTGAAAAGTGGAGCCTGTCTTTGAGAACTAAAGAAAAGCTACTTTGCTTTTCAGCTCATCAAAGATATTTATAATTGATTGGGATGAAAATAATACATCTGTTGCAATTCTATTCATCATTAAAAGCATTAATTTCACAATGATAATCGACGAGGATATCAATGCTTATCATAAATACCGGGATTACGATAACTAATGATTCGAACATAAAGAATAGCCAAATTATTTTATGAGGCAAAAAAGTAAAGCAGGTCATTCGTGGTTTTTGAACGCCTTGTCGCCATGTTGGGAAATATCAATGTTCTGACCGGGAGGACATTACCTGAATGTATTTCGCCAATAATCCGCCAGGTGGCTACAAGCGAAGCGCTTTGCGGAAGCTAGGTACCATCGTACGAGGATAAAAGTTCGTCCTGTGAGTTGTACCACGTACCAGGGTGGGGTGAAAAGTTTCCGGCCTGACCAAGAGATGGTGCCACTAGGTCTAGTTTTGGAACGGTGTCCTACAGTACCATTCCTACCGAGCTTGTATGTACAGTTTCAGCCCAATCGCTACGTTAGTTTGCATTTGAGAGCACATTGCGCGAGACGCTTCCGTTGTTTTCGTAAAAATGGAAAAATTGGAAAAACGTGCTGTCATCAAATACTTCCATTTGAAAGGTTTTAAACCAAAACAAATAAAAGAAGAGATGGATTCAGCACTAGGAGACTCCTCCCCATCATATTCAACTATTAATCAGTGGGTTTCTGAATTTAAAATTGGTCGTGTGAGCACCTCTGACGAGCTTCGCTCAGGACGGCCCGTTGAAGTCACAACTTCAGAGATGATTGAAAAAATCCATAAAATAGTGTTGGAAGACCGCAGGTTGAAAGTGCATGAGATAGCTGAGACCTGTAGGATGTCAGCTGAACGTGTGCGAAATATTTTGCACAACCATTTGAACATGGAAAAGCTGTGTGCAAGGTGAGTGCCGCGTTTGCTAACGCTCGACCAATCGAGCGTTTGCTAACGCTCGACGCTACCGACAATTTGGCGCTGTATAGACATAATCCAAACGAATTTTTGCGTCGATTCATAACTGTTGATGAGACATGAGTCCACCACTACACTCCTGAAAGTAAAGAACAGTCAAAACAGTGGGTTGGAAAAGGGGAACCAACCCCAAAGAAGGCAAAAACAATTTTATCGGCAAACAAGGTTATGGCTACTGTTTTTTGGGATGCGAGAGTTATGAGAAATGTATCAGAGTTGACGGAGATTATGTTAAAAAATAAAGCAAAAAATTTTTTTTAAATATCGTTTTTCTTGATCAGGCCGGAAACTTTTTACTCCACCCTCGTATACACTCATATACTACCGTAGCAAGTAGATAACCAATAAACAATATGGTGTCGAAATACTAAATTAAATACACTCCCGATTTTGCCTCCTCAAGGATTCCAAAAACGCTGAAACGTCAGTTTTAATTTCCTCGTTTGTGCCTGGTTATTTGCCGATCTATTCCCTACAACCTTCCTGGTCATTTACCACCTGTACTCCGGCCCGTTCCTGATCAGTTCCCCAGCAAGAGAACGGCGGATCGTGACCCAGGGGGGAGGCAGATCAGGGGCAGAACTTTTTCCCGACTCAAATTTCTACACGGGTATGGCATGGTCTTCCGAACTGCATTTTCCAAACTGACAGGACATCTAGCTAAAGAACTAATTGACCGATTCTGATGAAATTTGACGTCAATCTTTCCAACCTTATTGTCTAAAACATGACCTCAAATGGTTTGAAAATAATTTTTTTCGGACAATTCAATTTTTTTGTTTCAAAGCGTACCGTTTCATCGATTTACAATATTACTCACTTTTTCTTGGTTCATATTCTGCCTATGAGTGTTACCAAAAGAAAAACCTTCGTTGGTTTTTTTTCGATTAATTCCGACAACGCTACGTGTCACGCCGTCTGACAACATCCGCCGCAACCCGTTTGGAAGACCGTACCATACTTCCTCCATGTTTAAAGTTTAATGAAAAATACCACGTAACAGCCAAAAATAGTAATAAAACATACCCTAAGTCTCAAAAATGGTGAGGAAATCTTCGCTTAAAAAAATCATGAAAATCAGCAACTTTTTCCTCGCTTGAAGGTATCTCCCCCCTTCATCGAAGATTTAATAGACGAGGAAAGGATCGAAGCAAAGCTGATGTGCGAATGTATTGCGCAACCTAAAGACCTGCCCCTCGAATTTCTACGACGGCTTCCTTCGTACGTACTTGGTCTTAAACTTTCGGACACGTCGATCAACATTGTGCGTCCTCGAGTACGCGAGGTCTAAAGTTCGAGCAACCCTCTCGAGGTCTCGAGGTTATCGGTCGTGCACATTTGCACCAGGTCGAAACGTGAGGGAAAAGAAAAGGGGCGTGGGGGTGAGAAAAAGAGAGTCTCGTAACGATTTATTATCGAGCGTGAAAAGAGAAAAGCATAGCGTATCAAAGAGGTAAACTGGTGTAAGGAAAAGGTCAAAACCGTGTAACGACCCCACAGTTTACCCCCTTTAAGCGCGTATCTTATTCACCGTAGTTTTATAAAGTTCGATCGATGAGAGATATCATCGACACTTCATTTATATGCAGGGAAATAGCGCTCATGAGCTGACATTTTGAATTGTGAATAACGCATAAGTATTATTTCCGATTACGGGGCAAAGTACACTCGAACTTTGAGGTTCGAGGATTAATAATTCGAGTACTGAGATACCGAAAATTGCCATGATCCCTCGTAGCATGCGTGACTGAGCGGATCAATTTTCAAACTGCCAACATTGAATGGCCTTGAGGTCTTTAAGGCGGTCCTCTAGTTTCTCGGGTCGAAAAAATCGATTTTTTTTCATAAATGACATCTACAACATGTGTAGAAAATGTGTGCCAAAGGATTTTTCGATATTCGAAGTGGTTCACAAGTTACGGCCCTGGAACGGAGCAGGTATACGGAGCAGGTATACTTTCAAACGCGTTTTTCTCGAAACACCATTTTTCGAAACGGTGACCACGATATTTCAGAAACTACTGCACCGATCTTGTTCAAATTTATACAGCATCTTTAATATGTTATAAGCCAGCGATTGAACTAGGATTATCATGATTGCTTCGATAGTTTTTTTTGTACAAGCGAAAAACTTAAGAAAAAATGAGTAAAAAATAGAATGTAATTTTCAAAAGTGTATAAAAAAGTCAATTTTTGTAATTTAGAATTCACTCTAGTTCAATCGCTAGTCTTAAATATGAAGATTAAAATGCCGTTTGGTTTTTTGATTTCAGATAAGCAGAACAGCCGCAATCTTGGTCACCGTCAAGCACCTCTTTTACTTGATGTCTTCCTGTCGGCCACTATAACGTTTATTCTATTATATATTTTGACTTCAAAAAATTTGTAAAGCTTATTTAAATGTTAATAAAGATTATGCAAAAACAATGAGATTGATTATTTTGATGCTTTGCCCGTAAAAAATTATTGAAAAAGCCGTAAAAAAACAGCCGAGAAACTAGAGGACCGCGTTAACGAGATGCGGCGGGGCCGGGTTGAAATTCCGAACTTTGAATGCTCCGATCGTTTGAAATTCCGAATTTAAATATTTCGAAATTCAAGATGGAGCCGGGTTGAAATTCCGATCTTTGAATGATCGGAACGCTCAAAACTCCGAAAGAATTTTACACAAAAGACCAACACTCCGAAAATCTGAACACCGTCAAAATAATTCGGCTATGGACGTTTTAAAAGTTTCAAAATTTTCAATAAATCGACGAATTATTTCAAGATTTTTTTTAGGGGCTATACCAGTGTGACACTAAAAAAAAACGATTTTTTTTTATTGCCATTTTCGACAGTTTATACTTTCAAGAATATCATTATCATTTATATCAATATTATTTTACCTTGCAAAAATCGATAGTTAAATCTTTAAACGCGTTTTTCTCGGAATGAGATTTTTCAAATTTGCTGACATTGTAACTCAAAGAGAAATTATCCGATTGCCTTGAAATTTGAACTGAGTACTCTTGAATATATTTACTCTACAATGACGTAGAAAATTTTTGATTGGATGAAAATTGACGATTTGGCATTGAAAAAAACGACCATTTTATAGGCAAGAAAACAGACTTTTTTCATAACTACGCCATTTCGTTAGATTTTGATATTTTTCGAAAATCCTACGCCATTGTACAGGAAATACCTTCCAGTTTAACGACATTTTTTCCTTTTTCGGTTTCAGCTACTTAACCGGCCGGAATCATGTCAGCAGTGGAGGAACTTTTTTTTGGCGCCTCCAAAAGCGCATAAGTCGCTTGGATCTCAATATTTTTCTATGAAAAAATTATGTAATATGGGTCAAATATAGCCAAATATATTCTTAATTTTCCGAAACATTGAATTGAGTACTTTTCTTCTAAAAAATTCCCGAAAATCACCCAATTTTCAGCGTTCACACTGGTATAGCCCCTTAAGAAGTGATTTTGCGTCAATTTTGAAGTTTCTCTAGACGAAGTTATACGTTCTACATCATTGACAGTCAACTGTGTAGACTTTAGCTGGCATGATCTTGACATGGGGGCCGGGTTGAATTTCCGGACTGCGAATTCGCCGAAGTTTTAAAAATCCTAATTTTAATGTTCTGAAATTACAAGGTTCGTCAAGATCATGCCATCGAAAGTCTACACAGTTGACTGTGAATTATATAGAACGTACAACATTGTCTAGACAAATTTCAAAATTGACGCAAATTCACTTCGTAATGAAAAAAAATGTTAAAATAATTCGCCGATTTATCGAAAATTTTGAAGCTTTTAAAACTTCCATAGCCGAATTATTTTGACGGTGTTTAGATTTTCCGAGTTTTGGTCTTCTGTGTAAAATTCTTTCGGAGTTTCGATCTTTTGATTCAAAGTTCGGAATCTTTCGGTTCTGATCATTCAAAGTTCGGAATTTCAACCCGGCCCCGTTCAGATTTGCGGAGTTTTAGTGTTTCCTGTAAAATTCTTTCGGAGTTTTGATCTTTCGGGGTAGTATTCTTTCGAAGTTTTGGGCGTTCTCATCATTCAACGTTCGGAATTTCAACCCGGCCCCGATGTGGCGCCATTTTTTCCAAAGTACTTTGTGATTAGAGTGCCACACGGGACGAATACGAAACTCCGCAAAATTCATTCGTCTCGCGACCAAGTGCCGCCGTTCGACAAGCCCGAGTTTATTTTATTTTCTCCTTTTAGGAATCGCAGACGGAACTCCATGTCCGCGTTTTTGAAGATCGTTCGATTTTTCGTACCTTGTACTTTGTGTACAATGGTTTGAGTTTTGGATTGAAAAAATGTGCAGCCAGTTCGGGAGGATCCCGCACAGAATTCGCCTCATTTATTATTATTTAGTTTGATTATTGCTCGCAATTAATCGTAAATAATAAAAGGATAATCTGCTAATGGTAAATAAAATTAAAAATAATTGACATTAGTTGTAAGTACTCGCGGAGATCTATAATCACTCGAGCTTTATTTACAACTAAATGTGAATTATATGTCGAATCATCTACAACTGATAATTAAGGAAAAATATTATTCACAACTGATTATCAATAATGAATCAAATACTTCACAAATGTTTGTAAATAATGAATTAAATCATTTGTAACTACTCGTAAATTATGCTTAAGGGGTTATGCCTAGTTGTAGAAGTCGAAAAATAACTTTTTTAACCAATGTATTTTGACACATCATCGTCTTAAAAATGTTTCCTGAATATTTTCAAATGATCGGATAAAAATTGACAGATTTAAGGGCTGTTATGTTGACGCTCGTCGGAACGCTCGGAGCGTCGTTCGAAGCTTTGAACACTTTTTTCGCGAAAGCACGTTTTCAAAATCAGTGAGAAAAATATCTTAGAATCTACTGTGTCGATATTTCTGAAATTCTCAGGGCTTCTTCCAGATGTAAAAATATAGTATTTTATCGGAGAATTTTTTTCCGACGAATACTCTTGATTTGATTAACGAAAATAGCCCATTTTTCCCAAAAATTGAGACACTCACTTTGAACACGCCCCATTTTTCAAATTTTGTATTTTGGAAATTCCATCGATTAATCATAGAATAAACTAATATACTAACAAAATCTGTTTGATTTTTTTATGTTAGATAACCTCGTCCAAAACGGATTTTCGGGAATTATTTGGCAGAAAAGTACTCAATTAAATTTTTCGGAAAATTAAGAATATATTTGGCTATATATGACCTATATTACATAATTTTTCAAAGAAAAATATTGAGATCCAAGCGACTTATGCGCTGCCTCCGGAGGCGCCAAAAAAAGTTTCTCCAGTGCTGACGTGATTCCGGCCGATTGAGTTGCTGAAACCGAAAAAGGAAAAAATGTCGTTAAACTGGAAGGTATTTCCTGTACAATGACGTAGGATTTTCGAAAAATATAAAAATCCAACAAAATGGCGTAGTTATGAAAAAAAGTCTGTTTTCTTACCTATAAAATGATCGTTATTTTCAATGTCAAATCGTCAATTTTCATCCAATCAAAAATATCCTACGTCATTGTAGAGTAAATATATTCAAGAGTGCTCAATTCAAATTTCAAGTCAATCGGATAATTGCTCTTTGAGTTAGCATATCAGCAAATTTGAAAAATCTCATTTCGAGAAAAACGCGTTTAAAGATTTAACTATCGATTTTTGCAAGATAAAATGATATTGATATAAATTATATAAATGATAATGATATTCTTGAAAGTATAAACTGTCGAAAAGGTAAAAAAATCGATTTTTTTAAAGTGTCACACTGGTATAGCCACTTAAATCGAAGTAAGGCGAACCTCTATAGCCCATCCACCAGTGTCGGTTTTTCACAGCTCCTTGTCAGTAATAATTGAAAATACAACTACTCATAAATAATAAGTTAAATAGTAGACAACCAGTTAATAATTTACAATCAGCTATGCGTCATCACACTTAAAATTTCAACAAATTTTAAATAATCGTAAAGGGATGAATACAGCACCCACGATTATGTGGATACTGGATGTGCAAGTACGATATATGTATTACATACTTGTGTATCAGTAGCAAATTGACTATGGTTGGGATTGCATTAAATTGAAGCACTCGTAGCACGTAGCAATTTTTTTCGTTTGCACAATTACACCCTTTGATTACCGAAGGGTCAACAGTACCCGAAACTCATCTGCATCGTTGTACATCCATTCATCTGAAACCGAATGCACTTGTGCCCAGTATAGTGAAACCTCTCGCCATTTATCGTTGCATTGGATATGACGTACCGCGAACTCGTTACACTATGGACATTTTGGCATTGCTGCTATTGCGCGTGGTTCTGCGGTAAAGTTTCTCAAACTCGTTTGAAACTCTCTCTCTCTCTCTCTCTCTCTTTCTCTCTCTCTCTCTCTCTCTCTCTCTCTCTCTCTCTCTCTCTCTCTCTCTCTCTCTCTCTCTCTCTCTCTCTCTCTCTCTCTCTCTCTCTCTCTCTCTCTCTCTCTCTCTCTCTCTCTCTCTCTCTCTCACTCACTCACTCACTCACTCACTCACTCACTCACTCACTCACTCACTCACTCACTCACTCACTCACTCACTCACTCACTCACTCACTCACTCACTCACTCACTCACTCACTCACTCACTCACTCACTCACACTCACTCACTCACTCACTCACTCACTCACTCACTCACTCACTCACTCACTCACTCACTCACTCACTCACTCACTCACTCACTCACTCACTCACTCACTCACTCACTCACTCACTCACTCACTCACTCACTCACTCACTCACTCACTCACTCACTCACTCACTCACTCACTCACTCACTCACTCACTCACTCACTCACTCACTCACTCACTCACTCACTCACTCACTCACTCACTCACTCACTCACTCACTCACTCACTCACTCACTCACTCACTCACTCACTCACTCACTCACTCACTCACTCACTCACTCACTCACTCACTCACTCACTCACTCACTCACTCACTCACTCACTCACTCACTCACTCACTCACTCACTCACTCACTCACTCACTCACTCACTCACTCACTCACTCACTCACTCACTCACTCACTCACTCACTCACTCACTCACTCACTCACTCACTCACTCACTCACTCACTCACTCACTCACTCACTCACTCACTCACTCACTCACTCACTCACTCACTCACTCACTCACTCACTCACTCACTCACTCTCCGTCATTCTCTGTCATTCTCCTATCCGTTTGTTTCTCTTATTCTCCCTGTTCCACCTTTTCGTCACTCCCTTTCCCCACTCCACCCTCCTTGCCGTTTCTGCAACTCGCCCCTCCGCCCCTCTTTCTCTCACTCTCTGCCCCTCCCCACTTTCTCTCGCTTTCTCGTGGATTCTCGGACATTATTCACAGCCACTGAGCGCGTATTTCATCAAACTGTCTCGCGTCCGCCCACACGACGAGCTTCGCATCTCTTCCACCCTCCTCCCGTCTTTTTTCAACCCCTCAACCCAGTGACCGATTCCGTGTATGATGCCAATAATCACGCGGTCTCCCAGGATTCAAGTTCTGTTTTTTTCCCCTAGTCCTCTGTATATAGCAGCAAATATGGATCCGAACAAAGCCACTGGGGTTCGTTAGCGTTATTTTCATTCGAATTTACGAAACCGCGATTTATTTTTCGATACGCGGTTATAAAATATTCTATGCGATATTAACCGTTCCCAAAGTCGACCAGAACAATCCATTGGGTTGGATAAAACACTCCATGTAAATCCTTTTTCCAATATCGACGTGTCGAAAATAAATATTGCCCTGGAGCACCACCCTGCGGGTAAATTTCCACGGTACCAGAGAAAGCACGGTACATCGAAAAAAAAAAATTCTAGATTTTTTATATACCCACCGATGTGAGATATTGAATTTGGCGGTGGATGAAAGATCGAAAATAAGTTATGGCAGACGTGCAGAAATGAATTGTAGGCGTAGAAAGAATCGTATCGATAAAGTATTCCCGAGGATCTTAAGTGGGGACATACCTTTAGGCGAGGAAAAAATTACTGATATTCATGATTTTCTTTTTTAAGGGAAGATTTCTTCAACGTTTTTGAGACTTTCACCCGTATTCATAGATGTACCTTGAGGAATCCTTATTCCTTATTCTTTGTTCAGAACAAAGAACAAGGAGGCCTTATTTCTTGAGGAAAAACTATGAATACGGGTGTTAGGGCATGTTTTATTATTACTTTTGGCTGTTACATGGTATCTTTTCATTAATCTTTAAAAATGGCAGAGGTATGGCACGGTCTTCTAAACGGGTTGCGACGGACGATGTCAGACGGCGTGACACGTAGCGTCGGCTGGATTAATCGGAAAAAAACGACCGAAGATTTTTCATTCATTGACACTCATACGCAGAATATGAACCAAGAAAAAGTGAGAAATGTTGAAAATCGATGAAATGGTACGCTTAACACAAAAAAATTGAATTTACCAAAAACAATTGCTACATATTGCAATAAAAAATACTTTTTTTATTTTCAAAAACACTTAGGGTCGTATTTTAGACAAAAGGTTCGAAAAATTTATACCAAATTTCATCAGAATCGGTCGATTAGTTTTTTCTATACGGCACGCCAGGTTTTAAAATGCAGTTTAGAAGACCGTGGAATACCTCCGCCATTTTTAAGAGTTAGAAAAAAAGGCTACAGCCAAAAAGTGGTAATAAAATATACCCTAAGTCTCAAAAACGGTGAAGAAATCTTTCCTTTAAAAAAAAATCATGAAAAACAGCAAAGTTTTTTTCCTCGCCTGGAGGTATCTCCCCCTTAAATTTCCTTGAGCACGCTCCAAGTTCGAAAAGGAAGAACGATCGATTTCCGAACACTTTCGTCCGGATCGATACGGTTTTCTTTTTTCTCATTCCACTCTTTATTTCCACGATAATTTATCCAAACGTCAAGTGTAACTCCTCGTATATCACATGTCGGAATGGATTTTATGGACCGCTTAACAAAACTAAATCGGAGTGTACGTTTGCACCGACGTTTGCTCCCCTGATTTACGAGCAGGATATGGGTCTGTGTCAGCAGCCCGATGCCTTTCGGCTATTCGAGACAAATCGTCCATGTGTATCCGTGTGCACATTGCTGGATTATGCTCATACATATACCTCCCATTCCACCTCGAATCGAGCCACTTTGTACTTCTATTTCTCTCTGATTCTCTACGCACCATAAATAATGACGAATAAAGCCCGCCCTATTTACATGGTTGCCGCGAGCTTACACAGTGGTAGCAGTTTTTCCGAATTCCTCTTCATTCAGCATTCAATGGGGCAACAAAACCCAAACCTTGTCACTCGCTCATAAAAAGTATTTCGAACTCGAACCGCGTACGTCGCTACCCCCCCCCCCCCCCCGCCACTAGAGAAATTCCCAAATCCTATTCAAGATCATTCTAATTATACTGATAACGATATCGGTGACAGGTATCTCATTCATCGGAATTAGGAAAAGTTTCGTCACACTTTCTCGAGTCTCTTCGGCCCACATGAGCGAATGGGGGCGTGATAAAAATTCTCTTTCATCGGAAAGTTCGACGCCGTGTATGTGTATGTGTGTGTGTATTTTATTTACTTTTTGCCTCCGGAAGACGGGATGAGAGGAGTGCTCATTGAGGACCCATCGTGAGTTCGGAAGTTCGCAACGTCGCGCACGATCTTTTGAGCTCGTTACCCCTTATCCGTGTCCTCGGCTGTACGATAAGCCAGGAGGGAACGGGCATGGACATGACCACGAGAAAATTAGAAGAGTCCGAAGATCTTTCCAGTCCGACGGCCTCTCATCCTCATGGGGATCGTAGCCGAGTCCATGAGTGTTGAAGAACTTTTCCAACAGTGTATGGGGGAAGAATGTATGTATATATATATATATATATATATACATACATTCTTCCCCCATACACTGTTGGAAAAGTTCTTCAACACTCATGGACTCGGCTACGATCCCATATATATATATATATATATATATATATATATATATATATATATATATATATATATATATATATATATATATATATATATATACAGGGTGTCCTGTTATAAAGGGATAATCCTGCAACTGTCGATAGGTCAGGTCATGTCCTATTATATGCTGGAATTTCAGTTTAGTAAAAGTCCCACGGTTTTCGAGATAAAAAATCATCTGCTTTTGGTTTTTCGCATGCCATTTCTACAAATGATAACCTTCTTTGAACCGGTTTTATAAAAATACTCTTGGCTATTTTTTGTATGTAGAAAAGTATTTTTTTTAACCTTGGATGTTGAGGAATATTTATGAAAAGAGGTCTTATGCAGAATTTTCATACAAACCAATTCGAACATCTGACTTTGATAGCCTGCAGTGTAAAAAAAATGTACCACGCGTATCGTGCCAATTACGTTGAAAAGTTGCTTAGTCATTGTCGATTTGTCATTTGTGAAATTCCAAACTGAAATTCCAGCATTTAGTAGGACATGTTCTGACGTATCAACAGTTCAAGATTGCCCATTTATAACAGAACACCCTGTGTGTATATATTTATTGTACCCCCCCAGCCCCCCGCTGAAAACTCCAAGAGAACTATCCAAGAAAAAATGCGGTGCGCTTCTGGGCCGGGATTCGAACTCCTTTCGAATGCCGGTCGACTGCTCTGACCACTGAGCTACGCGAGCCCGCTTGCCTCACCTTCTTCGAACAGTCTCGATATTCGTAACGCAGCGTAACTCCCCCCTGTCAGAGTTGTTCCGACTCTGGAGGATCGACTCGAAATTTGCCCAAACTGAACTCAATACGCAACGAGCACTACTACAGACGGGGGGATTGTCTGAGGGACGGAAGGGAGAGAGGTACTACAGGCCGTCCTGGCCTTTGAGGGAAGGAGAGGGGCTAGCTCAATGAGACTCATATCTCAGGGAGGGGATTCTTTTCCACGACAATCAAGGATAATTCTGATTCCGTATATTCTCGATTTGCCATTGGCAACCCCCCGAAAAACACTACAAGACAACTATGCGAGAAAAAATGCGGTGCGCTTCTAGGCCGGGATTCGAACCTGGGACCTTTCGATTGCCGGTCGACTGCTCTGACCACTGAGCTCCGCCAGCCCGCTTGCCTCAACTTCCTCGGATAGTCTCGATATTCGTAACGCAACGTTACAATATATATATATATATATATATATATATATATATATATTGTAACCTTTTTAAACAATTTTTTTTAAACAAAAACAAATCTATTTATTTTACTTCATCCACCTATAGCTGAGAAAGAGTTGAATTTACGGGCTCGGCTTATAAGACTTTTTTGTAGTAAATTACTTTTTCTACATAGTTCTCATTTGAATTTTTTTCGATATATCTATTAGCTTAGGCGTTACAGCCGTTTGAATAGATATTTTTGTACAATATTTACTTGAAATAATGATACCGCTGAAACCGTTGAATTTACGGGCATGGCTCAATGAACTTTATTGTAAAGTATCATATTTCCAATGAGAACCCACTTGGAAAATATCGCGATATCAAAATTCGTGGAATGGTAACACTAATAATGAGAAAAACATTTTTTTCAATGTTAATCAAATGGGAAACCTTCAATTTTGATTCGCGACCTCTAAATATTTTTTGACAACACCCCCCTTTCACGAAACTTCGTTTTTGGGTGCCAACTAGAGGTTTTCGGGCACGATGGGTCAGAAAAAAAAGTTACCCTGAAACGAATCACCCTAATATATATATATATATATTCGTCAACCCCTTGGTCAAGTTTGGACCCTTGACTCTCCGCCTTTCCAACGCACGGTCTCTTGTTCCTCTTTTTTTCGTTTTTTTTTTTTTCAAACTCAACTCAAATCGCCAATTCCGCTGATTACTCTTTTCTTTCGTACGTACAGCGAGATAATCCAGGCCGTGTTTGCTACTCCGTAACACCCAACGGAATCCTGGAATCCCTTTGACAAGCCCTACTTTATTACGAATGTTTTCCGTTGCGATACGCCATGAAGCGAGAACGAATTAAGCCGCCATAGCTCAGCCGAGGAACGCGACTGCAGATGGTAGTCAAGCGAGATATCCTCGAAAGTTAACCATCAGGATCTCTCTCTCTCTCTCTCTCTCTCTCTCTCTCTCTCTCTCTCTCTCTCTCTCGTCAGGAGAAATAAACGTACTTTGTGACGATCGTGTCTCTTGGGAGGAATCCAAAGGGTATGGGCACGCGACGAGGGATGACCTACTTTTTTATAATCACAACACTCGAGGGGAAAGTCTAATAAAATTAAAAAGCCACACTGTTTTCTCCTCTTTTCCGTCCAAGCTTCTGTATCTCCTTGTCATTGGGCTACTTTGACGAAACGAATCGGCCACATTGATGACTCAGCCGCGCGGATGAGGCCCAGCGCGAAAACTGGCCAATGGGAAGCCTGACTAGGTGCGAAGGACTTGGCAGTTCGTTCGCTGACCATCAGAGTTCTTCGGATCATGGAAAATGTGGATTTGGTGAACAAAAAAAAAGAGTAAATGAACTTGCGTCCATTCAGTCGAGTTGCACTGAGAGGCAAAGTTTTCTTTGTCCCGGGGAGAATCCCATTGCGCAAGGAAGCCGCCCTATTTTGGGCAAGTGATTCGTGCAATGGATTTCCGGTGAAGCCGGAAGTTCCAGGATCCGGAGGAATTGTACATGGAGGCGATCCATCGAGAGAGAAGAGTTTCCGATCGGATGGCGCTGCGAAAGGAGTTCGTGAAACGATGCAAGGGGGGGAGAGGGAGGGAATCCTCGAGAAGTACGAAGTAAATCGATTTGGGAGCGGAGATACATAACGCTGTGGGCAACTCGAAAGGGATTTGCGGTAAACAAGGTGGTAGACATGGACACTGATGGCCGCATGAAATCCTTGCCATTAGGTCCGAGACGTGCACCAGCGGCAGCAGCCCTGACGTAATTCCTCCGAAACTCACGACTCCATTGCAGCTCCCCATTATCCAATAATCCTCCACCACGTACGTTCAGCTTTCCAACAGTGAACACATTGCTGGTACGGGCACATTGGAATTTCATCATTCCGATATGATACTCACCGGCTGACAACGAGACACTCCACTTCGTAAAGAAGAGCAGGGTGAAACTTTGCTCGAGAAGGTGATCGCTTTATGGGGCAGAGCAAAAAAGCCCCCCCCCCCCCCTTTCTCTCTCTTTATCTTCTTTCTCTCTCTCTCGCGAAAGTTTCAATATTTCAAAGGAGAAAAGTCTCTCGTGTCCCATTATCGCTTAGTACCGCATGTTGAGACTTTCCAACACCTGCCAAGCGTCACTGAACTCCCGGATACTCGGGTGGAGGACTCTCATCTCGTTTTTCAAGAGGGCGAACTGGGGAGGGAGATGAAATCGACGCGATCAGATTCCAGGGATTTACTTTTTGAGAGGGCAGAATTACTCTTCTGTACGTAATCAGATGAACAATCAGCTAATTTCTCATGTTGGGATCCGTGATAGAGAACTCATAGAGAACTCATCGAGAATTATAGAGAACTCATAGAGAACAATCTAAAAATATTTCTTTCTATTTCGCGAATTTTTCAAACTTATTTAAGTACGGAAATAAAATCATGTGCGAATTTAACAATTTTTTTTTGTATGAAAAAGTGATTCACTCATAAAATTAATTACACATCTATTTAGTATGAATATCAAGCGGTTAGAAAATATGTATATATTTTTTTCGATGTACAAAATGGCCAACTACTAATATTTTCTTTTGTTATCTTTTTTTAGGCGCTCCGCGGCGTGACATTTAGCATCCACACTTTTCTACCTAGAACAAAAACAAACATTCTCGTTAACCTACATTAGAATACCTAGAGAAGTACGTACGGAATTTAAAAAATATTGTTTTATTCGAAAGTTGTAGATATTTGAACTTAAGAAATGAATTTACAGTGAAAAATTTCGTTATAACTGCTCATAAACTGCTCATAAAATGAAAAGTTTTGAAATAAAGTCATTTCTCGACGTTTACAACTAGTCATAACCCCTTAATAGAAATTCAAACGTTCTCAACATTGCGCTGACCAAAACTATCACGTATTTCGCGTTTTTCAATAGTCCGTAGAATAATAGTCCACAGCTATTAGAATTTCTTTCCTCGGATGATGAGAAAGCAACTCTTGCGATTTGTTTTTACAAAGTGCAAGGCACTTTCGGCTGCAAGGAGTCGAAAAGTTGTCCGAACCTCGTAGAATATACATTAGGCAGCCGGAAAGAGTGACGAAACCATCATTTCCCCCGTGCTCGCTCATTCTCGTGAAAGTTCCTCCCGGGCTAACGAAAATGCCCAAAGGAGAGGAAGAACGGAGACGACATTGGAAGATCCAAGGGGCTCGGAATTACTTGTTGCATAATGCAACGGAATATTTACCCCGCGCACGGTCGACTACGAAGACAATGTCTCTGTGGACGCTTTGGCAAAGAGTTCGCACCACTAATTGCAGCTTCTCTTTCTGGGCGTAAAGTGAGAGAGCGCAAGAGAGAGAGAGAAAAGCGAGCGAAGTACTGAACATTTAACACACAGAAGTCCATCGGACATAAAAGTGTGAGGGCTCAAAGTAAACCAAATAAGTGTGAGGAGGAAAATCGAGAAATGTCGTCTCGATTAGTAGTCGAGTAGTCGACATCAATAGTATCCGCGAGGAAAACTTTTAATATACAGGTGTCAGGAAGATCGATGCAAAGCCTTAAGGGGTTAGGCCACAGTAACGGGTATAAAATCATGTGCGAATTTAACCATTTTTTTCGTATGAAAAAGTGATTGACTTATAAAATTAATTACACGTCTATTTAGTATGAATATCAAGCTGTTAGATTTTTTAAGGCGTTACCCCCACTTGTAGCGCAAAAAAGGCCTTTTTCATGAATTTTTTTAAAGAAAACTACAAAACTTTTTTAATCGATCAATATACCATCTTAAAGAACACATCTTGAAGAACTTTCAGTATTTTTTTTATTGAAAAATATTACATTGTTTAGTGGCAAATGGCCGTCAATGAAATAATGTTTTTATATACACGGTTTGCTGTGACCAACATTGCGGCGAAGTGGATCATCTGAAAAAAAAAATGCGGATGGATTTAGTCAAATATAAGTATAAACTAGTCTTTAATCGAAGGATTTTAAAAAATATTCATTTTTCACAAAATGGCGGACAGTTAAAGTTAATGGTTCGATTTTAACGAAAAAAAACGGCCATTTTTTGGCTATAAAACGGCCATTTTTTTTCGAAAAAAAAAAATCGAACGATTAAAGACTACATTTTTATGTATTAAATAAGCCTGCAAAATTTCAAGAAGATCGGTTCATTAGTGTTCGAGTAATCTTGGTCACCGACTTCAGAAATGCCATTTTGAGAAAAACGCGTTTAAAGTTTCAATTTCAGTTTACACGAAGAAAATATTTTTTTGTAAACTTATATAGAGTCATCTATTCCGGGCATCAAAAAAAAACTGCACTTCAAATTGCACTTCGAAAAAATGCAATAAAAAAAATCGATTTTTTCAAAATCGCAAGTGGGGGTAACCCCTTAATGTACAAAATGGCCCACTACTAATATTTTCTTTTGTTGTCTTTTTTTAGGCGCTCCGCGACGTAACATTTAGCATCCACAATTTTTCACCTCGAACAAAAAACAAAAATTCTCGTCAATCTACATTAGAATACCTAGAGAAGTATGTACGGAATTAAAAAAATATTGTTTTATTCAAAAGTTGTAGGTATTTGAACTTACGAAATGAATTTTCAGTGAAAATTTCGTTATAACTGCTCATAAACTGCTCATAAAATGAAAAGTTTTCGATTAATCAGAAATTCCGTACGTACTTCTCTGCGAAATGCAATTAGGAACATAACTTTTGAATTTGAAGTAAATCGAGTGAAAATTGTTGAAGTTCTTTGTCACGCCAATTGGAAAAAAGCTGTTTCGAGAAGTTTCGAGTAGTCGGCCATTTTGTACATCGAAAAAAATATATATATTTTCAAACAGCATGATATTCATATTAAATAGATGTGTAATTAATTTTATGAGTGAATAACGTTTTCATACGAAAAAAAATGGTTAAATTCGCACATGATTTTATACCCGTTACTGTGGCCTAACCCCTTAAGGGGGTGATAGGTCATCGCGTTACGGACATATCTAACCTAGGTTACCTTAGTCCAAAGTCTAAGGATTTGGAGTTATCATGATATGATTTTTGTGAAATTTCCCAAAACTAGGTACTAACTCGTTCATAATGTTCAAACAAAACAATAATTGGCAACTAAAAACTTATTTGTGTCTCAGCTTAATGAGTATTCAATCGACAAACACCAATACAATCATCTGTATCCACGCAACTAACTAAATAGAACGTGTTGAATAATTAAAAACTTGTCAAAAAATAAAAATATCTCTTATGTTAATGGTATTTAAAAAAAATAGCATTAACATAAGAGGTAAACGAGTTAGTGCCTAATTTTCGGAAATTTTCCAAAATTCATCCATACCATGATAACTCGAAATCCTTAGATTTTGGACTAAGATACCCTGTTAGATATATTCCTAACTTGGTGACCTATCACCCCCTTAAGGCTCTGCATCGACCATCCTAACACCCTGTAGGTTCGGTTTATATATCGTAATCATATGAATCACATAAGGGTGTCTCAAAATGACCTGACATTTTAACTTATTAATAAAACGTATTATTTGTTTAAGAGGTTACCCCCACTTGCGATTTTGAAAAAATCGATTTTTGTTATTGCATTTTTTTGAAGTATAAGTATCTGTAAACGACCGGCTAGTCTGAAGTCTTTCTGAAGTCTAGTCTGAAGTCGGTGACCAAGATTACTCGAACGCTAATGAACCGATCTTCTTGAAATTTGGCAGGCTTATTTAATACACAAAAATGTAGTCTTTAATCGTTCGATTTTTTTTTCGAAAAAAATGGCCGTTTTATAGCCAAAAGACGACCGTTTTTTTCGTTAAAATCGAACCATTAACTTTGACTGTCCGCCATTTTGTGAAAAATGAATATTTTTTTAAAATCCTTTGATTAAAGACTAGTTTATACTTATATTTGACTAAATCCAGCCGCATTTTTTTTTCAGATGATCCACTTCGCCGCAATGTTGGTTACCGCAAACCGTGTATATAAAAACATTATTTTATTGACGGCCATTTGCCACTGAACAATGTAATATTTTTCAATAAAAAAAATACTGAAAGTTCTTCAAGATGTGTTCTTTAAGATGGTATATTGATCAATTAAAAAAGTTTTGTAGTTTTCTTTAAAAAAATTCATGAAAAAAGCCTTTTTTGCGCTACAAGTGGGGGTAACGCCTTAAAAAGTACGAATATTTTTATCTTAATATAAGGTACAATCGTGGAGGTTATGTGTGAAACACAATATCCGAAAAATGTCATAAACCGCATAGGCTTGGAAGACATACTCTTTCATCAAGATGGCGCGACCTGCCACACCGCGGGCGAAATAATGCAGTTATTGCAGACGAAGTTTCATGGTCGTGTTATCTCGTGCGATTTGACACCATTGAACTTCTTTCTTTGGGGTTTTCTGAGAGGAAAAGTGTATGCCAATGATTCACAGACCATACCGGAGCTCCAAAAAGCAAATGGACGCATCAATGAAAATAGTCCGCAATTATGCTAAAATGTTATTGAAAATTTCGTCAAATGAGCGGACGTTTGCAAATAGGGACGAGGCGGCCATTATATCATGTGACGGATATTATGTTCCACACATAACCTACATGTTTGCGCCTTGTATTAAAATTAAAATATTCGTACGTTCCAAATAAATAATACGTTTTATTAATCAATTTAAATATCAGGTCATTTTGAGACACCCTATATAGAATGATTATCAGGCTCCAAAGCCAAGCCTTTTCCTCCAAAGTCCTCATAAAATTGACCGATTCGATTCACTATCCTCGCAAGTTATCGATACTATTCCGAAAGAATATAAATGATTTTTCTCGATACGACGAACTATCAATAACCATACCCCATCGTAATTCTACGATGAAGTTCTACAAAACGATTATTCTTATCGGAGTACGCAGCGCTGAGAAAAATACAAGACGAGTAATTGGAAGAAATGATTGAGAGGAGGAAGAAGGATTTTCTATTAAGCTCGAGGGAACCCAGCACTACGGAGGCCAATGGAAGAATGGATCGAGTTCACGCGATAGCACAGAAAAAAGCCGATATGTCGCGAGGTGAACTCGCAGCTGGCAGATATCTCGTCCTGCGGAATTATTAATTGCCGGGGAGGGCGACACCAGAATTCAATAAGTGACGAAATCAATGCGACCTCATCCGCCGGACTGGACACCGTTGAAAAAGAGGAAATCTGAATTCGTAGCTTCGAGCTATTCGGAAGCCTCGATTCGACTTTTCGTCCATACGAAAGTTGCTTTACGTGGCAACAAGTATCGAATCAATCGATTGTCTTCCACCTCGATGTCATCACGTTGAAATCCGGGCCACGAGAGAACGTCATAATCAGAGTATAACTAGCAATGCTTCCAAAAGCAGTGCCAGGGCGAATTTTTTGAGTTTTCCAAGTTTTTAAGATGTTGAGTTGACATTTAAGTTTTTAAAGTTTTCGAAGTTTTTAAGATGTTAAGTTAAAATATGAGTTTTTTAAGTTTTCTAAGTTTTTGAGATGGTGAGTTGAAATTGAAGTTTTTTAATTTTTCTAAGTTTTTAAAATGTCGAGTTTAAGGCGTTACCCCCACTTGTAGCGCAAAAAAAGGTCTTTTTCATGAATTTTTAAAAATAAAACTACAAAACTTTTTTAATCGATCAATATGCCATCTTAAAGAACACATCTTGAAGAACTTTCAGTAATTTTTTTATTGAAAAATATTACATTGTTTAGTGGCAAATGGCCGTCAATGAAATAATGTTTTTATATACACGGTTTGCGGTGACCAACATTGCGGCGAAGTGGATCATCTGAAAAAAAAATGCGGATGGATTTAGTCAAATATAAGTATAAACTAGTCTTTAATCGAAGGATTTTAAAAAATATTCATTTTGCACAAAATGGCGGACAGTCAAAGTTAATGGTTCGATTTTAACGAAAAAAAACGGCCGTTTTTTGGCTATAAAACGGCCATTTTTTTTCGAAAAAAAAATCGAACGATTAAAGGCTACATTTTTATGTATGAAATAAGCCTGCAAAATTTCAAGAAGATCGGTTCATTAGTGTTCGAGTAATCTTGGTCGCCGACTTCAGAAATGCCATTTTGAGAAAAACGCGTTTAAAGTTTCAATTTCAGTTTACACGAAGAAAATATTTTTTTTGTAAACTTACATAGAGTCATCTGTTCCGGGCATAAAAAAAAACTGCTCTTCAAATTGCACTTCAAAAAAATGCAATAAAAAAATCGATTTTTTCAAAATCGCAAGTGGGGGTAACCCCTTAAATTTAAGTTTGAGTCAACATTTTTAAAAGACGCGTAATTAAAAAAAATCATGAACCTTTGTAGAGCGTGCTCTCTGTTTTATCAATTGATTAACTTTTCGAATGAGCAATCTCGTTAAAGTCCCAACGCGATGATCGAACGAGAGTAATTTCATTGCGACGGTGAAAATGATGCTTTATTGTGGAATTTTTTATTCAGCTGCAGTGAAATTGAAAGGGGCGAGCGGGGGCGTAATTGGTGACCCAGAAAACGGAATACCTGTTATTCGAAACTCTAATTCTTGTCGGATACCGCGCGGTAACCAGATTGTACGTAGCGCGTGTGTTTATTTTCGGTAGGAGGCACGATGGAGCACGATAAAATCGTCGAAGGTGGGAGGACGAGGAGGGCAGCTCGTTGATTTAATCAGAAACAATAGCAAACGACGATTGTATATTTACTCTGGCAATTTCAGCCGATATACCGCGTACCCGTACGATTGCCTGAAGCAATTAACGCCCGGTAAATACGTTCGCGACCTTACCGATCGAGTTATTTATTATTCTTCCTCGATTTTTCTCCCCTTCCTCGTATTACACTTAAAAAATTAAAAAATTCGTTCCATCGAGTCGCGGGAGAATTGCGGAAAATGCTCCTCCTCAATATTCAAATTATTCATTTCCTACGGTTCAATTTTGATTGCACAGCTTTTTCGCAAAAAAGATTGTAATTTAATTGGGATTGGAAACAAAAAAATAACCGGTATTTGACGTTTGGTGGCAGAGGGAGAATCGTGCACGAAAAGTAAGGTTTTTTTTTCTTGTTTCTCTCGTTGAACACGAGAGCGTCACGATGTATGGAAGAAGGGTCGTCCCGAGGGATGTCGACGGAACGAAAATTCCGAACAGGGAATTTTGCCTCGTCCGACACGATACGCTCGAGTAGTCGTATATAGTACAGGAGTACCGGAACGCCCGCGATACTGTCTCGGGCCCCCGGATCGCTTAATCCGCGGGACGGCCAACGGTAATTCGATTACCGAAACGAGCCGAACGGAAATCCGCTAGAAATGTGCTCTTGTCTTCAACCACTTTTATCTCGCTTGATTGTTTTATGCCCCGATGCGAATAAAGGCCGTAATCAATCATTAAGATCGTGGGAAAGAATCGCCGAAAAAAAAGAAAACACGAAAATTGACTGGTAATGGCGGGAAATTGACTTTTCGCGCTGATAAGCAAAAGCATCGTTAAGGCCTTACATACGCGATTTCGCCGATTTTCGAAGGTACTTTTCTAGACGCGGTTAAAAAAAATGACGCATACATTGACAACATTTTTTTTACAGATCATTTATGAACATGGTTAAGGGGAGGGTAGGGGTTTCAGCGTGAAAAAAAACACTCTTTTGCGAATTTTTTTTCATCGATATGGATAGAGTAAATTTATTGAAACCTTTTGTACATTGTTAAGTGTCATTTCAATAACATTTCGTGAAATTTGTACGCGAAAATATCCACAAACAAGCCGGTGACAAAGCTTTACCAAGACCGCCTTTGGAAAAACACGATTTGCGGTGTTCACTGTATCTCAGCTAGAAATTATCTGAAATCAAGTACCATTAAAATTTAGTCAAAGTATCATCAAATCCCCCCCCCCCCCCAACGGACTTGATCATTTTTTTTTCATTTCTAAATTTTTGGTGGTCATGTAAAGTGAAAAGTGCTATTTTTCACGAAAAATTCCGCCATTTTGGGGGTGGAAAACCCCCTCAATGTAAAAAAAATCTTAAACTAACCGTTAGGGGTAGGTATTTTATATGTAGAAAATGTGTACCAAGTTTGAAATAAATCGGTCATGTAGTTTTCAAACGGCAGTGAACACGTCTTTGAAAAAGTGGTTTCGAGAAAAACGCGGCACTGGCTTGTTTGTGGATATTTTCGCTTACAAATTTCACGGAATGTTCTTGAAATGACACTTAACAATGTACAAAAGGTTTCAATAATTTTACTCTATCCATATAGATGAAAAAAATTCGCAAAAAGGTGTTTTTTTTTCACGCTGAAACACCTTAAGTATACGTACAAAAAAATCAGAAATATTAAACCGGTGCGATGGTCTAGTGGTTAGCGTACTCGCCTCTAAACCAGCGGACCGGGAGGTCGCGGGTTCGAATCCCAGTCGCGTACATTTCGTCGTGAAATGTTTTTCTTCGGCATTTTCGCGGCGAAATAAGACTAGTTCCACGACTGGGGGGCGAATCGATGACCGGCTGTATTGGTATAGGTTTTCCGCAGTTTCCCTATACCCATGACAGAAATGTCATGATGAATATAATACAGAGGGGGAAGTCGGCTGCGGCCGCAAGAGGGGGGAACAGGGGAAAGATGGAGAAGAAAGGAGTAAACAGTAGAGGAAGAACGGTCATAATGATGGGAAAGAATAGGTAACAAACGCGACAAGCGTGTATCTAAGGAAAAAACCAATTTAAAAAAATCAGAAATATTAACAAATTCTCGGCATCGATGTGGGTGTCTGAAAAAAATGAACATATTTATAATTTCATAATGAATGTATCTTTAGAGGGAACCAACAATATTATTTAAAATAAATTATTATAATAAAAATTCGAAAACTAAAATTTTGTTACTGAATTTTATGTCGGTATTTTATTTTTTATATTTTTTTTGTGTCATTGAATTTTTTGTTTCTGTGAATCACACGATAGGTGATGATACTAAGAATATGTTGTAAAAATTTCAAAGCGATCTGAACCTTCGTTGAAGAGAGTTAGAACTTTCACAAGGTTCAAAAAAGTGAATCGTGAAAAAACAGCTTTGAAGTTAGCGGTTGGGCGCACCGCGGGGTATCTATTATAAATGCAATCTTACCTTGTTTTTTGAATTATTGGAATTTTTCAATTCTGTAAAGCTTAAAATATTTCTAGCCGTTCAGGCTAATGGAATCAAAAATAATTAGAAAATGAATTTTTTTGAATTTTTCGCGTATATAAGGCCTTAATTCTTGAGAGGGGAGATACCTTTAGGCGAGGAAAATATTGGCTAATTTTCATAATTTTTTTTTTAAGGAAAGATTTGTTCACCATATTTGAGACTTGGGGAATGTTGGGTTACGACTTTTGGCTGTTACATGGTATTTTTTTATTTATTTATCTTTCAAAATGGCGGAGATATGGCACGGTCTTTTAAACTACATTTTCAAAACTGGCGTGACGTATAGCTAGAAAACTAATCGACAGATTCTGATGAAATTTGGTATAAACCTTACTAACCTTATCGTCCAAAACATGAACCTTAACGTCTTTGGAAATAAAAGAAAACAGTATTTTTTTTGCGAAATAGAGCAATTTTTTTCGGAAAATCCAATCTTTTTGTTTCAAAACGTACCATTTAATCGATTTTCAACATTTCTCACTTTTTCTTGGTTCATATTCTACGTATGAGTGTTAATGAAAGAAAAATCTTCATTGGTGTTTTATGAGATTAATCCTGCCGACGCTACATGTCACGCCGTCTGAGAACATCAGCCGCAACACGTGTAGAAGGCCCCGCCATACCGCTGCCATTTTTAAAGATGAATTTAAAAATTACCATGTCATAGCCAAAAGTAGTAATAAAACATACCCTAAGTCTCAAAAATGGTGAAGAAATCTTTCGTAAAAAAAAAACATGCAAATCAGCAATTTTTCCTTGCCTGAAGGTATCTTCCCCCTTAAGAGCCTTCGAGGATAAATAATGAAAAGGAAAGGGCATTCGGAAAATGATATTAGGAAATTATTTTCCTGTAAATAAGGATCTTTCGTTTGTTGAAGACAAATTGAAAATTAGTGGATTATTTCGCCACCCCGAGTGACGCAAGTGAAATAATTATCCGTCCACCCTCGTTCCTTGAATTCCCGGAAATCCGGGAAGCCTTTCGTGTTTGTCGAGGTATTCGAGGCTGAGGACCGAATTAGCTAAATCGCGCGTGGATCTCTAGAGGGCAAAGCCCCTCGTGATGAGAACTGACCACGTGGTATTGCGGAGAGAAAGAGGACATTCCAGGCGAAATGATTTGCGAGAGTCGACAAGATCAGGATAAAAAATTTGAAATAAAGTAAAATTGGCACAGAAAAAGCAAGAGTAAGCATGGAGAAAATAAAAAAGCGGAAAAAATCGGACAAGTGTTGATTTGTACTCTACATATATAACAAATAAGGAAATCAGTCAACTGCGAAAAACTGAAACGCTGGCACATTACGTGCATTAAGGAGGGAAATCTCTTTAAACGCCCGAAAATGAGTCATTTTTCATGATTTTTTTAAAGGTGATAAAATGATCGTATCATTTTGAAATGATGACATTACCTCATTACAACTTTCAAGTGTTAAAAACAATCTTTTTTAAACGAAACAAAATGGCGGTGTTATAAGGTTTCCTTTACGCGTGTTTTCAAAAACTGCTCATTTTATAGCTCAAAAAGTTATTGATCGATCCGGCTGAAATTTTGGGAGGTTTCTCACTATAACATTATAGGGAGGATATACCTAAAGTTTTAAGGTTATCGCGTAAATAAATTACTTTTTTCGGGTAAAAATTGTCGAGAAAATGATCAAAATGATGAAAATTTGATTACAAAGCTTACTTAGTTTTTAATTTTAAACTTTTTCATATTTCTATAGGTGTATAGAAATATGAAAATCCTTCCAGTAATTTTATAGTGAAGGATATACCTAAATGGATATACTTAAATAATCCTAATTGGGAGGATTAAGGCTTAAGGTTTTCGCGTAAATAAATTACTTTTTTCGGGTAAAAATTGTCGAGAAAATGATCAAAAAGATGAAAATTTGATTACAAAGCTTGCTTAGTTTTTAATTTTTAACTTTTTCACATTTCTATAGGTATATAGAAATATGAAAATCCTTCCAATAATATTATAGTGAGGAAATTTCCCAAAATTTCAGCCAGATCGATCAATAACTTTTTGAACTATAACATGAGCAGTTTTCCAAAAGACACCTAAAGGAATACCTCATATCGCCACCATTTTGTTTTGTTTAAAAAAGAAAAAATTAACACTTGAAAGTAGTATCAAGATTATGTCAAAAATTTCAAATGATGCGGTTATTTTAACACCTTTTAAAAAATTCGTGAAAAATGACGCGGCGTCTAAAGAGAATTTCCCTTTTAATCATCTAATTGCTGTGTTAAAAAAGATCTAGGACCCGAAAAACGACGAAAATATACATCGTAACCGATATAGTCATCGAAGCAACATAGTAAAAAAATAAATCCTGTTATTTCGTCGCCGAGTACCTCGTTAAAAAATGGAGCAATAAAAAAATGCTAGTCCGGGTTAATTCCAAAGGAATTATTTTCGTTTGAATTCTGTTGTTCGTTCAATGTCGAGTGTTTTTAACAGTGGCGGGAATGCGGAAGAGTTTCTCATGCCCACAGGACGAAAATGGCCATAGCGATTATTCAATTGACCGCGATAGATCTCGTGACCGAGAACTTGCGCTACACGAGGCAGATATAGACTTCGGGACAAGTGATTGAATCACGAGATATCAACCACTTGTTCAATATCCGGATCAAGTTGCGTGCAGTAGAAAAAACGCGACCGATCGTCGCTGAATCGCCCCTTGTTTTCTTTCCTCAGAGAAAAAAAAATAGACGATATATATGAATAGATAAGGGCACAGGAAAAGTAATAAAATGTCATTCCTCATGACACAGGAAAATCCAATTTTCCGATTTTTTTTCTCCTAGTGGTTAATTTATTTGGCATTTGGAAAAGTGGTGTATTCCCATGTAGGTTTTGCCAATCGAATCGTAACGGCCAATACTTGGACCAATGTTGGTGGGGCGATGATCGATTACCCAATTGTACGCCAATGCTCGGCTGAGTATTGACTAGCCAACATTGGTTTGCCGATACGAGGCCAATGTTCGGCCAAATATAGACTCACTAATCATTGGCTTGTCGATACGAGGCCGATGTTTGGCGAAGTATAGACTCGCCAATCATTGGTTTGCCGATACGCGGCCAATGTTCCGCCAAACATAGACTCGCTAATCATTGGCTTGTCGATACGAGGCCGATGTTTGGCGAAGTATAAACTGGCCAATAATCGGTTTGCCAATACGAGGCCAATGTTCGGCCAAGTATAGACTCGTTCATTATTGGTTTATCGATACGAGGCCCATGTTTGACGAAGTATAGACTCGCCAATCATTGGTTTGCCGATACGAGGTCAATGTTCGGCCAAATATAGGCTCGCTAATCATTGGCTTATCGATACGAGGTCGATGTTTGGATAAGTATAGACTCGCCAATCATGTTTTTGCCGATACGAGGCCAATGTTCGGCCGAGTAACGCATGATCGAACCGCAATTCGTATATTGACGATTCATTTTTTCGCGTCGAAGTCATTGGGAGACGAGATAAATACTTTTTACGAGTCCATTGGACATTATTCTTAACAAATATACTACCAAATCAATGCACTCATTGTTGGCCGATTCTCGAACGAGCTCATACGCGATACTCTGCCGATTTTTATGAACCATTTATATGTTAACTAATTTTATTAAATTAATAATTAAATTAAAAAATATTTATTATTTTTTTAAAATTTATATGTTAATTAATATTAACTAACCGCGTGTATTTATTTATTTTTTATTTGAATTAACTAGATTTTTCGTGAAATCAAATTTTTCCTATTGCATTCCATTATTGGAATTATTCATTTTAGATATATTTATTTATTCAAATTAAACTTGAACTAATGAACTAATGGTCTGTCTTTATTGCAACACTCGTATTAAAGGGTTGTGGGGGTCGGGTTATAGAATTTCCGGGTGGAGAGAGAGAGAGGAATTATATATATATATATATATAATTCCTCTCTCTCTCCACCCGGAAATTCTATAACATGTCATTCGATAACACTCTCTAATTATCACAATGATATTAACTAATTGATATAGTTTATGTAATACAAATAATGGTGAGAATCCATTTGGTCTCTTATGGCATATCTGCGATTTAAATGTTACGAGCACTCGGTAGCGTAGGGGCAGCGTGCTTGGCTATGAGTAGGTAGGTCAAGGTTCGAGTCCCATATAGGTGAAATATTTTCTTCGAACTAATCGTTCCGAAAGACCAGGTAATGACGGATTACAATACAAAAATAATTAATTTTTTTTTTTGGCAGTGCAGGACCAGTTTTGGTGATCTATATCGGGTCACAATTATCCGCCAAGACTCGGTCGATAATCGGGCCAAGCTCGAGTGCCAATGATGGCAATTTTGACGGGGACTTATTGTTGGCTGATTCTCGAATGAACTCCTACGCGATGCTCGGCCGATTCTCGTAAACCGTTCTAGGGCCAATATTGATGGCGAATGTCGGGCCGCTCTTATCATCCGAGGCTCGGTCGATGATCGGGCCAAGATCGAGTGCCAATGTTGGCAATCTCGGCGCCGAGCATCGGCCAATCATTGGCCACTACCGATCATCCTACATGGGTTATGAAGCATACATTGATTTTATTTCGTGTAAATTGTTATTTGAAAAAATTAATAATTAACAAACTTATTGAGGTATAGTAGAGTCTCTGTATAAAAAATGTGACCCAACGGCTGGATCGATAATTTGGGAATGGTTGGCCTGAAAAATAAGATAAAAAAGTTTCATGATCTATGTAAATGGAGTTCTCGCTTTCCGTAGCCGTTTTTCGAAAATAAAATGTTTCACGAAATGGCGGGTGTTAAAAAAAAAGGTAATTTTGGCGATTTTTGTACTTATATTGGGGAGCTTGAAAAAACTAAATTAAAAAAAAACGGCTTCGTATGACGATAGCTACTGTAATTGTGGAAATTTTGGTTTTTTTAAATTGAAAATCGGACAGTTATAGCTAAAGTTCCGATTCCTTCGGCAGTTTTCATCTTCGTCAATTTTCATTATTTCAACTTAAACATTTTTCCACATATTCTTGAATATGTATACTTGGAGAAAATGAAGAAAAAAAATCGAAAGTTTTGACCCGTCACAGTGGTGTCCCGCCCGTGCTTTAGGGGGGTCATCAGTTTTTCTGTCTCTAATAATCAGACAACTCATTTTCAATTTTTTTCTTCATTTCTAATAATTTGGCGTATACCCTAGCGGGCTTATACTACATTTAATTAAGTAGCAATTTTCAATTACTGTAATAAATGTTTTCCATTGTGATATTGTTTTCGTTCGCATTTATTAAAAATTTGCGAAACCTTGCGTTTTTTATACATCTATCGATTATTCCTCATCCTGTAAAAAAGCAAACAAATAGAGGATAAAGTTCCGAAAAGTACACACCTCCGATTAATTTGGAATTTTGTGACCCAAGTATTTTTACTCGCTGATCACGAATATGACTATGAAAATACCGGCAAATTTTATTTTCAAGGTCAAAACTCGCAAAAACCGATTTTTTGAAAGTTTTTCTTTTTTATTTTCATAAATCTTAATCTTCGAGAAAAATGTTTCCTACAAAAGATGTAGCCTACAAAAAGATAGATCTTTTATGTTCTACATAAGTTTTGTCTAAAACCAATCTGTTTCGAGAAAAATGGGATAATGCTCCACAGAGGACATTTTTCTAAACTCCATTAGTTGCGATATTATCTCCTTACGCACTTTACCGCGGGAAGGTTGCAGTTTGATCTTCAACACTATACGCATAATTAAACAACAAACAATACACAGTACAACAAACCCAAACATAAACAACACACAACACAACAAACAAACTCAAACAATAAACAACACACAACAAAACAAACAAACCCAAACATAAACAAGACACAACACAACAAACAAACTCCAACCTTACCGCGATAAAGTGCCCAGTAGATAATAGCAAAACTAATGGAGTAACACAAAATGTATTTACTGGAGCATTATCCCTTTTTTCTCGAAACAGAATTATTTTAGACAAAAGCTGTATAGTACATAAAAGATCAATCTCTTTATAGGCTGCAACTTTTGTGGAAAACATTTTTCCTTAAGGGGTTACCCCCACTTGCGATTTTGAAAAAATCGATTTTTTTTTGCATTTTTTTGAAGTATAAGTATCCGGGCCCATACTTCTGTGTGGGCCTGGAATAGATGACTCTATGTAAGTTTACAAAAAAAAATATTTTCTTCGTGTAAACTGAAATTGAAATTTTAAACGCGTTTTTCTCAAAATGGCATTTCTGAAGTCGGTGACCAAGATTACTCGAACACTAATGAACCGATCTTCTTGAAAGTTTGTAGGCTTATTTAATACATAAAAATGTAGTCTTTAATCGTTCGATTTTTCTTTCGAAAAAAATGGCCGTTTTATAGCCAAAAAACGGCCGTTTTTTTTCGTTAAAATCGAACCATTAACTTTGACTGTCCGCCATTTTGTGAAAAATGAATATTTTTTAAAATCCTTCGATTAAAGACTAGTTTATACTTATATTTGACTAAATCCATCCGCATTTTTTTTTCAGATGATCCACTTCGCCGCAATGTTGGTCACCGCAAACCGTGTATATAAAAACATTATTTCATTGACGGCCATTTGCCACTAAACAATGTAATATTTTTCAATAAAAAAATTACTGAAAGTTCTTCAGGATGTGTTCTTTAAGATGGTATATTGATCGATTAAAAAAGTTTTGTAGTTTTCTTTTAAAAAATTCATGAAAAAGGCCTTTTTTTGCGCTACAAGTGGGGGTAACGCCTTAAGATCAACATTGATTAAAATAAAATAGAAAAACTTTTTAAAAAATCAGTTTTTATGAGTTTTAACTTTGAAAGTTAAATTTGCGGGTCAAATCATCATCGGGTACTATCATCTTCGTAATCAGCGGGTCAAAATACACGGCTGCACAAAATTCCAAATTAATCGGAGGTATATCCTTTTCGGAACTGCATCCCAAATTTACGGTTTATTTATTTTCAAACAGGAAAGCTTTCAACGCGCGGGAAACGGCTGTTTTACACGACAAACCTACATCGAGACAATTTTTGCACGAGAATCTCCGTGTCTGGCATAAGAGAGTGGGACGTCCCAAAGGGGATGTCGACAAAACGTTGCGGGCGCTCGAGAGAAAAGCTCCGCTGAAGATTCCTGTCTTTGGCGTGATCGCGAATCAAACGGCCCCAGAGACGTCAATCGTGGCTGCTTCTTCGCGAGTCTTTTGCACACGTGTACGAAAACAAAGGACGGTAAGGAATAACGTTATCGCTGCAAATCGCTCGTTCACCGACCGACTCGTCTGACGGATTGGCGTGCCTCGCGACTGTTTACCCTTTGCATCACAACGTTCGCAAGGGTGGTCTTTGTGGTGGGTTCGGCACGGGGTGAAAGAGAACGGAAATCGGGCGAAAAATCGCTCGACTCTATAAAACTTGTCCGTAACAATTTTACTCGCGTGCGAAAATTCCCCTCGCTCCTTTGCCACGATGAAGAAAAAAATCCGATTAAGAACACGAACGTGCTGGGGAGTAAAATATCGGAGTGAAAAAGGGGAGCTGCGCATGTCGTATTATATACAAAAATTCGTATTTATTTTTTTTTTACGAGACGCAGACTTACGATGTTTGTTCTTAACATATTTCAACATTTATTTTTTATTCGTCTATGATTTTGCAACGAAAGACGGACAGTTACATATGGTTCAATACAATTTTAGTGCGGAAATTGGGAAAAAGGCTGTAAGTTGAAAAATATACGAATACAACTTTTACTATACTTTCGTAGACTATGCGATGAAAATTTTCCGCTTATTACGAATATTATGAAGTTTTTTTACCAAAGCTCAAAATTACGGCGGGCATATGCGAAAATACAATTTCTATACACTTTTGGAGATTTTTAGTGAAAATTGAAGGTTTTGAGAGGAATTAATGGTGAATTCGTATTCAGGGGATAAAAATATATCTATACCGATTAAAAAAAAGAATATTAAAAATCCAAAAAAAAATTCCATCTTGGCCAAAAATAAGTGGCTCCATTGAAACGTCGATGATTTATCTTCGGCTTGGATTTGGAACTCCGCTTCATGCAAATTCTCTTCTTAATCGTTTTCTCTTCAAAATACCGCTTGATCTATGGAGCTCCAATAACTTTTCGAGTTTTGGCAAACTTTCAAAGACAGACCATCGACTTTTGCCAACTTTTTTCATACATACCCCTTTGCCTCCTTTTTGGCCATTTTTCAAGTGCACTTCTCGAGAAAACTATTTGTGATATCCAGATGAATCCAGCGGCATTCTCTTAGTCAACGATCTCACTTAAAGAGGATTTGTGTGACTTTGGAAAAGTGGCCAAAACAGACGAATTTTTTTTTCGACTTTTACTATATTTTGGCTGCTTATCCCATGAGAAATTTTTGGCCGATTACGAATATCACGGAGCTTTTGTCCAAAGCTCAAAATTCCTTCGAGTAAATGCGAAAACCCATGACTATACATTTTCGACGATTTTAATGAAAATTAAGAGTTTTGGAGAACATGAATGATGAATTCGTATTCAAGGGGCAAAAATACACAGATATGGATCTATAAGAAAAATATTAAGAATCCAATTTTTTTGACGTTTTGTGCCAAAAATGGTTGACTTTCCTAAATTGAAAAAAAAATGACGTTTTTCTGTTTCGATTTGAAACTTCGCTCTGCCTTATTGTTTTCGTTATCGTTTCCTTCTTAATATGCCGTTTAATTAATCAAGCGCCGATTAGTTTTTCGATTTCTTTCAGAATTTCAGAGTCAGACCATCGATTTTCGCGACTTTTTCCATACTCTAAACAGAAATTTGCAGTTTATAGAAAAAAAAATACATTTCCAATAGTTTTTTATGCTGTACCACATAGACGAGTTTCAACAAAATTGAAAGCGGATACCGAAGTGATGTTCCTTGTAGACTTATCAACATTTATTTCCAACATATTTCAACATTCATTGTCTGTATACTAAAATTCAATCCTAAAACGTCTTTTACTTACCAACGAAAAAAAGGACAATCAATACAATATTAGACAGGACATTTTGAAAAAAGTTTTATCAAGTAGAACAATTCCGTCCCTGGTCAGCCATGCGCTCGAGAATTCGCGTTTCCAAATCGACACGAACACGGCGACTAATTAAGATAATTAAGAAATAACACAAGAGGTCAGAACAGTTAAAATTATCGAGTCTAAGTGGAAACGGTCCGCCAGTGGTCAGACGGACAAAAAATCGAAGTAGCGCGCTTAAAAAAATATTCTAATCACAAACGGATGAACTCCGATAAATAACGAACAATGTGCAGACGTTGTCAGTTCCAACCTCGAAGTGTGAAAAAATCATTCACGAAAACGCGGTTCTATTTTTCATAAAAAAAATGCAACTTATTTCAGTTTGTAAGTGTATTAAGGGGGTATTCCTCCCTGGAAATAAAAAAAAATCGTTTTTTTTTGCTAATTGGTATAGTGTGAACTTTCATGAATATTTTAAGACCAACCGGACCCAGAAATTCTAAAAATCGACGAAGCTACACCTATTTTAGTGGAACAGTGTGCGTCGGGTTTACCGCGATCTGTCGAGTTTGAACGCGATTATCTCGAAACTACATATCTTGACACAGCGGGATTGATATCTTGAGTAGCTTTCACACTACCCGCATGGAAATTTATATACGCAAAAATAGACTGCAAATTTATTTTATTAATAATTGTAATATATGTCAAATGTATGCCATATATTGATAATATATGTTGCATATATGTACCAAATTTTAATTTGGCACATATTATGGTAAATATTTTCCATACATAAATTTCCATGGGGGTATTGACTTGAATTTGCACAGTTAGAGTTCAAACAGTAGTCATTTTCGGTTCACGATCACATTCTTTAATTGGATGAATCATTTGTTAATAACAATGACCTCAGTATGCTGCTTTTCAAGAGTAAAATGAGGTTTTCTTTGGGGAAGCTGTTATTTTCCGGATTTTTCGAAATTTCGAAATATAGTTAAAGATATAGTTAAGGAAAAAAAATTGTTTTCATTTCAGATTGCATTTGAGCCTGGTAGAGATCCCGCGATTTCGTGCCTCGCCGCTGAAAGACTGCAACGTCAACTGCAGCATACTTTGAAAGATTTCCTTCCGAAAAAATTACATTGTAACCAAAAACATGTGTACAATATGCTGGGAAAAAAATTAATATATTCCAACCAATGTGTTACTAGAAAAAAATGTATCATTCTGACCCTTCAAATTGGGCTTTCAAGAGAGGAATACCGCGTTAAGGGGTCTTCTCACTTGACACGCAAAAAAAGGCTATTTCCATGAATTTTTTTGATAGGTTTATATTATGGCTACTGATATAAAAGTTGTCACACTTAATAAATACACTTTCGAAATACATTTAAATTTTTTTTAAATTTATTTAAGTCACTATTTGTAGACGAAAATGATTGTTAAAAAAATGTCCTAAAAAATTGTAGGTCTGCGCTGTCGATGAGATCTCGGAGATGGATCATCCGAAACAAAAAAATCAAACGGTTTTAGATTCAGTATGTCAATGGCTATAGCGTATATCACACGATTTCTGATATATGCAAAAATAACAAAATCGCGGACATTTTTCGAAAAAACAAAAAAAAGTGTTTCTTTTCACCGTTTTCGGCAAAAAAAAAATAATCAATATCAAAATTTAAAAAAATCCTCGATATGCGCTATAGCTATAGTTGTGAAGAATATGTGGTTAAAATTTCATAAGGATCGATTCAGTAGTTTCGAAGATTTTATCAACAAGCCGTCGAAAAACGTTGTTTCGAAAAAACGCGTTTAAGGTTTGTTTGCGTTACATAAATACATCAAAAAAACTATTTTATATATTTCGAAAGTGTATTTATTCAGTGTAACAACTTTCATATCAATATCTCTAATCCAAATTTATCAAAAAAATGCATGAAAACAGCCGTTTTTTAGCGTCTAAAGTGAGAAGACCCCGCAAAAAAAATATCCTACCAAAAGTAAAAGTACCCAGCCATGTGCCAGAGCCTTTGCCGTTCTTGTTAAATTACCAGCACACTTTCGCTCAAAAAAAAGTCTGCTGCATTTCAGGTTTTCGAATGTATTAAATTAAATGTTCGATTAAAAGTGGAAATGCTCAGCCATGCGGCAGACGGATGGTCGTTCAAATTGCATTACCAGCATATGTGAAAGCGAGTCAATGAAATAAATGAATATTTCCAAGTGGAAATGACCGGCGAAGAGTCAGACAGGTGGAATGAAAACCCGCAATAATTCATAAAACGAATTAATATGGATAATCGCTACGTACCGGTAATTTCAAATGTGTAAACCCCGCGAAGGAATAAAATTCCCCTGTAACGAAATACGAGCAATGAAAAACCGTAGCGAGGTACTTAACGGGACTGTAGCGTGTTTCGCGTGGATGAACGAAGTTACGGAAACGTTGAACCCGAATGGAAATGCGATAGTGAAAATAATACCGGAGGAAAACGATGGAGTGTATCTCGGGGGGTAATACGACCGTAACCAATCATCCGTTTGGTCCGTTAAGCCGAGACTACTACGTCTCTTATTTTATCGGGGATGAAGACCGCGCGCGGGAATTATCGTAAAGTTATATTTATACATCCCCGCTATAACATCGTGTCCGGGTATGCGTGGTTTAATACAATAATAGCAACCACCCACGCGTTTAATGCTTCTGTTGGTGTACGCAACTAGTGTACCGAGAATAAACGCGTGGGGGAGAGCAGGTCTCTCTTTGATTGCGAAATTTTTACGCTCACTGAACACACACGAGAAAACCGTTGCTTACACAAGCCCTTGCTCTCCATTCACCCTCTCATTACACCTTTTTGCCCCCCCCCCCTGCCTTCGCCCTTTTTTATCGCTGTTATTACCCTGTAATCAGAGCCAACCGACGGGCGTAAGTAGAAACACCCCGTTATTTGCCAGACCGGTAAATAATACCGTTTACGGGTCTAGACGTTTGTTTATTTATTAAAAAGTATTTTTAAGGAGAGATATACACCTAGATGGTCGAAAAAATCGATTTGGAAGCTATGAACATTCCGTCGACCGTAGAAGACCTACACTATGGGCTTGGTATCGATGATTCCATGTAAGTTGACAAATCTCACGATTCATTCATTCCCAAATTTTCAAACGCGTTTTTCTCAAAACCACGTTTTTCAAATCGGTACCCAAAATTTCTCGAAAACCAATGAACCGATTGCCTTGAGGTTTTTTGTGGTTATTCTATACACCATTATCTAGTACTTGTCATAGGATTTTTTTTCCGTTACTTAGTTTTTGTTTTATAGGCAAGATAATAACTAATTTTTGGCCCAAAAATCACTATTTATGTTCAAACGTCCGCCGTTTTGTCATAAATCGATATTTTCAAAATCGGCTATGACAAGTACTAGATTATAGTATCTAATTTAATAATCTTGTTGGTTTTTTTTTCAGCTGATTTTTGAAGAAACGCCAGTGGGTACCGTATACGCAGATTTTTTTACGACGCTCCAAGGATCATACAATATCCTTGTATATTTTTCATATTTTTAAATAAAGAAAATTAAACATATTTTTGAATGTATATCTTTTTAGATAATCAAAACCCCAATCCGAAATTTAAAATAGTTTTCCTTGAAAAAATTCACAAAAATGACCTTTTTCCGGCTCCTAGATGTATATCTCCCCTTAAAAAACTCGATAAATTCTCCCACCAGAGAGATAGAATATTCATAATTTAAAAATACTCGGCTAAATGCGAGTCGGGCCTCGCTCTATTAGGGTTCCGTCCATATGACTCTTTTTTTTCTGTCTTAGTTCTTAGGTAGTACTAAACTGAAACCATATGGGATGACGATAGCTAAAAAAAGCTTTCATACTCCTGCTGTAAGCCAATAATAAAAATATATAAAATTATTTTTATTTAAATATTTACATTGCCAAATAACTTATTTTTGGAGTCAGTACCAGCCAATTGCCAATATTGTCACATTTTTCGCAGAAAAAGAGGAGGCGAAGAAAAATAAATGAAATATACGATCTAAAGCTTTTTTAAAATTTGCAATCTCGTTTCTTTCGAGACGTCAATCTCTCCTCCTTGGCTGGCACCAACTCCAAAAATAAGTCATTTGGCATTGTAAATATTGAAATAAAAATAGTTTAATATATTTTCATTATAAATTTATTGTATTATGTATGCAATAAATTATTATATATACTACATTATAAATCGGTGTTTTCAGTATCTGTTGTTTGAATACAGTATATGGTACATAATATACAGAAATTCCAAGTTCCTAACTACTTTAGTTTTTGAGATGGACCCCGTAACAAATATGGTCTAAAATTAACAGCTTTGACGACCCCCAATTCTTTATTTTTAAAGATAAAAAAGAAAAAAAGTTTTTATACTCTACTCAATGAGCTTTCATAAATGATACCCCACATGCCAGGGTAAGGAAAAAAAATTCTGCTCCTTTTTCATGTATGGGACCCCCATGAAAAATAATTTGATTGTATTTCTAATTCAATATTAGGTTTTGGGTCAACATTCGAAACAAAATATCCAAATTTTAGATCTGTCACTCATTTCGTTTACGAGCTAGAGACCCGTGACATACGGGCGGACAGACAGCAAAGTGACATTAAGGGGTCTTCTCACTTTAGACGCTAAAAACCGCTATTTTCATGAATTTTTTTGATAGATTTGTACTATAGATATTGGTATAAAAGTTGTTACACTTAATAAATATACTTTCGAAATACGTAGAAAAAAATGTATTTATTTAGTTCGCTATTTATAGCCGAAAATGGTAGTTAAAAAAATGTCCTAAAAAATTGTAGGTCTGCGCTATTGATGAAATCTCGGAGATGGATCATCCGAAACAATCAAACGGTTTTAGATTCGGTATGTTAAGGGGTAAGGCTACAGTAGAATTTTCAAAAAATCGATTTTCTCGCTAAAACAGTGCTTTATCATCATAAGAATAAGTTACTATTCGATTTGTAGCAAGAACATTTTTTTTTCGCCGACTTTGAGCGTATAACGTAAGCCCACCTCTGGCACGGTCAGAGGCTTTTGGGAAAAGTTTAAACGTGTTTTTCTCGAAACAGCTTTTTTCCAATTGGCGTGACAAATAACTGCAACAATTTTCACTCGATTTACTCCAAATTTAAAAGTTATGTTCCTAAATGCATTTCGGAGAGAAGTACGTACGGAATTTCTGATTAATCGAAAACTTTTCGTTTTATGAGCAGTTTTATACGAAATTTCACTGAAATTTCACTGAAAATTGATTTCTTAAGTTCAAATACCTACAACTTTTACATAAAACCATTTTTTTTAATTCCGTACGTACTTCTCTAGGTATTCTAATGTAGATTGATGAGAATTTTTGTTTTTTGTTCTGGGTAAAAAATTGTGGATGCTAAACGTCACGCCGCGGAGCGCCTACATAAGATAACAAAAGAAAATATTAGTAGTCGGCCATTTTGTATATCGAAAAAAAAAATATATATATTTTTTCTAACAGCTTGATATTCAAACTAAATAGATGTGTAATTAATGTTATGAATGAATCACTTTTTCACATGAAAAAAAAATTGTTAAATTCGCACATGATTTTATACCCGTTACTGTGGCCTAACCCCTTAATGGCGATAGCTCATGTCATACGATTTGTTATACATGCAAAAATAAGAAAATGGCGGGCGTTTAAAAAAAACAAAAAAAACGTGTTTTTTTACCGGTTTTGGCAAAAAAAATAGTAAGTATTAAAATTCAAAAAAATCCTTGATATGCGCTATAGCGAAAGTTGTAAAGAATATGTGGTTAAAATTTCATATGGATCGGTTCATTAGTTTGAAAGATTTTATCAACAAGCCGTCGAAAAACGTTGTTGCGAGAAAAACGCGGTTAAAGTTTGTTTGGGTTACACAAAAACATAAAAAATGTTTTTTAATGTATTTCGAAAGTGTAATTAGTAAGTGTAACAACTCTCATTTCAATATCTATAATATAAACCTATCAAAAAAATTAATGAAAATAGTCTTTTTTAGTGTCTCAAGTGAGAAGACCCCTTAATAGGGTTCCGTTTTGCCCTTTTGGTATGGTACTTACGAAACCCTAATAACCCTATGCCTGCGCGGTACTCTTTGCAATATTTCTCGGGTGATGCAAGAAAGCTCTAATTATTACGCTTTTCGGCGTTCGTGAATAACGTAAATTCCTTTTTCCAAATCTTGTTTTCTTTCGATAAAAACTGCCACAATGCTGCTCATAATATTTCACAACGTCGAAGGGTGGAACGAAAAAATATATTTGTATTTTCCGACTACTCCCATTGTTTTCACTCGCGGGCAGATTCTTTATAATAAAAGCCAAAGAAAAGCTTTTTTTTCACGGATTCCAATATTCGAGCAAATTCGCAGTAAAATTCGTTCAAGCATACCATCCGGACGGTGGTTAAATTTAACGACGTTCCCTCGGAATTTCGAGTTTCCCGTTAACCGTCACCGTTTAACGGGGACAAACGGCGAAGAGCGTGGAGAATTCCGGGTAGCACAAGGTGGCCGGTAGTTAAGAATTCGATGCGTCATTTCCCTGAGCGCGACGTTTAAACGCCAACGAGGTTTAGGTGCTCGCGATTGCGGTCGAAATTATAAAGCCCTCTTCGACAGACGCACCGGTACCGAGCGTAATCGCGAAATTGATACTCACTGAAGAATTACGAGGCACGCGAAGTACGGCCGTTTTTTTCAATTATTTCGCCCATCTTTCGTACCATTTTCCCTCGAATTTAAGGGGGGAGATAACTTTAAACGAGGAAAAAATTTGCTGATGTTCACGATTTTTTTTGAGGAAAGATTTCTTCACTATTTTTTAAACTTCGGGTATGTTCTATTACCACTTTTGGCTGTTACATGGTATTTTTTAGGGTTCCATATCCAAAGGGCAAAGCGGGACCCTATTACTGTCACTCCGCTGCCTGTCCGTATGTCACGGATCTTCAGCCCACAAACGGAATGAGTTACAGATCGGAAATTTGGATGTTTTGTGTGGAATGTTGACCCAAAACCGAATATTAAATGAGAAATTAAGCTAAATTAAAGCGTTACCCCCACTTGTAGCGCAAAAAAAGGCCTTTTTCATGAATTTTTTAAAAGAAAACTGCAAAACTTTTTTAATCGATCAATATAGCATCTTAAAGAACACATCTTGAAGAACTTTCAGTAATTTTTTTATTGAAAAATATTACATTGTTTAGTGGCAAATGGCCGTCAATGAAATAATGTTTTTATATACACGGTTTGCGGTGACCAACATTGCGGCGAAGTGGATCATCTGAAAAAAAAATGCGGATGGATTTGGTCAAATGTAAGTATAAACTAGTCTTTAATCGAAGGATTTTGAAAAATATTCATTTTTCACAAAATGACGGACAGTCAAAGTTAATGGTTCGATTTTAACGAAAAAAAACGGCCGTTTTTTGGCTATGAAACGGCCATTTTTTTCGAAAAAAAATCGAACGATTAAAAACTACATTTTTATGTATTAAATAAGCCTGCAAAATTTCAAGAAGATCGGTTCATTAGTGTTCGAGTAATCTTGGTCACCGACTTCAGAAATGCCATTTTGAGAAAAACGCGTTTAAAGTTTCAATTTCAGTTTACACGAAGAAAATATTTTTTTTTTTTTGTAAACTTACATAGAGTCATCTATTCCGGGCCCATACAGAAGTATGGGCCCGGATACTTATACTTCAAAAAAATGCAATAAAAAAAATCGATTTTTTCAAAATCGCAAGTGGTGGTAACCCCTTAATTTTCACGGGGGTCCCATACATGAAAAAGGCGCAGATTTTTTTTCTTACCCTGGCATGTGGGGTGTCAGTTTTTAAAGCTCATTGAGTAGAGGACAATTTTTTTTCTTCTTTTTTACCTTCAAAAATTAAAAAATGGGGCGCCGTCAAAGTTGTTCTTCGTAGAACATTTTTTTGACGGCGTTTATCTCAAAAACTAAACTAGTTCGGAATTAGGAATTTCTGTACGTTATGTGCCATATACTGTATTTGAAAAATAAATACTAAAAACGCCGATTCATAATGTATTATATATAATAATTTATTGTGCACATAATCCAATAAATTTATAATGAAAATATACAAAATTATTGTTATTTAAATATTTACAATAGCAAATGACTTATTTTTGGAGTTGGTGCCAGCCAAGATTGAGAGATTGACGTCACAGAAGAAACGAAATTGCGAATTAAAAAAAGACTTGTAGATCGTATATTTTAGTTATTTTTCTTCGCCTCCTCTTTTTATGCGAAAAATGTGGCAATATTGGCAATTGGCTGGTACCGACTTCAAAAGCAAGTCATTTGGTATTGTTAATATTTTAATAACAAAAATTTTATATATTTTCATTATTAGCTTACAGCAGGAGTGTACAAAGCTTCCTTTAGCTATCATCACCCCATATGGTTTCAGTTTAGTACCTACTACCTAAGAACGACGACAGAAAAAAGCATTCCCTCATTAAATATCTAGTTTGAAAACAAAAAGTTTATTGGTCCTAATAGAGCGAGGTCTAACTTCCACTTGGCCGAGTTTATGCGTTTTATTTCTTTAATCTTAAAAAATGGCTGAGCTCTGGCACGGGCTTGTAAACTGCATTTTCAAAACTGGCGTGACGTACAGCTAAAAAACTAATCGACAAATTCTGCTGAAATTTGGTATAAATCTTCCTAACCTTATTGTCTAAAACATGACTCTAAATGTTTTTGCACATTAAAAAAAAAGTACTATTCATTACAAAATGTAGCCATTTTTTTCGAAAATTTCCATCTTTTTGTTTCAAAAAGCACCATTTAATCGATTTTCAACATTTCTCACTTTTTCTTGGTTCATATTCTGCGTATGAGTGTTAATGAAAAAAAACTCTCGTTTATTTTTTTCTCAGATTAATCTCGTCGACGCTACGTGTCACGCCGTCTGACAACATCCACCGCAGTCCGTTTAGGAGACCGTGATACTTTAGAAGATACTTTTTTTTCATTAACCAAGAAAAAGTGAGAAATGTTGAAAATCGATGAAATGGTACGATTTGAAACAAAAAGATTTAATTTTCCGAAAATGTGGCTACATTTTGCAATAAAAAAATACTTTTTTATAAATCTTCAAAAACATTTAGAGTCATGTTTTAGACAACAAGGTTAGAAAGATTAATACCAAATTTCATCAGAATCGGTCGATTAGTTTTTTGGCTATACGTCGTGCCAGTTTTGAAAATGCAGTTTAGAAGCCCGTACTATATATACCGCAGCCATTTTTTAAGATTTTTTTTAATACCATGTAACAGCCAAAAGTAGTAATAAAACATATCCTAAGTCTCAAAAATAGTGAAGTAATCTTGCCTTTAAAATAAAAATTTAAAAATCAGCCATTTTTTCCTCGCCGAAGGTATCTCCCCCCTAAAGTGCTTTTGGGGGATCGCTGAAATATTTATTCACGTTGGTGAGCGCGACCTTACGAATTACCCTGTCGTCACACTCGACAAACAATATTCGCGAAAAATGTTCTCAAAAAGGTACGAGGCCACGAAACGGCCGATGGGAAGGAACGAGACTAAGCGCGAGAAACAAGAATGGAAAGGCACGTAGCGAGGGTAGCAAAATATTGTGGGGGTAGCACCTGTGGAGCTTCGAGGCTGGAATCTTCGATATCGAAACAGCTCATTTCCGGTTGACCCCGTCAATTCTCCAGCCCTTTGCCGATCGAGACTCGAGAAAAAAAAACCTATCTTGGTAATACATAATGACTGTATTATCTTTGCGAAACTCGAAAACGTTTTCCAGAGGGAAAAAGAAAACATTTTTTATCACCGGTCGATAAAAAATTACGTTGCTACTAATTAGCCGAACAAAATTAATGAAAGAGCGCGCTCCTCGTACGAGGTCAAGTTTAGTTTAAGGGGGTCGGAAATCCTCGTTTGAACCTCCATCCATCAAAGTTTGGAGGCCCTATTTTTTATTTGAAGTTTCGTCGATACTTCGCTTGAAGGGAAAGTATTATGCAACGTGGCGCTGGTGAACGCAGAATGTTTTTTGTTCCCGTTATTTCAACAACTTTGAATACTTCTCCGAGAGAGGAACATTTTTTTGTGCTGAATATTAATAATATATAGGGTAGTTATTTCTACAGCGTATTCTATAACGAATTAATTGGTGTTTGTTCGTCGGAGGTTCATGTACGATTTTTTTCCAATGTAGAAAGTCGAGGAAGCACAAAAAAGGGGAAAAGAGGTACTTGAATATACGCGATGCGATAATTAAAGGAATAATGACGTGAGCTAGTTCCAGCTTTTTTCAAACACTGCTGCATTCTTCTTTACATTTTTCGAGTAACCTAATTATAAAGATCCCACCGCGTACACAAAAACTACTCTCCATTCCGAGGTAAAGAAAGCGTTAATACAAATGCACCGCTCCCTTCAAATGAAACTTGCTCTTTTAAATGTATACAACTTTTTCTTGATAAATTTTTAAAAAATAATGGAAATGTCATAACAATAATAAATTCAAAAACTTCGAATTATAACAAAAATCGGAAATAAAACAATCAAATAATAAATAATAAATGAAAATTCAAATAATAACAATCGTGACGATAATGGTGATAATTGAAACAACGAATATAAATGAATATATTGACATAGCAATGAAAACATGATAATAATAAAAGCGAATGAAAAATTTCAAAAGTTGAATTTATTTTCGAGGAACCTTGAATATGCCTCTCAAAAACGAACAGAATTTTAAGGTTGTTGCTTAAAAATATTGGAGTAAATAGATATTAATGAGAATTTCACTAATCGTTATGGTATATTTTCTGAATATACTGGCAAAAGGAGAACGGAGGTTTCTGAACTCGTTAATTAATTATTAAAGTTTTAAGTTTATATCAATCTCTACTTGAGCGCAATGGTTTGTACGGGGCAACATTGTTACCATTACAGTTTCTCGCGGATACCTTTAGCATTTATGAAGAAAGTGGCCCGAAAAACGAATATTGTGTGCAGGATAGTGTACAGAACAATATTACCGAAAAAAAATAGACAGGTTACCGGCCTAATTAAGGGGAGATATACACCGCCGGAAAAAGGTCATTTTTGTGAATTTTTTCAAGGAAAACTATTTGAAATTTCGGATTGAGGTTTTAATTATCTAAAAGTATATACATTCAAAAATATGTTTAATTTTCTTTATTTAAAAATATCAAAAATATACAAGGATATTGTATGATCCTTGGAGCGTCGTAAAAAAATCTGCGTATACGGTACCAACTGGCGTTTCTTCAAAAATCATCTGAAAAAAAACCAAAAAGATTATTAAATTAGATACCATAATCAAGTACTTGTCATAGCCAATTTTGAAAATATCGATTTATGACAAAATGGCGGACGTTTGAACATAAATAGTGATTTTTGGGCCAAAAATTAATTATTATTTTGCCTATAAAACAAAAACTAAGTAACGGAAAAAAAATCCTATGACAAGTACTAGATAATGGTGTATAGAATAACCACAAAAAACCTCAAGGCAATCGGTTCATTGGTTTTCGACAAATTTTGGGTACCGATTTGAAGAACGTGGTTTTGAGAAAACCGCGTTCGAAAATTTGGGAACGAATAAATCATGAAATTTGACAACTTACATGGAATCATCGATACCAGGCCCATAGTGTAGGTCTTCTACGGTCGACGGAATGTTCATAGCTTCTAAATCCTCGACCTCGACCATCTAGGTGTATATCTGCCCTTAATGAAAATGTATGAAAAATATGCGACCAATTTACGAAAAAGTGGGGCTTGTTGAAAAGTATGTATTGAAACGTGGCAACGTCGGAATTGTGTAAATAGCAAAACCTATCGAAAACCGAACGCGCGAATTTCAAATACGTCAAAGTCGAATGCGACTAAGGGAAACTTATTCATTTATTTATTATGATGTATTCCCTTTTTTCTAGCTTCGGTAATCCTAGTACGATGCTTGTGGGCACGAGCACCGACAAATCGTCTTTTCCATCGGAAACTTTGCCGCGCACTAATATTTTTTTCTGAACCATTTGTTGCCTCCATTGGCTCCGACATAACCTCTGAAAACGCCGACCGGCACGAAACGCGCCCAACACAGCTGCGACCTGTCACAGTCACTGCAGTCAACCTAACAGCCTCGAATTACGACAGAACCGTGCGACGTTGCCAAAGCTCGCATCCATTTTAATAGGTTTTTTAAACATCAACATTTAATTTTCTAATTATCCTAACTCCTTCAAATTACCATGCATGTAAATAATAATTACGTTTATCTACAATACATTTGAACATTTTCGAGGCATTCAGTCTACACGTCATCAATATTTTGCTACAATAAGTTGGCACTGGTGATGTCACACAATGTATTAGCATAGGAACTTCGTTTCTCCCCCCACCTTTCAAAAATGATTTAGCAACAACCTTAGAAACTAAATTCAATAAACTGATTCCAAAAAATTCAAACATTTGAAATACCGCAAACAAAAATGTTTCAACAATTCAAACCGGTAGCAAAGAACAATTTGTAAAATTCGTACGGTGATAAATTGCTCGATAAATTCACCACGATAAATATCCCCTGTGAGAATTCCATCGGTTCGCTCATACCGCACGGTAACGATACCATTAAAATTAATTGAAGGAAACCTCTCGAAGTTTTCGAGGGGTTAAAGCCAACATGGAGGTGAACGAGATATAGATTCGGAACTACAAAGATTTGCCCGAGGGCGCTAATTTGAAAAATAGTTTTGCCAATTTTTCTTCACTCTTCCGTGCATGCCTCCTTTATTATTTTTTATATGCATGTATATACACATACAGATGCGTATATATATATCTATGTGTGTGTGTGTGTGCGTGTGTGTGTGTGCGTGTGTACGCGTGCGTGCGTGCGCGTGTATGTATATATATATATATATATATATATATATATATATATATATATATATATATATATATATAGTTCGTTGCTCACTCGACTTTGATCACTTTGGGTACGCGTCCAAGCGTTCCTGTCACGCCCAGCGATGCGAAAGCTCAGCTCCTCGTTCACTCGTCCCGTTCGTTAGCGTAATTTTCCCACGATCCTCACGCGCCCCTGCGAGTGGAAAATGCCCGCGTTTTCCAGGCCCCACAAAGGCTCCGCCACTCTTTCCCAGCATCCGCGAATCTCCGCATCCTCATTTCTCTTTATATACGTTCCATCATCGTTTGTCCTCCTTTCGCTCTTATCTGTCTCACTCGTTCTCTCTGTATTGCACAAAACGCAGAGCTTGCACACACCCGTGAACTCTCGTCGTTATAATATTCAATTAAGTATATCGGTAATAACTGCGCATTTTTGTTCGCTCTTGCACTCGCAACTCCAGCGGAAATTTCAACGATGCGGGTATTAATTTGCCGAAATTATTCTGGCTCGTTTGATCTTTTGATTCGGTGGACAAGCTGCGTTTATCCTTGCCCGCACTTTCGAAAGAGTAAAATCTTCCGGGATGATTGTATTTGCCACACATACTTTTACGTGATTGTGAGAATTGTTCGTAAAATATTTTTCAATTTATTTCTACTGTTGTTTTTATTAATCAATTTTAATTAATAAGAACAACAGTAGACAACAACAATAATAAGAACAACAAATTTATTTATTTTAATTTATTTCTTCTTTATCGTTGTTAAATTGTTATTATTGTTTTAGGCAACCGTATACTGAATTTCATACTCGATTCCCTATTGGATAAAAAGTTTCAATTTTTAGGCTGTTTACCCCAAGTGAAAAATACCCCATTAACTATCCTGCCTCGTTTTATAATACAACCAGTCGACCCACTTGGTCAAGGTCGCGATAAACCGACCCACCCCCGCCCCTCTCGTTTCGACAAGCACGGTGGCCATTCAGCCATGCGTAAAGTATCTACCTCCCGTCAATATATATATATATCAGGTTGATAAAAAAGTTTTGTCGCAATAATTTCAATATAATTTATTTATTTATATATCTTATACAAAACATTTCTAATCAACAATATATTCGCCATCGGTTTCTATGACACTCGACCATCTAGTTGGCAACTCATTTATTCCCTTTGCCCAAAACTGCGGCGGCTGGAACTCAAAGAAATTTGAAATATCCCTTCTGAGATCGTCGACGTTTTCGAAAGTTTTGTTTCTCAAATATGCCTTCAAATGTCTGAACAAATGGTAGTCAGATGGCGCGATGTCGGGAGAGTATGGTGGATGAGGAACGGTATTCCAGTGAAGCTCAGTGATTGTTTTGTGGGTTTCCTTTGCGACATGGGCTCTCGCGTTGCGTGGAGAAGGTGCACAGTCGCGCGTCTTGGCCGTTTTTTTCTTATAGCTTTTGCCAATTCCTGGAGATTTTCGATGTATCGTGTAGAGGAGATCGTCTTACCTACAGGGAGAAAATTGTGAAACAGCATTCCCTTTGCGTCCCAGAAACAGCACAACAAAACCTTTTGTGAGTGACGATCAGATTTCGGTTGGTGTGGCGGTTTTTCTCCGATAGGAAGCCAGTAGGCTAAACGCGTTCTCTTATCATACAAGACCCAGCTTTCATCTCCCGTCACAAGATCTTCTAAAAACTCCTTGCGATGCTGGCGAAGCAGGGGAGACTGGCAGATGGTCACGCGACAGTTCTTATTGTCGTCGGTGAGACGGTGTGGTATCCATTGAGCTACAACCTTCCTGTATCCCAAGTTGTGTAAGTGATTGACTATTGACGGTTGGGTGCAGCCAAGTTCTCTTGCTAGCTCGTGCGTACTTGCTTCCGGTTTTTCTTTGATGCAGCGGAGTAATGCTTCATCATCGATGGTCGACGGTCGTCCGGAACGTTCCTTATATTCAAGGCTTGTGTCTCCAGATTTAAAACGATTGAACCAACGCTGGACTGTTCGATGAGAAACTACGTTCTCGCTGAATGCATCCTGTATATTTTTAGCAGTTGTGCTTGCGTTCGTGCCGCGCCGCCACTCGTAAAAAATGATCGTTCGAAGTTGCTCCTGCGAGATCGAAGCCATTTCTGTCCACTAGAACGCGCGCTCGCCCTTTTATACCCTGTCACGCGGAAGAGTAGAAAACATTCTAGAATATTCTCGACATAGCTCGATGTCATATTGCGTCAATACGTAAAAAGACATTTTTAAAATTTTTGCGACAAAACTTTTTTATCAACCTGATATATATATATATATATATATATATATATATATATATATATATATATATATATATATACATATATATATATAAGAGAGTCAAGCACATAAAGTGTTACAGAGCAATAGCACTCAAACTATTGATCATATCCAAAAATATTTCAGACAAAAGTTTCAGTGTCGAGAAGGCCAACACACTGGACCACCCTATTTTTTTATCGGTGGAAGCGCTGAAGCTACGTCAAGTTCAACTCCACTTTTTTAAATGGAATGATAAATTTTTTTTCAACCATCTTGTGGAGCACCTGAAGCCGCATAAAAAACATTAAGCGGTCAAAGTCGTTCAAGGTCATTCAAGGTCACCTATTATAATAAAATACAAATCTAAATATCTCGGATCACTACCAAACATTTGGTAGTGATCCGAGATATTTTGAATATCGCTCAAGGTTATCGAAATTCAGAATTTCCACCAAAAAATAAATCTCGCATGCATTATAATTCCTTGTAGCATAAAACCAAAATAAACAGCGAACTGTTACATTTTCTGAATAATGTATTACAATCATTTGTAACAAACCCCAATTTGACGATATGTGTTATTATGTATTATTGTGTTATGGCGTCGCTCGTCACAGAGTACAGCTACGAATTATTTTATTAAAATAAAGATAATGATTCTTGGGTTAGAAGGGTGAGGTAAATTTGAAAAAGCTGTTTCTAAAGAAAAAAAGGATTGATTGTTTTGAAAATTTTACAAAGCGTGAAATTGGCGAATGAGAGGGGTTTAAAAAATTGCGAAAATTGGAAATTTCGAGAACCTTGAGCGACCACTAAATTGGCCGGCTAGAGCTTTCGCGAGGTTAATTAAAGAATTATAAAACGTCAAATTCAAATGTGGTCGAAAAAAAATCGATTTTTTAAATAAAAACTTGAATTCTTGGGAGGCATGAGCGAACTCAAAATATTTTTTTACGCTTCGCAATTTTTTATTCTTCAAAGAAGATAATTGGACGGTGAGAGAAAGGAAAAAATAGAGCTGAAAATTGTGCCGTCCTAATGTCTACTATGAGAAAATGCAAGACCTGATCGATTTTTTTACCCATTACAGTGACGTACCGCCTTCAACGAATCGTTGATTTTAGCGTCGGGACGCTTCTTAAGGGGCTATACCAGTGTGACACTTTAAAAAAACCGATTTTTTTGCATTTTTCGACAGTTTATACTTTCAAGAATATCATTATCATTTATATCGTTTATATCAATATCATTTTATCTTGCAAAAATCGATAGTTAAATCTTCAAACGCGTTTTTATCGAAATGAGATTTTTCAAATTTGCTGACATTGTAACTCAAAGAGCAATTATCCGATTGCCTTGAAATTTGAACTGAGTACTCTTGAATATATTTACTCTACAATGACGTAGGATGTTTTTGATTGGATGAAAATTGGCGATGTGGCATTGAAAAAAACGACCATTTTATAGGCAAGAAAACAGACTTTTTTCATAACTACGCCATTTTGTTAGATTTTGATATTTTTCGAAAATCCTACGTCATTGTACGGGAAATACCTTCCAGTTTAACGACATTTTTTCCTTTTTCGGTTTCAGCTATTCAATCGGCCGGAATGATGTCAGCAGTGGAGGAACTTTTTTTGGCGCCTCCGAAGGCAGGGTATAAGTCGCTTGGATTACAATATTTTTCTATAAAAAAATTATGTAATATCGGTCAAATATACCCAAATATATTCTTAATTTTCCGAAACATCCAACTGAGTACTTTTCTGCGAAAAAAATTCCCGAAAATCACCCAAATTTTCAGCCTTCACACTGGTATAGCCCCTTAAAATGACCTTCGAATAATTTTGCTAATTTATCTGAACGTAATTTTGTGGACATTGGGACCTTCTTAAAGCGTCCTCGAATTCCTCCAGAATTCTCTTTCTCCTTACATATATCCATAATATACATATACATAATTCTGCCAAATGCTTCATCTATATATTTATAGTCGTGCTGGTATTAAATTTGCCTCCCGATACATTGTACACCCACACACGGACTCACTGATACATGCGTATTTATGCCGATACGTAAATATATATAGTTGTATACTGAAACGTCTTGTAAAAAAGTCCGCTTGTTTTGCGTAAATAAGTTGGAGTTTATGTATGCCAAGGGATTTCGTTATTTATGCAGAAGGTAAGAGAACGAAGTTGCTACCGCACGGTGTTTCTACATCCTCCGATGCTCCTTCCAGTGCTTCCACTTTTTCTTTTACCTTTCGAGTACCACTAAACCTGGGGACTTACTGTGCAAGCAGCGCGAAGCTCTACGTCCGGTTGAAATAATGAAACAGCAAAAGTAAGGAAACAAAAATGCCTGCTCCACACACGAAACGCTTGCGGCGTGCGTCTACTTTATTTTTACGAGCGCAGGCTTGTAGGAGCTGCGCATGCATTTTTCAACCGCACTCACGCACGACTGCGAAAAGTCTTATTTTTTTTGGCACGCTATCAAGAGCCGGGGAAATTCACTCGGTCATTGATGAATCCAAAGAAAGAGCCCAGAAACGGAAGATCTGTGAAGAGGGTATCCCTCTCTGGGAACTTCAAGAAATCGTTTTTTTTGTATATTGTTATAGTGTGAACTTTCAAGAATATTTTAAGACCAAGCGGACCATGAAATTCGAAAAAATGACGAAGTTACACCCATTTTAGTAGAACAGTGTGCGTCGGGTTTACCGCGATCCGTCGAGCTTGAACGCGATTATCTCGGAGCTACATATCTTGGCACGGCGGGATTGATATCTTGAGAACTTTCACACTATTGACTTGAATTTGCACAGTTAACGTTCAAACAGTAGTCATTTTCGATTCACGATCGCATTTTTTAATTGGATGAACCATTTATTAGTAACAATGACTTCAGCATGCTGTTTTTTAGAAGAAACATGTGGTTTTCCTTGGAGAAGCTGTCATTTTTCGTATTTTTCGAAATTTCGAAAAGTGGTTCGTGAACCCACAGCCAGTTGGATATGTTTGAAGAAAACATTTTTTGTTTTTGTTTCAGATTACATTTGAGCCTGGTAGAGATCCTGCCATTTCGGGCCTCGCCGCTGGAGGACTGCATCGCCAACTGCAGCACCACGAACACATTGAAAGATTTTCTTCCGAAAAAATTACATTGTGACCACAAACACGTGTACAACATGCTGGGAAAAAAATAATTTATTCCAACCAATGTGTTTCTAGAAAAAAAATGCATCATTCTGACCCTTCAAATTGGGCTTCCAGAGTTTTCCCATTTTGGTTTTTATCTCTTTCCTAACTTGGACGCGATTCGTTATTGAGGTTTTATTTTTGTTGGATTATCATCGCGCAGTAGCTTTTCGGAGGAAACGGTCGAAGAAAAGTCAACTTTGAAAAATATTTTTACATGCCTGGAAGAATCAAAATTTGATTTTTTACATAAGTTGTATCCTTACAGTGTGCAAAAATTTAGAAAACGAAGAAGTTTTTTTTTAACGAAGAAAGTTCGTAAAGAAATTTTTATTAAAAAATTTAATTTTTTTAATTTAGAAATTAAGATTAAGAAATTAATTAATAATTAAGAAATTAATCTTAAGAAATTTAAATTTCTTTAATTTAGAAATTTAAATAACGAAGATAATTTACTAAAATTTAGAAAACTTTAAGCGCGTTTTTCTGAAACGGGGATAAAACCACTCTCTCTCTCTCCCAAACATGTGGATTTGTTTGTTCGGGTTGTCGAAAACAAACACTAGATACTGTTTTTTTATAACCTTACACTTTAAATGCGTTTTTCTGGATTCACCATTTTTGGTTTGGATTGAACGGAAATTCTATTTGCGGGACCATCAGGAAGGAATTTCTGCCAAAAATTGATTTAAATGTATTTTATTCGTTCGTTGAAGAAAAAAAACGGGCAGGATATGGGGTTTTTTTTCAAACGTTTGCCATTTTGTTATCCAGGGTTTTTTCGGAAAACAAAAAACGAATAGGGCCCCAAATTTAATCTAGTTTAATAATATTTAACCCGTTTATGTTTCAAATGAATGGACAAGGCTTTGGAGCCCGCGCGGACCAAAACATGCCGTGCACGATATTGTTTGACGGGAGCTGGAGCCGCCATTTTGGATTTTTTATTTATAAATAAAACTGGAATCTACTCTCCGTTGATAGAAGAACAAAATACGTTGAAACCCATTACCAAAAGTATTGATTTTATATCAAAAAAATTTCCGAAGTTCAGAATTCTTCATGCTTTTCGACAGTCACCTCCAGTGAAATTAATGAAAAAACTAATTTCTTCGAAATATTAGTTTTTGTCGAAATATTGTGAAATTTATCAAAAAAAAATTTCGCCGACGATCCTACATGGAATGGAATAAAATTTGGCTGTTTTTTTGTTCGGATCTTTTGTAAAAATATCTCAACCCTTATTACCCATAGAGCGCTGTGATAATCGAGTAAAAAATTCGTAATGTGAGTTTGCCAAGGCCAAGTTGCCGATCGAAATAAAAATAAAAAAAACTTGTCGCAACGAATCTCCAGGAATTCCCACACCCGGTGAAAATTAGCAGAGTCTTAATTGCATCTTGATTATAGTCGTGGAAGTTAATTGCTTCTAACGAAAGGGTCGAAGATCACCCGCGAATGAGATCAAATCATCACGCTATCACGCTCAAAGTTCGGACCTCGCGTGCTGCTCATTTGAGCACTTGCCTGGTTCGATTTCGTTCATGTTTTTCTCTAAAAATAGCTTCAAACAGCTTGAGGTTGAGATTTGAGCAACTCTCTTTCGCCCTCGTCTCGATACATATTCTATTGACTCCTGGTGCCTTGGTACTCATTTGTTGTCCATACTACAATGAAGAATATCGTAAAATTAGGGTACTTTGAAGAGATTTTGGAAGTTTTTTGTATGTAACTTTTGTTAACACTCTAAATTCCAACTATTTTGCTCCAATGGAACAATGTGTCCTTTGGCTATCAAATATATAAGAAAGTCAAGCCCCCCCTCTCCGCCCCCACAATTTTATATATACTTTTTGAAGTGTCAAAGTAACCTCGAATGTGGGGTTTCTTTGAAAAGGCATTGAAATGCAACTTGTAACAAAGATTATGGGTTACTTTGACATAGTTTTGGTAAACAAATTTAATATTTTATTTATTACACATAGAATTAAACGAAAAACAATGATTTTTTTCAATCAAATTTTCATCTTAATTAAGGCCTTAGGCCACTCTAGGATTTTCCAAAAACCTATTTTTTTGTTTGTTAAAAAGGTACCTTAGTACCTATAAAATTATGTTCCAAAAGATTGTGGGTGTGAAAAATCTTTAACTACTCGATTTCCGAAGATTGTTTAAGATTAAAGGTATTGAAACATTATTCAGGTCGTCACTTTCTACTAACTTTAAACGTGTTTATCTCAAAACTACATTTTTCAAGTCGGCCGGACTCAGAACTCAAACAAATTTTAACCGATTTACTTGAAATTTTAACTGTATGTTTAGAATTACATTTTCTAAGGTATTACGTAGGATGTTTTTATTATATTGCATAGTTCCTTTTTATAAACATTTTCTGACGATTTTCTCATGGCATTTTATACTTTGTGTTTTAGAAATGCGCCATTTTGACTAAAAAACAATATATCAAACAAATCCTACGTACTTCTACAGCTATTCTTATATATAATCGAAAAAACTTAGTGTCTTATCAAAACTCAAAAATTATAGGAGGTGTTGTTCCGGTCGTCGATCATCCAGAAATAAAAGCGTCATCGGAAAAATGCTGCACAGTCGCCATTTTTGCATGTATCGCTGTGAGAAAAATATTTTTGTATAGTTATTTACGTGTATAATAAAACCCCTATCTTGTAATTTCGATTTATTTTATGGTTCGGCTGAAAAAAAATCACAAAATATACCCTTTTTGGCCTCTAGAGTGTACTATTATAGGCACTTAATCAGTCTTATAATTATCATTCAGATAAAAATCAACTTTAGCAACATGATCATAAACTTGAAAAACAAATTTGAGCAACAATAGAAAAGATGTTAAAGAAGAATTAATCTCCTCGCACGCCGTATTTTGGCGCTCTGTTAAAGTAGCCCCAAAAACTGTCAAAGGTACCCACAGTGTCAATTTAACCACGTTTTGCCGCAAATATGGAGATTGGAGTACAAGAGTTGGCACTTCTATTCAAAGATGGTGGCAGAAACAAAATTGGAATATTCAATAGTGCTGGATTTCGCCATGATCCGTTCATCTTCTCAAAACTCGCATACTTTTTACGGCTTCGAAATATACGAAATGAATAAAGTTCCCGAACTGAGGTGACGGGACTATCTTTACTCATCAACTCTCGACTAATTCAGTTTTCCGCCTTTTATCTCTCAATTTCATCGTCCACCAGGTTTCCGTTTTACGCTCGTGTCTTTCTTGCGTGTCCTCGAACTACTGCGAAAGCATGATCGCCAAGTTTTGTCGGTTTCTTCGTCTAGAAGTGCTCCCGTCTGGTGCAGCATATTGTAATAATGATCATACAAGTGCAACTGGGTACATTCTGCCGAAATACTCGTTGGCTGAAGTAAGAAAATTCTCTCTCTCTCTCTCTCTCTCTCTCTCTCTCTCTCTCTCTCTCTCTCTCTCTCTCTCTCTCTCTCTCTCTCTCTCTCTCTCTCCTCTCTCACCCCTCTCGTTAATTTCGTGTACGCGAGCGGTGAATTTCTCACTCCCCGGAATTGCTTCTCATTGTTCCCATCAGGATTGCCAGATCCCAAGGCAGCTTACTTATCCTCGTGGAACATTCGAACAATCCCGGTCAAATGTAGCGGGTCGTCGAAAACCTTCGCCACCCCCGCCCGCTCCGTGTCCTCCACACCTCTTGACTAATGAGATTTTAACCCAAAAAGCAGCGGCCGCAATTTCTCGCACCCAAAACTCTCTCACCGCACAACCCTCGGCGGGAATCTTCCGATGAAATTATTATCCCGAAATGAGAAGTTTAAAATCGCACTGACATCTTCGCGGGTCTTGTAATTATTGCGCGCACTAAATTACAATCGCCGAGTGACTAGACTGAAATAAAAATCAATTATAGTACAGCTAGAAATGCATACGACGTGAGATTGAATCAGTCACGTCTATGTTTCGCGATTAAAGTAATATTTCGTTGAATGGAGCCAAGTTTAGGTTTTTTCGACAACGAAAATAATTTTTGCACTTCAATTGATTTTTTGTACGTTAGGCAATTTATAAATCGAAGGAACGATAGTACCAAGCAACAAAAAATAGTAATAACAATTACAATAATGATATTAATAGTATCCATAATGATGATAATAAGCATAGTAACAGAAATGGTAAGTTATTTTTGAAAATAATCATTTATAACAAGATGATTTATATGGAGATAATAATAAAATAATTATGTATCATAATTAATGTAATAATAGAGAACAAAAACAATGACTCTAATTCCCTAGCTGTTTAATCATAATTCGAACATTTGTTTTCCATGTTTACTCTGACTTATCACGAGATCTGCGAAACATCAAATTAGAGTAGGACCGAAGTTTATTTTTCACAGCTAATCTCAACAAACAAGGGTAGTGATAACAACAATAATGATACTAATGATATCAATAATAATTATAATAATCATAATAATAATAGCAACAATGACAACAAAAACAACGATAAGGATATCAGAAATTCTAAGTTAATTTTTTGCATGACAATTTATAACGAGATAATAATTTATATGAAGATAATAATAATTTAATTGGCTATCTAAAGTGATATAATAATAGAGAAGAAAAATGATGAGCTTAATTCCCTACCTGTTCAATCACCATTCAAACATTCGTTTTCCACTTGTACGTTCACTTATCTCGGGACCTGCGAAATGCCAACTTGGTGTCGGACCGAAGTTGATTTTTCAAATTGATATATACCCTTGGCGACGATAGAGCGGAGAACGACGGAGGATTGGCATCGATCCAACGTGTGAAGAATTCAGTATTATTGCGCGATTTTCCTCATTTCACTGCCGTGAAATCCTTTTCACGTCTTTCGTCGGAATGTCGTAAACGGGCGACGAGGGGAGTCGTTACAGCGATATTCAACGGTTTATCGCATTAAAGGCGAGTTAAACTTTGAGCAAGCGAGCGTTGCTCGTTGGGCTGTCTGCGAGAAAAGAGAAAGAGAGGAAAAGAGAGAGGGAAGGATTTGAATTATCGAGGCTCCGATGTGCTTGGCTACTCGACAGACAAGCATAATAACGCTTCACCTCTTGTTTTACCAACTTTAACTTCTTAACTTAGTTGTTTTACGATTTCGCGCTTATTTTGTTTGGGTTTGTTTGGCTCATGTTGTTTTTTCTCTTGCTCAATGTTTTACCGCGTTAATCGCTTTCACGAGTCGAACATCCCTAAAGAGCACTTTCCTTCATCCGAAGAACTGAAGGACCATCGAATAGGGCCACCATATTCACCGTAGTACAGTCGTGCTGTGGCTGAAAAACCCCGTAATCGGAAAAAATTAGAAGGCCAGTTTTTTGACAGGTGATTCCGTAGGTGCCGTGGGGGCTACATCCAAGTTTGCCTAATAATCAGGGTGCAGGTTTTTTTGGGGGATGAAGGATGGGGGTGGATTGCCAAACTACGACACCTACAAGATCAACGACGTGAGACAAAATGTTCAGAAAAATGTGGGCTTTAGTTTTGTCCACAGCGCCGAAGTCGTGGAAGTTCATTTTGAGAGTGAAAAAGTGGGGTGAAATTTTGAAAAATCAGTTTTAATTCAATAACTCATTATGAAAAATTCGTACACTTTTTGTTCAAATCGAAATGTTGTAGCCCTTGAAAAGACACGTCGATCGAGTATTTGATCATCACTCTCCGATAATATCTTCACCCCCAAAAAAATTGTTGAAATACCAAAACAAAATTGTTTATTGAAATACTCAAAAACAATCGATTTTTCAGATATGGTTTAAACGTACGAAATGTAGGGAATCATTTTCTCTATATTTTCGTTTCTTGAAACCACCCTTGAATTTTGATTTTCCAACCCCTCTCGGGGGTTGAAAATTAAAAATGAAATTCTGGGAAAACTGTTAGCCGCGCGAATTCGCCGCCGTGGAACAATTTGTAACTTGAACCCTCAACTACATTTTTGTCCGCAGCGCCAAACTCGTATCTCTTCATTCTCGATCAATAGTTTTCCCAGAATTTCATTTTGAATGCTCAACCCCCGAGAGGGGTTGGAAAAAGCAAAATTCAAGGGTGGTCCATAGAAACGAAAATATAGAGAAAATTATTCTCTACATTTCGTACAATTAAACCATCCCCGAAAAATCGATTGTTTTCGTGTTATTCAATAAACCATTTTTTTTACCCCAACCATTTTTTCGAGGTGAAGGTATTATTGGAGAGGGATGATCAAACACTCGATCATCGCGTCTTTTCAAGGGCTACAACATTCCCATTTGAACAAAAATTGTATGAATTTTTCCTAAAGGGTTATCGAATTAAAACTGATTTTTCAAAATTTAACCCCACTTTTTCACCCCCAAAATGAACTTCCACGACTTCGGCGTTGTGGAAAAAAATAAAACGCGGATTTTTCTGAAAATTTTGTCTCCCGGCGCCGATATCGTGGGGGTTGTAGTTTGGCATTAATCCACCCCCACCCCCTAAAAAATCCTACACCCCGATTTTTAGGCAACTTGGCTTTAGCACCCGCGGCACCTACAAACTCACCTGTCAAAAAACTAGCCTTTTTCTAATTTTTTCCTATTCCATATACGACGATTCTCAAAAATTCACCGTCTCGAAAGCGCCTCGAAAAATCATCCGCGGTCGTCGTTATCGAATCGATGAGATCCAGTATGGATGAGCCACTAATGGGAAAATGGGACAGAGGGCGGTGCAGACTTTGCCGAGGCGACAGTCGATCGCGCCACACGCCCAGTCGCTTAGAAGCTCGTCTACAGCGAAGTGGAATTGCCTCGAACGCCCACCTGCTCTAAAATGTTCCATCCATTGTAGCATTGCGCCATTTCTTTGTGTCGCGAGCAAGCTGAATGTCCAAAGTTTCCGAAGAGCTTCGCGACACTTTCGTTCGTCGATCGTGTCCCTCTGCCACGGTGAGTGAGTACCTTGGATGAAATTGTAATCCCACAATGGACCAACTTCGAACATCTCGTCGAAGTCCCACTTGAGTGGTACTAATGGCACAGAGGGGCCATTTACGAAAGCTCGTTGTCGGAATCAGGTGGCCCAGAAACAATCACAAAAGCTGGAGATGTTTTCTCAAAAATACGTCTGGCCTGGACGTTCTTAATGGTCAACTGGATCGATATCCTCGCTAGGCTAATTGTAAGTCACAAGTACGAACGGATGGACAGGCCGGATAGCACGTGAAAAGACAGACCGGTCTATTTTCAAGACACGTCGCTCACTTGCTCATCCCTCGTCATTGGAGCTTGTCAAACGTAGACACTCGGAAACGCTGCCCAATGTATGTATGACGGCTCAGAGTCTCGGGCAAAACGTAACTCGGTATGGTCCAGAATAGATTCGTCCTCTTTTGGCTAAAGGTGAAAGTTCACCCCGTCCTGAAACGTCGACTGACGCGTTTCCCTCGAGCTTCGATGCTGGAGACCCGCTGCATTATCTATCTCCTCTTTCTTCAACCAATGGAACCTTTCTTCTCCCTCAGCGAGGTAAGGAGAAAAATTGGCTCGTCATCTAAAAAATTTCGTTGCACCCAAAACGTGTGTAAAATTTATTTAAAAAGATCTGTAGCCTTTCGGAAGCCTTCTCATTTTCATTGTATACGTCCATGTGTCTGTCTGTCGCAAGGAACCCCACTCCACATTCTTTTTTATGTTATCCTTTGGATCGAAATCTTCAGTAATTGAGGGAAATTGAATCATCACAAATTTCGTTGCACCCGAAACGTCTCTGGAATTTCTCTCATAGGATATGTGCCCTTTAGGAACCTTTGTAATTGTCACTGTGTCTGTCTGTCACAAGGAACCTCACTCCTGTCTGTCACAAGGAACTCCACTGCTCATCCCTATTCGTGGATTAAAATCTTCAATAATTGAGGGAAATGGAATTCTCACGAATTCCGTTGCACCCAAGACGTCTGTGAAATTTCTGTCATAAGGAACCCCACTCCATGTGTCTGCCCGTCACAAGGAACCGCTCTCCATGTGTCTGTCTGTCACAACGAACTCCTCATCTCTATTCATGGATTAAAATCTTCAATAATTGAGGGAAATAGAATTCTCACAAATTTCTTTGCGCCAAAAACGTTTGTGAAATGTCTTTCAAAGGATGTGTGTCCTTCAGGGACCCTTCTAATTTTCACTGTGTCCGTCCACGCGTCTGTCTGTCATGAGGACCTCCATCCCTCACCCCTATTCCTGTACCCCTTTGATTAAAAATCTACAATGTTTCAGAGAAATAGAATTCTCACAAATATCGTTGCACTCAAAACGTCTGTAGAATTTCTTTCAAAGGATCTGTGCCCTTTAGGAAGCCTTCTAATTTCCATTATGTCCGTCCATGCGTCTTTCCGTCACAAGACTCCCATCCCTCACGCCTTTGGTTTAAAATCTTCAATAATTCAGGGAAATTCAGTGAGAACTTTCGCTCAAGGCCTTAGGCGACAGTGACGGGTATAAAACATGTGCGAATTTAACAATTTTTATTCGTATGAAAAAGTGATTCACTCGTAAAATTAATTACACATCTATTTAGTATGAATATCAAGCTGTTAGAAAATATATATTTTTTTCGATGTTCAAAATGGCCGACTACTAATATTTTGTTTTGTTATCTTTTTTTTAAGGCGCTTCGCGGCGTGACATTTAGCATCCACAATTTTTTACCTAGAAAAAAAAACAAAAATTCTCGTCAATCTACATTAGAACATCTAGAGAAGTACATACGGAATTTAAAAAATATTGTTTTATTCAAAAGTTGTAGGTATTTGAACTTAAGAAATGAATTTTCAGTGAAAAATTTCGTTATAACTGCTCATAAACTGCTCATAAAATGAAAAGTTTTCGATTAATCAGAAAGTCCATACGTACTTCTCTGCGAAATGCAATTAGGAAGATAACTTTTAAATTTGAAGTAAATCGAGTGAACATTGTCAATTAGAAAAAAGCTGTTTCGAGATGTTTCGAGTAGTCGGCCATTTTGTACATCGAAAAAAAATATAAATTTTTTCTAATAGCTTGATATTCACACTAAATAGATGAGTAATTAATTTTATGAATGAATCACTTTTTCATTAGAAAAAAATGGTTAAATTCGCACATGATTTTATACCCGTTACTATGGCCTACGGCCTTCAAAATGTTAAGCCGTAGGCCTTATTATCCTACTCTAGTCAAATAAGGCCTACTATCAAGGTTTCAAAAAATCTTCAATTTTGTTTTCGTTTATGGTACAAGTTACCATTTTTCGTTTATATTTTGTAAACACTGAACTTGAATAATGATTATAATTAAAATATGTCGATTAAATTGGATTATTTGTCATTTTATTTCCAATATCCCTTAGCTAGGCCTTATTACCCGCAGGTACCTTACACGGAAAGTTCCGTCGCTTGAATAGGACATAAGTCACCTACCGAAAAGTGCGAGCATTTTTCCCTCGCAATCCACCGCCTCGAGTTCTCGAACAATTGTGCGCAAAGCTTCATACCGGAGCTTCCGGTGTGTAAAGTTAGTCACGGGGGGGGGGGGGGGGCGTGCACACAGAGAACTCTGCGGACTAGTATTACGCAGAGGGGATGAAAAGTTCGTAGACTTCGCATGTCGCAAAGACACGTTGAAGGTAAGCGTTGCAGGGTTCATCACACATTCCAGTGAGCGTCTGGCAATCTTGTACACGCACACGAAGACACTAACAAACGTTCGGACGGACCGACGGAGTGTGGCCTGGCGAAAGAAAGAGGGTGGGTAGAGGGGAAGGCACGTGTTTGAAAACAAAGTACCTTCTGCGTCGTCGAGGAGTAGGTATAGCAAAGAGGTAGCAACGACATCCAAGTACCTCGCAACTGGGCCAACCGGTCTCGCTAAACCAACATCGTGGCTTTTTGCACCTGTGTGTCTGCTGGCGCCTCCGTCCGTGTGTGGTGCCGAGTCGTATACTAAAACGTCTAGAGAATGTACGAAGGAACGAAGAGGGTGTAATGTAGAAATTGGAGATAACGACGAGGAAGGAAAGCAAATGAAGGATACTTCGTGTACGTACAAACCGGGACAAAAATTAAGGCGTCTTCTCACTTTACAATTAAAAAAAAAACGATTGTATCTATTGTATTTTTCGAAAGTATAGATATCCAAAAGTATCATACTAAAATTTTATGAAAATCGGCTGAGTCTAACTGTATTTTTGTGTGACCTTTACTTTACTACCTGAGTACGTTCATCGGCTCGTTAAAAACTTGAAACGCATTTTTCTTGAAACAACGTTTTTCGACGGCTTGTTGATAAAATCTTCGAAACTACTGAACCGATCCTTACGAATTTTTAACCACATATTCATTACAACTATAGGTCTAGCGCGTATCATTTTTTTTTAAATTCCAATATTTACTATTTGTTGGCCAAAAACGGTGAAAAAAGGTTTTTTTTTGTTTTTTGGAGAATGTCCGTCATTTTGTTATTTTTGCATATATTAAAAATCGGATGATATGCGATATAGCCATTAATAGCAATGTTGGTATCACAAAATTGCTGTCACAATAGTGCTAGCAATAGTGATGGCCATAACGTTGCTATCACAATAGTGATAGCAATAACGTTGCTATCACAATAGTGATAGCAATAGTGATAGCAATAACGTTGCTTTCACAATAGTGATTGCAATAATGATAGCAATAACGTTGCTATCACAATAGTGATAGCAATAGTGATAGCAATAACGTTTCTATCACAATAGTGATAGCAATAGTGATAGCAATAACGTTTCTATCACAATAGTCATTGCTGTCACAATAGTGATAGCAATAGCATTAACAATAATAATGATAATAAGTCATTTGGACGGTATTGTCGTTAAAAAATGTTTAAAAAAATTAAAATATGGTTCCGCTTCACACAAATCTCCTAAATGTCTCGGTAGCCATCTGAATTTTTATTACGTTTTTTAAAAATCTCTGTTTAGTTTCCGCCTTTGAGCATTTTGCGAGCCTGTTTTTGCGAAACTGTTAATGTCTGTCGCCATTTTGGATTTTTTTCAATAAATAAAATTGGTATTTACTCCGCATTTATAGTAGAATAAAATACATAGAAACCCATTTGCAAAAGTATTTATTTTATGTTAAAAAAAGATTCCCGATGATAATGCATGTTCGGTTTAAGAAAATAAGAATTCCTTTTACGTTTAAAAAAATATTTTTACGTTTTGACAAAACTGTTGATGTCCGTCGAACGTTTCTTAATTTAAATTTTATGTAAGGATGTTAAATTAAAGAAATACAATGTATAAATGTAATTCGTCGTAAAAGGCAATTCATTTCACATTAGAAAAATCCATTTTCACTAATCCACTATGTCGTTGGTGTAAAATCGTTGATTACTTTTTGTCATATGATATTGTTGTAAATAAATGTGAGCGGTAAGGCAATCGTCTTTTTTCTAGAATTTTGTTCTCCAGCCAGGCACTGGAAATCTGACGGAATAAAACTTTTGAACAGCAATGTATAGGCGAATCGTACTTAAGGGGAATAATGATAGTTGCCGTAGGAGAGAATCGTATATAAGTACGAGAAGTTGAGAGAGAGAGGGGTGGAGACGAGAAAGAAGTGAGTGAATGAGATGGAGAAAGAGGGTGGAGGTTAGTGTAGTTAGGCTGGGGGGCATAGGTCGAGGGTATTAGGCGCATCGTAGTCCACCAGCGAAAGGGTGTACCCGGAGACTTTACAAGGGCTCCAAGGCGAAGATTCACGATAAGGTATAGAACAGGGAAAATTACATAAGTCAGGGCGTAGAAGATTCAACTAATCAAACCGGAGACTGGCAAATGAAGAGATTCTGTGCATAAAAGACTTCCAGCATTCAGGCTTCACTTTCGTAAGTGCAATTTGTTGTGTCAATATTTAATTAATTGTATTATCATTTTCTCAACACATTCATCATTTTGTTTCTAGATAATCCACATTCAATGCATCCTGCATCCAATGGAAATATTAAAAAGGAAATGAATTCTTTATTCTGAGAAACCTGTAACGACAAATCAGCCGAAATGATAAAATATGTAAGGAGTTGAAGAAAAATGAATTTTTCATTCGTAACGAGTGCTAGCTTTTTCATGCATTTTTCAAAGTTCGCTAAATAAACTCTGCCCTGATAATTTCAGATTTTCTTTGCATCCCTTCGCCTCACCGGTTCTCTTTTCTCACGTCGCCCCCACTCCCTATTATAACTATAAATTTATCGCACGCTATAATTCGACAGAATCGTAACTTTGTAGTTTTAAGTCTTCCACTTGACTCGCTGGAATAAGAAATCCAAACAGCTCTTTTCTCCAGTTCCATTCTCTACCTTTTTCCGTAGTTTCGCGTAAAGTCACCGGAGCGAATCTCTCAACGATTTCCCTTCGATGGCTTATCTTTTTTCTTTCTTCCCTTACTTTGTATCGTCAATTTTACAACGTCGCAACCCCTGAACACCTCAAGCATTGTCGTATCGATGAAAATACATTTTCCGAGTTTCTACTGCAGAATCTGAGTGAGACTTTTCCTCAGTTACAAAATAAATTGCATTGCACGTTTTCTCGCTAACAAAGAGAGTTGATTAAATTCGTGCAAATGTTCGTATGAATTTTCAGTCGTACGAATGCATTAATTCAACTCCTATTAAGTATATTCATAGAGACTCATGAAGGACAATAATTTGTATAGATATTTTTTTATTGATTTGTATAGTTATATATCAATGCATTTTCATTAATATATATATATATATATATATATTTATTTATTTATTTTTTATTTTTTTTTCCCTTCTATCCTTTCTTTCCTTCCTGCACGTATCCCTCCCTCTGCTCCCCCCCTCTCCTGAAATCTGTCCTTCCCCTTTCCAATTTTCCCCTCTCTCTTGCCCCTCTTCGCTCTCTCGCCCCTATCTCTTCCCAGCACCTCCTCGCCAGTTCGCTCCCCTCCCCCCTCCTCAGCTTTTCCTCAAAATTCCACGCCCTCCTACCTGCCCTTGTCCTTATCTTTACCCTCTTCGTCTCTTCTCTCACCATGTACCCCGGCGTCCTCCAGCATTTATTTATTTATTTCCTGAGTTCTAACGTATAACCTTGCGGGTTTTGTGTGACGTAAATTTAAAAAATCTGTTTTTAAAGGAAAAAGGGTTACTTGATTTGAAAATTTTACAAAACGTCAAATTTAAAAGTGAAAAGAGTTAAAAAAATTGCATAAAGTGAGAATTTCAAAGCTCTTTAGAGACCACTAAATATTCATTGGCAGGCTAGAGCTTTGGCGAGGTTCATTAAAAAAATAAAAAACGTAAAATTCATGCGTGAAAAGTGGACGAAAAAAATCGACTTTTTTTAATGAAAATTTGAATTTTTAGGTGGCTTGAGCGACCTCTAAATATTTTTTGACCGCTCGCAGCTTCCGCGACAATTTTTTTTTTCTCTACAAAAGATAATTGGATGGTGAGAAAAAGAAAAAAAATAGAGCTCGAAATGGTGCCACCCTAATATATATTGATTCTTAAGATGACTCAACCATTACTCCAATATATTTTTTTCTCAATCGGCTATACGTACAAATTTGTAGACAAAATTACAAAAATCTATTTCAATCATAAAACCCACACGTGTATAAACTCGTAATACTGATGAAGTTTGTTCAATCGTGCAAATATGCCAACTATAGACACAGAAAGATAGTATCATGGGCGCAGATATCCGATCCACAAACGAGATAAAACTACAAATTGGTGTATGAGAATAGAATGAAGCGTGTACATTGAATTATTCATTTCTTCCAATCGGTCGCAGTCGTCGCGACGCCGAGATTTTAAACGTTTCGCTTTTTTTTCCGAAGCTCCCCTACCAATGTGGGTCAAGTTGTGTTTAACGGCTTCGCATCAATTTGCATTAAGTGACGACTACGCGAGGTTATGTTCTATAGTGTTTTTATGCCATCCAAAATATAGTATTTATTATCGGCATTTCCTAGCCTTATCTGAGAGAATAAATCTGTTTTTTTATTCACTTATAGCTTGTTGGCATGTGCAAACTTAGTAATCTTTGTTCAAAAAGTAAGTCGAACGTATATTTTAGGCGCACGAACACACTGAACAGAGTTGACAGAATGATCGATGACTCTGATATTGAAGGAACGATCGAATTATTTCCAGTGTTATGAATGCACGCTTGATTTCACGGTCAACCAATGCTTCGTGGCTGATGAAATGTCTCCCCCTCGATGCTGTTCCGTCAATGGCATACCCTCGTGTTCCGTACGTTTTTTTTCGCTGCCTTCCCCGTTAAAAAGCCCCCGTAGATCCTCGACATCGTCACCCTAATCTTTCCATGCGCATGACATCGTGTCCCTCCGCGAGCAACATGTTGCCGCTTTTTCAAACGAATAAACCACCCCGCGCCGCATTTTCACCCACGCCAGCTCTTGAACGCTTGGAGAACGAAACTGAATGACGTGCCACTAAAGGTTTCTGGGAGGTCGTAGATGGCAGGGGTAACAAAAAAACCCCGGGAAAAGGAAATGAGAAGGTTGTTTTCTGTCTTACGGTTAATAATCGCTGGCCATCGGGGTACGCTTCCGGGAGTCGTCAATGTCATTCACATGTCCACGTTCAGGAAACATTAGGAATTCCATGAGCGTGTTCCACATCTGCGTAGCATCGAGTGCGGTTTTCGAAATGTAGACATTTGCGTATGCGTGTTTTAGAGTGACGGAGATTTCATTGCGATGAAGCCGAGAATTCTTGTCCGTTTCTTTAGAGGCAATAGAAATCTAGAATTTCGAATTTTAGAAAATGGAATTTTGGTAATTGGAATTTTAGAAATTAGAATTCTAGAAATGAGTATTTCAGAAACTAAAATTTTAGAAACTAGATCTTTAGATATTAAAATTTCAGGAATGAAAAGTCTGCACATTAGAATATTGAAAATGAAAATTTTTAGGATTTTAGAATTTTAGAACCACCAGGAACACCTCAGAAATTAGAATTTCAGCAATGAGATTACTAGGAGCTATAATGTTAAAAATTAGAATTTCAGAAATTAGCATTTTAGGAACGATAATTTTAGAAATTAGAATTTTAGAAACGAGTATTTTAGAAATGAGCGTTTTATAAATTAGCATCTTAGGAATTGACATCTGAGAAATTAGAATTTCAGGAAGGGGAAGTCTACACATGGAATCTTGTAAAATAGAATTTCAAGAATTGGAATTCTACGGATTAGAATTTTAGAAATGAAGGTTTTTAGAATTTTACGCATTAGGATTCTCGAATTTTAGAACCCATCCGAATTTTAGAAGCCACCAGGACTTAAAGTGAGCAGTATTTCACTTTTAGAGCGAAAACACAAATTCCCTTTTTAATACTCTTTCAAGTTTCCTTGTAAACAAAAATAATAATCCTAAAAATAGCAATGACAATGACAATAAGCATATATTTATGCGAAATTGACATACATTTTTTGGTAATTGGAATTTTAGAAATTCCAATTACAATAAAATTTAGAAATTTAGGAATTTAGTAATTGGAATTTTAGAAATTAGAATCCTAGAAATGAGTATTTCAGAAACTAAAATTTTAGAAACTAGATCTTTAGATATTGAAATTTCAGGAATGAAAATTCTACGCATTAAAATATTGAAAATGGAGATTTTTAGGATTTTAGAATTTTAGAACCACCAGGAACACCTCAGAAATTAGAATTTCAGCAATAAGATTACTAGGAGCTATAATGTTAGAAATTAGAATTTCAGAAATTAGCATTTTCAGAACGATAATTTTAGAAATTAGAATTTTAGAAACGAGTATTTTAGAAATTAGCGTTTTATAAATGAGCATCTTAGGAATTGACATCTGAGAAATTAGAATTTCAGGAAGGGGAATTCTACGCATTGGAATCTTGTAAAATAGAATTTCAAGAATTGGAATTCTACGCATTAGAATTTTAGAAATGAAGGTTTTTAGAATTTTACGCATTAGGATTATCGAATTTTAGAAGCAACCAGGACTCAAAGTGAGCAGTATTTCACTTTTAGAGCTAAAACACAAATGCCCTTTTTAATACTCTTTCAAGTTCCCTTGTAAACAAAAATGATAATCCTAAAAATAGCAATGACAATGACAATAAGCATATATTTATGCAAAATTGACATACATTTTTTCAAATGAAAGGCCTCATTTTTTCGAAGTCGCACTACCGCTACATTTTTTGAAGACATCATTTGACTTGCAAAGTTCACTCCTTTCTTCGAAAATCTACAGCGGTCAATCTACAATTCTGAATCTTACGGTCTTACGGCTTTAGGCCACAGTAACGGGTATAAAATCATGTGCGAATTTAACATTTTTTTTCGTATGAAAAAGTGTTTCACTCATAAAAATCATTACACATCTATTTAGTATGAACATTAAGCTGGTAGAATTTTTTTTAATGCACAAAATTGCCGACAGCTATTATTTTCTTTTATTATCTTTTTTAAAATTCTCGTCAATCTACATTATAATACCCAGAGAAGTACATACGGAATTTAAAAAATATTGTTTTATTCAAAAGTTGTAGGTATTTGAACTTAAGGAATGAATTTTTGTAAAAAATTTCGTTGTAACTGCTCATAAACTGCTCATAAAATGAAAAGTTTTTGATTAATCAGAAATTCCGTACGTACTTCTCTGCGAAATGCAATTAGGAACATAAATTTTTAATTTGAAGTAAATCGAGTGAAAATTGTTGAAGTTATTTGTCACGCCAATTGGAAAAAAGCTGTTTCGAGAAGTTTCGAGTAGTCGGCAATTTTGTACACCGAAAAAAAATATATATTTTTTCTAACAGTTTGATATTCATACTAAATAGATGTGTATTAATGTTATGAGTGAATCATATTTTCATACGAACAAAAATTGTTAAATTCGTACATGATTTTATACCCGTTACTGTGGCCTTAACCAGATGGACATTGTCACGCGAACATCATTCTAAAACCAGCAGGCGCAACTGATCCCCCAATCGAGAGACCATCCGATGTGACGACTCCGTCGTCATGACTCGAATGAATGTGAGTCCATTCATCCGAAAGTTGAAAATTCAATTGTTACTTCAAAGCCTCCCAACCAATCCTGTCATTTTTCCAGTACGCCTGTAGCCCACAACAGTCGGGTAGTTTGTTCGGTGTTCCATACCGACGAGTGGCGAATTAAGCGAGAGGCCTTCCCACCTGCAGGTTGGCCTGTGGAAGGGATCCAGCCAAGTTAGAACGTTGTTACTCAAGCGAGAGACTTGGCGTGAAGCCAGATTCAACAGATGCGAGCAATCGAGTTGGGGGGAAGACAGATTTTCGTACCCTCGCAGCCGAAGTACGTACTACAGGGGCAGAGAGATGACCGAACAAGGAGAATCGGCCTGGAACTGAGATGGCTATCGGTCTGACTGATGGCATCTTTACCGAGGGCAAGCCTGTCCACCTTCCGTATACAAACCGGATCATTATTCTCCCGGTTAGGTTGCCGTCAAAGCTCCGTTACGGAGAAGTCAGTGGTCACGGGAAAACTCTTGGATGGAATAGATTTTTCACATGTTCACCGTTCGTTGTTTTTTCCGATCTATCTTTCGATAAGGAAATGTACAGTGAATCTCCGGGCTTCCTCATTCAATGGCTAAATATTTTTATAGCGTCAGTACGAAACGTGTGATTGGTGTCCTGCTTTGGGAATGCCCCATGTTCCGTTAGCTCATCTACTTTAATAGAATTCAAGGAGCATCACTTTGGTGTCCGCCTTCAATTTGGTTCCATGTCATTTACCTGGTAGAGCATCAATAACTTTTAGACCCGTATTTTTGTTTAGCCGACAAAACGGTTCCAAGGGGTGAAACTACCCTTTCGATCGAAGCATGTCAAAGGTTGTTTTTGCAGTTTCCGTATCGACGCAGGTTTTCCGCAGTCTCCCCGTGCCCTCGCGGAAATACGACACAGTAGTGCATTAGGAAAGGGGTTGCTGTGGGCACCCCTCGAAGGAGTCCTTCCACCTGGACATATGGAAGAACATCTTCCATCTCTGTTGGCTTCCGTGGCATCAAAGCCGAGTTGCTCCAAATCAGAATCTAACCCGCATTGATCCTCGAGGTTCAACGAACTCGAGAAAATTCCCTACAAATCTTCGTAACAGTTTCAGGTGTAGCTACGTGACAACGCTAACGAAGTTCTATCGTAGTAGCCGGCCGGCGTGTTGTCGTGACCCAAGGAAGATGAAGAGCCCGAGGTGTAGGCGGGATAAAAAAAAAGAAGAAGACAGAGAATCCAACGAGGGTGGACATGGCATGTCCGCAATTTCGCGAAGGGATTGGCTTCGAGGCTTCTTTCAGGCCGCATGCACGAATACTACCCTTTAATCGTTGGCTCGCCACAGGCCAGACACATTCGTCTTTCTATCCAGGTCAGTGCGAAAGAAGTGAAGGGAAAAAAGGCTCGTTCGGACAGGTGGCTCCGACTACCGGGAGCGTCCATGAGCGGACCTTCTTTTACCTTTTCTCCCCTTCCACTCGCCAATAACAATGACCGATCGATAATTAATCCATTTCCAATTAGCTCTCCCAAGCTCGACCTTACTTGTCGAATGAAAAAGCAACTCGGTGATATCACCTTCCAACTACGTCCGACTGTTTTGAAACGGAATCTTCCGAATCAAAAGCTGCCACGCGTCTGCGCACAATCGTCGTCTTCCTCGCCCTCCAAGCTCCTGAGGAAACACCTCGATCGATCAACTTGCTCGTGAAATAAAAGCTTCTCGTCCAGGTGGTAATGGAACAATCCGATTATACCTAGGGTAGGAAACATCAAGGCCAAGATAAAGTCGCCGAAAATCTTAACAACAGATCAGACACATGCTCGGCTGTCCAACAGCCACAGCCATGTCACATACGCGGAATTTCATCATCAGCCTCTCTCTCTCTCTTTCTCTTTTCTTAAGGGTATTAGCCAAAAGCGGAAGATGCTCCGCGTAAGCGATCCCGGTGACTACGTGGTGCACGCAAAGACGTGCTAAATGATCAACCATTACGCGGCTACGTGACCACTGAGCCTCGACGCCCCAAACGAACATACACATACATTTAGATGTGCGGTGGCCGAAGTTTTCATGTTCCTCGGTAGCAGCCAGCCCGAAACGAGCGACTCCCTGAAACGTTTTATACGACCTTCATCCTCCTCGAGAGCACTTCGGGACTGTGCGTGGCAACAGTTGTACGAAGTTGAAGTGCGGACTTTCCGACCGGAATGTGAGTCACACCCGAGCGGAATGTGAGTCACACCCGTGCGAGCAGCCGGAAAGTATCCGCATGCGTTATGAACCGGGATCAACTGGCGAAGAACGGAAGAAGTGTCTTTAGTCAGGGGCGGCGGGGGGAGACCAGAATTATTTGTTAAGAGATCTTCTCACTTTAGACGCTAAAAAAGGCTATTTTTGTGAATTTTTTGATAGATTTATATTATAGATATTGATATAAAAGTTGTAACACTTAAGGGGTTACCCCCACATGCGATTTTGAAAAAATCGATTTTTTTGAAGTGCAATTTGAAGTGCAGTTTTTGTTTTGATGCCCGGAATAGATGACTCTATGTAAGTTTACAAAAAAAAATATTTTCTTCGTGTAAACTGAAATTGAAACTTTAAACGCGTTTTTCTCAAAATGGCATTTCTGAAGTCGGTGACCAAGATTACTCGAACACTAATGAACCGATCTTCTTGAAATTTTGCAGGCTTATTGAATACATAAAAATGTAGTCTTTAATCGTTCGATTTTTTTTTCGAAAAAAAATGGCCGTTTTATAACCAAAAAACGGCCGTTTTTTTTCGTTAAAATCGAACCATTAACTTTGACTGTCCGCCATTTTGTGAAAAAATGAATATTTTTTAAAATCCTTCGATTAAAGACTAGTTTATACTTATATTTGACTAAATCCATCCGCATTTTTTTTTCAGATGATCCACTTCGCCGCAATGTTGGTCACCGCAAACCGTGTATATAAAAACATTATTTCATTGACGGCCATTTGCCACTAAACAATGTAATATTTTTCAATAAAAAAATTACTGAATGTTCTTCAAGATGTGTTCTTTAAGATGGTATATTGATCAATTAAAAAAGTTTTGTAGTTTTCTTTTTAAAAAATCATGAAAAAGGCCTTTTTTGCGCTACAAGTGGGGGTAACGCCTTAATAAAGGCACTTTCGAAATACATTTTAAAAAAATGTTTGTATGTATTTATGTAACCCAAACAAACTTTAAACGCGTTTTTCGACGGCTTGTTGATAAAATCTCCGAAACTACTGAACCGATCATTATGAAATTTTAACCACATATTCTTTACAACTATAGCTACAGCGCATATCAAGGATTTTTTCAAATTTTGATATTTACTATTTTTTTGCCAAAAACGGTGAAAAAGACACTTTTTTGGTTTTTTCGAAAAATGTCCGCCATTTTGTTATTTTTGCCTATATAAAAAATCGTATGATATGCGGTATAGCCATTAACATACTGAATCTAAAACCGTTTGATTTTTTTTGTTTCGGATGATCCATCTCCGAGGCTTCATCAACAGCGCAGACCTACAATTTTTTAGGTAATTTTTTTAACTACCATTTTCGTCTATAAATAGTGACTTGAAAAAATAATTTTTTTAATGTATTTCGAAAGTGTATTTATTAAGTGTAACAACTTTTATATCAATATCCATAATATGAACCTATAAAAAAAATTCATGAAAATAGCACTTTTTAGCCTCTAAAGTGAGAAGACCCCTTAAGACGGTTGTCACTTCGAGGGAGTTTCTCGTGCGTGTAACGGGAAACAATGCGAAACAGGCCGCCCTTTTGGGAGGCGGAAACGAGAAGAATGAATGGCCGGAGCAGAAAAAATTCACTGAGTCGGATTACGCTGAGTTGGAGACTTATTAAAATTTACGGAATGGGAGAAGAAGTTGCGCGGGGAAACAAATGTAGAAGGGCCAATGGCGAAGAGATAAGATTGTGGATTTTTCTTTCCTTCATTTCTGGACTTACCTTCCGGATGGATTTATTAAAATGTATTATTCATAAAACCTCGATCGGGCCTCGACATTTTGTTTGCACAATGAGAGAAAGGGGGGAGGAGTATAAGAGGAAATATAAAAATTGGCGGGCAGAGAATTGAAAGTCTTCTTCGTCCATGTATAGTCCAATGTGGCTTCACTCTTTCTCTATTTCCCTGAGCCCCCTTTTTACTCTAATATCCTCCGTTCTTCACGATATGCAGAAAGCATGCAAAATAAAGTTCTCGCTACGGTGGAAGAATACAGGGCGGGAAAAAGAAAGCAAAAAAGGGGGGACGAGGTATAAAAGAATACGATCAAAGGATATATCGAGCACATTTTTATTCCGTGAGAAAGCGAGTGGCACGGAGTGAGCCCCGAGATACATCACGACGGTACAGGTTTCCAAGGCCGAAGTACTCGTTTTCTTTTTTTGCACGTAGCACAGTAGAATCTGTTGCATGATTGATTCCTTCTTTGTAAATTTTCATCGCATACGTACGTGAAAGAACTAACGTCACGGAACCTTTTTCTCAACCCTTCTCTTATTTTTTTACCCTCTCGTATTTCTCACACTCGAAATATTCGATAAAACGGCAAGGTCCGCCAGACAATATGCGAAACGAATATCTCTTCGTCCTGCACGGAATTCAAATTTCATCAAATTTCTCGCTCTAACAATCATTTCCCAGTGGAAAAAACCGTGAACTGAAACGCGAGATTTTTCGCATTCGAACGGAAGTAATAACGAGGGGATATAAAATTCTTTGAAGTATCTCACGTACCTGTGAAGGCGTTTTTTTCGAGATTGCACGTTTCTGCATTACAATATTCGTCTGTGTCTCGTGTTTGTTTTATGGTGGAATTTGAAATATTACGAGCCCGCAATTAAATATATTTGTTCGGCGAAATGAAAAATTCTGGTAGGAATGTTCACGATTTCTTTCACAAGCGAGCGAGAAGCGTGTTAAGGGGAGACATACTCCTAGATGGTCGAGATCGAGGATTTAGAAGCTATGAACATTCCGTCGACCGTAGAAGACCTACACTATGGGCCTGGTATCGATGATTCCATGTAAGTTGACAAATTTCATGATTTATTCATTCCCAAATTTTCAAACCCGTTTTTCTCAAAACCACGTTTTTCAAATCAGTACCCAAAATTTGTCGAAAACCAATGAACCGATTGCGTTGAGGTTGTTTGTGGTGATTCTATACACCATTATCTAGTGCTTGTCATAGGATTTTTTTCCGTTACTTAGTTTTTGTTTTATAGGCAAAATAACTAATTTTCGGCCCCAAAATCACTATTTGTGTTCAAACGTCCGCCATTTTGTCATAAATCGATAAATTCAAAATCGGCTGTGACAAGTACTAGATTATAGTATCTAATTTATTAATCTTTTTGGTTTTTTTTCAGATGATTTTTGAAGGAACGCCATTGGGTACCGTATACCCAGATTTTTTTACGACGCTCCAAGGATCATACAATATCCCTGTATATTTTTGATATTTTTAAATAAAGAAAATTAAACACATTTTTGAATGTATATACTTTTAGACAATTAAAACCCCAATCCGAAATTTCAAATATTTTTCCTTGAAAAATTCACAAAAATGACCTTTTTCCGGCTCTTAGGTGTATATCTCCCCTTAAGGGGTCTTCTCACTTTAGACGCTAAAAAGGGTATTTTCATGAATTTTTGATAGGTTTATATTACAGATATTGATATAAAAGATGCTACACTTAATAAATACACTTTCGAAATCCATTTAAAAAATCTTTTTTATGTATTTATGTAACCCAAAGAAACTTTAAACGCGCTTTCTCGAAACAACGTTTTTCGACGACTTGTTGATAAAATCGTCGAAACTACTGAACCGATCCTTATGAAATTTTAACCACATATTCTTTACAATTATAGCCATAACACATATCAAGGATTTTTTTTAATTTTGATATTTACTTTTGTTGCCAAAAACGGTAAAAAAAACAGCTTTTTTGTTTTTTCAAAAAATGTCCGCCATTTTGTTATTTCTACATATATCAAAAATCGTATGATATGCGCTATAGGCATTAACATACTGAATCTAAAACCATTTGATTTTTTTGTTTCGAATGATCCATCGCCGAGATTTCATCAACAGTGCAATTCTATAATTTTTTAGGACATTTTTTTAACTACCATTTTCGTCTATAAATAGTGACTTAATTAAATAAATACATTCTTTCAAATGTATTCCGAAAGTGTATTTATTAGGTGTAACAACTTTTGGATCAACATCTATAATATCAACCTATCACAAAAATGCATGAAGATAGCCGTTTTTAGCGTCTAAAGTGAGAAAACCCCTTAAAATGAAAATTCCAAAGTGAAAGCGTCAAAATATTCTAACGACAACAAGTGCATAAAGATTGAAGTGAATAAAATTGAGTTAAGGCGGGACGACACTGAGACGGGTCAAAAATATCGATGTTTTCACATTTTCTCAAATTATACACGTTCAAGAATATGTGGAAAAAAAATCAAGTTAAAATATTGAAAATCGACCAAGTTAGAGATGATTTTGTGAGAGCTGGTAGTGCAAAGATTTACCTATACTAAGACTTTCAATCACATTTTTCTCGAAAAAATTTTTTTCGACATGGCCAGGATCATAACTCCAACTCTAATGATCCGATTTTCAATTTAAAAAACCAAAATTTCTTCAATTGCAACAGCTGTTGTTGTACGTAGCCGATTTCTGGTTTACAAATTTTGTATTTACGAAGCCCCCGAATATACGCAAAAATGTCGTGAAAATTGCACTTTTCTTTAACCCTCCTCATTTAGCGATTTTTTTTCGAAGAATGACTCCGTACAACGAGAACTACATTTATATACATCATAAAACATTTTTATTTGTCATACCAACCATTGTCAAGTTATCGACGCGGCCGTTGGACCACATTTTTTATACAGTGGCTCTATTATAGAGTAAAGTGACCTTATTTTGGAACCCCACCAATTATTGACACTTCTCTCCTAGCCAGACAATGGCTCTTAAAGTGCCAATAATTGGGCACCTTACTCTACCTCAATAGCATTGTTAATTTTCAATGTATGCCAATCAAAATTTACACGAAATAAGTTCAATCTATGCTTGATGACTTGATCTTGATCTTTTTCCCGATCCCAAATAAAGAATCTAGTATACAAAAAAAATCGGAAAAAACGACATTTTTACGGCCCGTCACAGTGGTGTCCACCCTTAATTAGAGTAGGGATAAAAAGTAGCTTGATGCGGCAACAGGCAACGAGGAGTAGATCGAAAGGCCTGGAATTGAGGAATGAGGCTATGAAGCGTTGGAATGCGATCTGAAATTTTCCGTTCCATCGGGGATGCCAGTGGAGAAAAGAGTGAGAGAGAGAGAGAGAGAGAGATAGAGAGAGAGAGAGAGAGAGAGACAGACAGAGTATAGAGCCAATCGAAACGTGAACTAGCGCCGAAGTACGTAATTGCTTCCGTGGAATGCACTCTCTGCTATTCGCCACCGTCCTCCTCCTCCGAAAAGCCCCCGACTCCCTTACCTTATCTACTTGGCGAGAATCTCATACTAGACATTGAGGTTAAGCGGAGCGCTGTCAATATACTTATATATATATATATATATATATATATATATATATATATATATATATATATACGTATATCGATTCAGATGCCACAATAGTGCATTTCCAAGTGACGTTCATGTTTAACAGGAATTTCTAATTTCGCATCAACTGTTGATCGCGCCACATCAACGAAAAATGCAACGTGTCTCTTCCGTCGATAATCGCAAAATAAACATTTTCAATCGAAATGTCGAAATGAAAGAAACATCGAATACTCCATGAACATGAGTGTACGCGCGGTCGATGTGAGACTTCAGTGATTGACTGCTCAGCCGTGCACTGACTCGGGAGCTGACCACTGAGCGGGAAGCAGTTGTACTGAGTTTCCGATGGTAACGCAACTGAAACGCGGCTAAATATATCCACCCGTGCAGGTTTTCCACAGTTTCCCTGTGCCCTGGTACAAATTTCACACAATATCTGCAGCCACGCTCCGGAGGGTCTCAGGAACCGGAAATAGCGGGGTGTGGAAGGAACGTGAAAGGTATCGTAAAATGTAGCAACCCGTGCAGGTTTTCCACAGTTTCCCTGTGCTCTTGGACAAATTTTATACAGTACCGTGAACCACTCTCCGCACCCAGAAAAAAGGTTTATTAAGGACGAAGAAGTTTGTCCCACGGCAAATAAGTTTTCTTATTCTTATGTCGGCCTAGTACGATTTTATTAACAGTTACGAAATTTTTTATTAAAGTTTATGTTTAAGATTTACTGAGAATTTTTCTTAAGATCTAATAGGATATATAAGTTGAAGGAATAGGTGTTTTATATCCGACGAATAGAGTGTTTCTTAACATCTAATAGGATTCTTCGTAATCCCCCAGCTGGTTTTTTTTTCGAGGAATTGTGTCATTTCGTCCGTCATTATTTTCTCACTTGAACGTTTTTTTCTCACTTTATATTCTTACTTACACTTAAGGGGTTACTCCCACTTGCGATTTTGAAAAAATCGATTTTTTTATTGCATTTTTTTGAAGTATAAGTATCCGGGCCCATACTTCTGTATGGGCCCGGAATAGATGACTCTATGTAAGTTTACAAAAAAAAATATTTCCTTCGTGTAAACTGAAATTGAAACTTTAAACGCGTTTTTCTCAAAATGGCATTTCTGAAGTCGGTGACCAAGATTACTCGAACATTAATGAACCGATCTTCTTGAAATTTTGCAGGCTTATTTAATACATAAAAATGTAGTCTTTGATCGTTCGATTTTTTTTTTCGAAAAAAAAAATGGCCGTTTTATAGCCAAAAAACGACCGTTTTTTTTTTCGTTAAAATCGAACCATTAACTTTGACTGTCCGCCATTTTGTGAAAAATGAATATTTTTTAAAATCCTTCGATTAAAGACTAGTTTATACTTATATTTGACTAAATCCATCCGCATTTTTTTTTCAGATCATCCACTTCGCCGCAATGTTGGTCACCGCAAACCGTGTATACAAAAACATTATTTCATTGACGGCCATTTGCCACTAAACAATGTAATATTTTTCAATAAAAAAATTACTGAAAGTTCTTCAAGATGTATTCTTTAAAATGGTATATTGATCGATTAAAAAAGTTTTGTAGTTTTCTTTTAAAAAATTCATGAAAAAGGCCTTTTTGCGCTACAAGTGGGGGTAACGCCCTAAATCATTCCTCACTTTCGAGTTTCTCACTTCCGAAACGCAACACTGACACTTGTGCCAAAAGCATTGGCATAGGAAGAAGCTACATGGTAAGCGTATGCGTGTCGCGAAATAAGTCGCGAAATAAGAGGTTTTTGTGATTGGGAAGTAGTATTTATTTGGTTTGCGGAAATATTTATTCAAATGTTCTATTTTAAATATGGCTTTTAATGGATGTGAAAAATCGGCTGTAGCTAAAATCACATAAAAACTGTCTCCATACGAGTAAACATTTATCGATTTCCAATAAATTGTGTTCTAATGTGCCAATTTATTAGAACACAATAAATCTTTTTTCTGATTGCGGAGGGTCTCAGGAAGTCGAAATAGTGAAGTGTGGAAAGAACGTGAAAGATATCGTGAAAGGTAGCGTGAATGCAAGGGCATACGAACGAACCGGAAATTAAAAAGAAAGCTAGAAATTTTCAACACTCCATTGACATTTTGTAACATTACGAGCTACTGCCTCAGGCTAATCGATGTACCACGAAAGTCATTGGAAACTCATAGCGCGATATTTCTCGTTCACGATAAATATGTGAAGCAAGAGAGATGAGGGAGAGAGAGAGAGAGGGGAAAAGATTTCCATTGGATACAGGGATTCGCGTATTCCTCCGGAAATGTTTTGTGCTCAACTGAATATTCATATTTCCAGAGGTTGAAATCACGAGCAGGAAATGGAAATGCTGTGGTAAGAGAAGAATGAGAGGTACAACGGGCGCGGGAGAAAGCGAGAGAGAGAAAGAGAGAGAGAGAGAGAGAGAGAGAGAGAGAGAGAGAGAGAGAGAGAGAGAGAGAGAGAGAGAGAGAGAGAGAGAGAGAGAGAGAGAGAGAGAGAGAGAGAGAGAGAGAGAGAGAGAGAGAGAGAGAGAGAGAGAGAGAGAGAGTGGAAGAGTAAGAGAAGTACAGAGAACCGGCAAGATCCCCCGGGTGGATCCCAAAGTGCGGAAGTTGAGCCGAGGAGCAAGCCAAAGCATGTTGGAAGCTCCCAATGTTCGATCATTCAGGAGCGCTCGAAAAGCTTGTCGTTTCTTCGAGTGATTGTACGCAAAAAAAATAAAGCGGTAAAAACGGGTTGGGGAAGGAAAAGACGATCGAAGGATCAAGGTGGATACGAGTTCGAGAGCTAGGGTGAGAAGGAGGGTCGATTATCGGGAGCGGAGATTGCCGGGATAAGAGGAAGCCTATGGAGCCTTCGGGATCGAGGGGATGAAGGGTGAATAAATTTTCCTAACTAGGCGGTAGTGATCCGCCGAAGACATTTTCTCGACGCGGGACACACGCGTAACGAAGGAAATGATTAATCACCCGAATCATCAAACCACGGACTCCAAAAATTCCCTTCCCATCTATTAATCTGCCAACCGATCACAACTTGTCGCGAACAAAAGAATCGCAATCCCCAAATTGATTACCTTACGCGCGAACGAAAAAAAAATCTCGTCTCAATTCAATTTCAGCGCGTTTGCGTTGAACTGTATAGAAATAAAAATAAATATAGTACACGGAGAAGCCAATATCGAATAAATAAAAAAATAGCGATGAAGCACCGAAAAGTTTGTCAAATTGTGAAGTGTGAAATTAACGATAAAACTTTCCACGCTGCACGGAAAATCTCGTTGGGAAATCGAGCGTTCTTTTACTTTTGCGAGGTGTGAACTCGTTTCTCTCCAAAGTTTCCCAGTTCACGGCTCGTATAATGAATCTCGGAAATGATAAAAACTGTTTACGAGCCGACCCGGGAAATGAGGCCTTCTTTGCGTCTACGAACAACCCTCCACCGTTAGACACACAGATATGCACAAGATTCAGGTTAGTGAGTTCCATCCTCGCATGAGTCAACCACTCAGTTACGTTTAAGAGGTTATGCCTAGTTATCAAAGTCGTAAGATTACTTTTTTCAAAATTAATATATTTTGACAGTGTGTAAACCTTATAAATGTTCCCTGAAAATTTCGAAGTGATCGGACCGAAATTGACAGATTTATAGGCTGTTGTGGTGACGCCGGTCGAAATGCTCGGAGCGTCGTACGATACTTTAAACGCGTTTTTCTCGAAAATACGTTTTCAAAGTCGGTGAGCAAAACATCTAAAAAACGACTGCGTCGATTTTTCTGAAATTTTTAGGACTTTTTCTGGACGTGAAAATACAGTGAAGGGTGTCTCAAAATTACCTGACATTTTTATTTATTAATAAAACGTATTATTTATTTGAGTAGTAGATTTGATGAAAGAAAATGCGGGTGTAGTTCCGAAAAGGACATACCTCCGATTAATTTGGAATTGCGTGTACCCATGTATTTTAACCCGCTGATTACGAATATAATAGTGAAAATACCCGTCAATTCGATTTTCAAGGTGAAATCTCACAAAAAACGATCTTTTGAAGTTTTTCTACTTTATTTCAATAAATGTTGAGCTTGGAGAAAAATGTTGTAGCATGTAAAAATTTGTAGCGCACAAAAGTTGTAGCATATAAAAATGCTAATCTTTAATGTTCTATACAGTGTTTGTCTAAGACTATTCTGTTTCGAGAAAAAAGGGATAATGCTCCAATAAGTACATTTTGATAAGCTCCATCAGTTTCGATGTCATTTAATTGCGCACTTTACCGCGGGAAGGTTGGAGTTTGATTGGATTTGTTTGTTGTGTGTTGTTTGGGTTTGTTTGTTAAGTTGTTTGTTGTTTTGCGTGTTGTTTATTGTTCAGGTATGCGTACAGTATTAAGACATTATGTACGCAACAAATTTAAAAATATTTCATTCTTTATTTATTTTTAATTCTATTAGACTGAACGGTTAGGAATATTTTGAGCTTCACAGAATTGAAAAATTCCGAAAATTCCAAAAAAGATAAGATTGCATTTATAATAGACACCGCGCAGCGCGCCCGACCGCCAACTTTAAAGCCGTTTTTCTACGATTCACTTTTTTGAACCTTGTGAAAGTTCTAACTCTTGAACGTAGGTTCAGATCGCCTTGAAATGTTCACAACATATTCTTAGTATCATCACCTATCGTGTGATCCACAGAAAAAAAAATTTCAGTGACACAAAAAAAAATAAAATAAAATACCGACAGAAAATTAAATTAAAAAATTTTAGGTTTCGAATTTTTATTATAATTTTTTGTCAATAATATTGTTGGTTCACACTAAAGATACATTCATTATGCAATTATAAATATGTTCATTTTTTTCAGACACCCACATCGATGCCGAGAACCTTCACCATCAACGCGCGCGCAAAAAAAATACCTTGCTTTATTATGTTATATCTCCGCCATTTGTTAATATTTCTGATTTTTTTACATACACTTAACCATGTGCATAAGTGATCTGTCAAAAAAATGTTGTCAGGATATGCGTCATTTTTTTTAACGACGCCTAGAAAAGTACCTTCGAAAATCGGCAAAATTGCGTATGTAAGGCCTTAAAGATCAAACTGCAACCTTGCGGCGGTAAAGTGCGTAAGTACATAATATCGAAACTAATGGATTTTAGGAAAATGTACTTTTTGGAGCATTATCCAATTTTTCTCGAAACACATTGGTTTTGGACAAAACTCGTACAGAACATAAAAGGTCAATCTTTTTATAGGCTACAACTTTTGCAGGAATCATTTTTCTCTAAGATCAACATTTATTACGACAAAATATAAAAACTTTTAAAAAATCAGTTTTTGTGAGTTTTGACCTTGAGAATCAAATTTGCGCCTTATTTCACTATCATATTCGTGATCAGCGAGTAAAAATACATGCGTACGCAAAATCCCAAATTAGTCGGAGGCATGTCCTTTTCGGAACTTTATCCAAAAGTGCCTTAGCAAAAGTTTCTTAGCAAAAATCGAGACTCTCACTTTGAACACGCGCCATTTCTTCTTATTTGTTGTTTCGGAAATTCCTTCGATTAATCATAGGATAAAGTAATATACTAACGAAATCTGTTTGATTTTTTAATATCAGATAACCTGATTCCAAAGGGCCACATTCCTCACTGAAATCGATCATAATTAAATATTTTTACACCAAAGAAAAAATCCAGAGTGTTCTTCAGATGATGCTTAATGAAATGCCTAATTTTTGTACAAATCTATCATCACGATTTTCTAAAAAAAAAAAAAAAAAAAAAACGAGCTCTTTTTGGATGTTACAGCTAGGTATAACCAGTAAACGTACACGAGAGACCCTTATCTTGGCGGCTCAGACTCCAAGGATTAACCCAATGGTGGTATTCGCTCTAATCTATGGGCGGTCAAACGTCCTCGTACGCGATTAAAAAAGGACCCTACGCACGCGGTGTGTGTGGGAGTGTGTGTGTGTGTTTGTGTGCGTGTGTGTGTGTGTGTGTGTGTGTGTGTGTGTGTGTGTGTGTGTGTGTGGGTGTGTGTGTGTGTGTGTGTGTGTGTGTGAGAGAGAGTGTGTGTGAGTTTGTGTGTGTGTGAGTGTGTGTGTGTGTGTGAGTGTGTGTGTGTGTGTGTGCGTGCGTGCGTGCGTGCGTGTGTGTGTGTGTGTGTGTGTGTGTGTGTGTGTGTGCGCGCGCGCGCGCGTGTGTGTGTGTGTGTGTGTGTGTTGAGAGTGCTCATTCCTTCGTGCGCCTCGTACGCGATTCATCGTTCGAATAAACGATTAACGTGACACTGACACGAATCGTGCTCGAAACATGAATTTACGCGGCACGCGACGCAAGGTTAATTGTTGAAAAACGCTAGGAGAAAGGGAGTGATGCGGACCTATTCGTCACTGTCAGCTAAATTCAAACGAAACTGGACGAATTTCCACGACGTTTCATCCTTCAGAGTTCGCGCTGAGTTTAATACACTACATTTTTTGAGTCTTCGTGATGGTGGCTCTTTTTCACGTAGGTATGTGCAAACACTTGTTGAAGGAGAGTCAATGAAAATCGGAGGATTTGAAGACTCGGACGTGGGTGTCGCGATCGGGATCGCCACAATGCAAATCATGGATATCCCGATGATGAGGGGTAACAGCCTTGGCTGGCTAAATTTAAAAGGCTTGAGCGGGATGATCAATGGAGGAGGTAGCTAGGCCAGGACGGAAACGAAGTATACTCTCGCAACGGAAAACATTTTTTTAAGGGGTCTTCTCACTTTAGACGCTAAAAAAGGCCATTTTCGTGAATTTTTTGATAGGTTTGTATTATAGATATTGATATAAAAGTTGTTACACTTAATAAATACACTTTCGAAGTGCTTTTGAAAAAAAAACATTTTTATTTTTTCAAGTCAGTAGGTTTATAGACGAAAATGGGAGTTGAAAAAATGTCCTGAAAAATGGTAGGTCTGCGCTGTTGATGAAATCTCGGAGATGGATCATCCGAAACAAAAAAATGCCTATAGCGCATATCATACGATTTTTTATATACGCAAAAATAACAAAATGGCGGACATTTTTCGAAAAAAAAAACAAAAACGTTTTTTTTTTCACTGTTTTTGGCAAAAAAATAGTAAATACCAAAATTTAAAGAAATCCTTGATGTGCACTAGAGCTATAGTTGTAAAGAATATGTGGTTGAAATTTCATAAGGATTGGTTCAGTAGTTTCGAATATTTTATCAACAAGCCATCGAAAAACGTTGTGTCGAGAAAAACGCGTGTAAAGTTTGTTTGGGTTACATAAATACATTTAAAAATATTATTTATTTTGAAAGTGTATTTATTAAGTGTATCAACTTTTATACTAATATCTATAATATAAACCTATTTTTAAAAAATAGCATTTTTCAGAGTCTTAAGTGAGACGACCCCTTAATATGTCGTTGAAGAATGACCTGGGTCTCGCATACTGATTCATATTTTGCTGTTTTTATCCTCGCTGAGTCTTGATTTGGTGCTGAACGGCCCAAATAAAAAATGACGGGTAGACCTTCGATATTCAATTGTATGAATTTTGATTTGCCATTTTCTACTTTTGAAACGCAACATCGAATTGGAATTCAAAAACTGAAAATACTGAATTTGGGTTATTGTTGTACTGGACTGGTTTCTCGAAACCCGAATACTTAACAATTAACTGATTTTCGTCTATAAGCAAGTAAAAATACATCTCAGTATACTGGTAAAATTCCAAACCAAGGTACCAAGCGTTTAAGTTTGGGGGGGGGGTACCGTTAGGCGAGAAAAAAATTTGCTGATTTGAAATTTGGAAAGTGAAACGTTTGCCTAAAAAATCGTCATATAATTGTTAATAACAAGTGAACTATGCAATATAAAAACAAAATCCTACGTCCTTCCATAGACAATGTATTTTTCAAGATATATTCAACATTTCAAGTGAATCGGTTGAACATTGTCTGAGTTATGTTTCCGGCCATCTTGAAAAATGCAGTTTTGAGATAAACGCTGCACAGCCGCCATTTTGAAATGAATTGCGTCAAAAAATTATTGTATACAGTCACTGATATGTATGATCAACACCTTTTTGTGTAATCTCGATTTATTTTGTAGTTTTTCTGAAAAAAAATCCCCAGAAAGCCTATTTTTCGGCCTCTAGAGTGGCTAACCCCTTAAGTGGATTCAACTGAATTGTTTTTCGAACCGAGAAAACCGAATCGAAGATTTATTAGGAATAAATAAAATGTTAGGAATAATAAAAAAATGTCCGCATAGAGTGGACAATATGTCTCGACGTTTTGACGACGCGCTAATACATATAGTTCGTTCGGTGTTTGATAAGAGGTTAGGAGTGTAAAAGGCGCCAAACTGTGTATAGGTCCAGTTACTTGGTGATTGCTTGAAGTTAGCCGGATCAGGCGAATTTACGCCAGCCGTAAATCCGTTTGCCTGACTATCGCCTGAAACCGGCCGGATCAGACAAATCAAGGCACACCGTAAATAAGGCCTCCGTACAACAACGTGATCAGGCCCGGATCAAATGTCAGGCCAGCCTGACAATATTTCTACTCGGGAAAACCAGATAAGATTCGTGTTCCTACCATCAACACCAAACAGTTCACGCCGTATACCCAAAGTGCGCAGTTGATCCCGTTACATTACGGAGTTTCGAGTATACGCAAAACCCACGCGTCTGTTCCGATCTCATTGAGTATACGGATGGTGAATTTATTTCCATTTCGCGTGATAGTCCAATGGGAATATGTATTCTGAACAATCACGCGACGCTACTCTTTCGTCCATGTGACCACTCGTTAGCCACATTTGCGACTCGCGATATGTTGGTACCGCAGCTACACTCAGAAAAAAAGATTTATTAAGGACGAAGAAGTTTGTCTCCCGGCGAATAAGTTTTCTTATTCGTATGTCGGCCTACTACGATTTTATTAGCAGTTAAGAATTTTTTATTTAAGCCCTACCAAGGCTTACCCTGATAGGCCCTACTATGGCTTTCCCTGATGAGGCCATAAACAGACTTGCCCTATAACTGCCTCAGCAGTCGAACGATGCACATAACCTCTTATTTTCCACATGGAAACTTCGATTTTACAGCATCGTAGCTTCGGAGTTTCGATGCATTCCTGAATGCCATTAAAAAAAAGGTGCTATGGACTGTCACGACAAAAAACGTTATGCAACTCGGATGCGTGTTAGAAGATTTCGGCAGCTTTATAAGGCGAATAGAGAGAGAGGAATTATATATGTATATATATGTGTGTGTGTGTGTGTGTATGTGTGTAGCATGTTATTTGATAAACCTCTTTAATTGTCACAATGATATTAACCAATTGATATACTTTATGTGATACAACAAATAATTATAGAAATTCATTTGGTCTCTTATGCCATATCTGGGGCCAAGATGTTACAAGCACTCGGTAGCATAGGGGCAGCGTGCGTAGCTTTGGGTAGGTAGGTACGAGGTTCGGTTCCCATATAGGCGAAATATTTTCTTCGAACAAAAACATTTCAGCAAGCCAGGGAATAACGAATTATGATACAAAATCATTGTAGTGGAACTCTAAATTAAGTGGTTCATTCCATTTTGGATTTTTGAAATATTATATGCATTTATTTCTGATCAGGCAACCAGGTCAAGACCATATGTGACACAACGTTACATTTCCTAGCAGGGCCCTTTCAGGCTGCCTTAATAGTGCCCTACCAGGGCAGTCAGGCAACCTGACCGGGCCCTGATTTAGGCCCCATCAAAATTTCTACGCGGGTAGCTGCGTTGGCCTAAGCCAATACTCGGATGGGTGACCGCTCAGCCGTGCACCAAGTGGCAGGGCATTCCACCGAGTTTGCAACGCTGAAAAAACAATCGCCCACTTTTTCTGCGCCGCAACGGATCTTTTGGGTCTCGTGTAACCGGGACGGGATATATTTTCCAAACAACGGTGGAACATGAAAATTTCACGGTACACCAAGCCGAAGTCTCGTTCTTGGTGAAATTCTATTTCGTCGGGAGTAGAACTGCATCCCTTGTCTCGTCGCTTCTCCTCGAGTTCTTTGTCCGATTCCATAAATGTGTTGTAACGTCAGATTGGATTTGCCGGCTGTTCGAGCTTTTCCGCACAAAGCCGTGAGCGAAGGGGATGACGGGAAGGCGCGCGCAAGAGCGTAGACCCTACAGAGGCGTTATTATCCGGCATGTATTTGCCTGAGGCAGGCCGGAGAGAGCTTTTCACTGGCGAGGGCTTTTTGCGCGCTGTCTGTCCGTCCGCGGTTGGTCTTGTTATTGATGCGTCTTCTCTCCCTAGCAGCCGCAGCGTGTGTGCGTCAATGTATTCGGTTTACTTATTTGCCGTAAAGGCTTCGCATGTAAGCTGGGTTTAAGCCGAAACAAGGGTCGCCCCGCGGGGCTTACACGAGGCAATGGCTGCCGCTGCGCGCATGGAAGGCTGACGAGCTGAAGCGAAGGAAGAAACTCAAACAATGGCGTTAGTAGATGCTGAAGAACGTAAACTGAGAAGAAAAAAAAACCCGGCAAAGGTACACGGGAAATGGACAACGAAGAGAGTTCCACTTTTGAGGCTTAATCCACTCCAGCCGTTGATTCTGTTACGAAAATGTGGATCATCGTTGTGTGAGATTCTTGCCGGGAAATACTCGTTCTGCCCCTTGAGCTCGGGAAAGATAGAGATCCCCGTGAAACGAGGAGGAAAGTAGCGTGAAAAAAGAATGCCGTGGACCCCTGGGAAGAAAGGGAGGATAAGGCTCGTCGGGGTCGGAAGGGATAAGTGAATCAGCCCGGTATCGCAGGCCAAAAATGACGTCAGTTGTTCCGAGCGAGCAACACGTGACAACTATGAAATATTCATGGATTCGAACGCGCTACTAGTCGCGACGCATCAGTTAATTTCCAACGCGAGGGCTAATTTTGATGCAGCACAGTGGAAACTAATGGCCCACGGCGTATTCCAGATACAGCCACTCAACTGCATAACCGTCTTCCGGTGTTTGCCGCGTTTCCAACTGCCGTTCGTGGACGCGAATGGCTATGTCGTACTCTCTGTTTCTCTCCCTCGCTCGCGAGCATGACTATCATTAGATTCCCTTCGTAGGAACGATTGCGGCCCTCGGAATATCAGAGATCACGGGATCAGAGAGTTCAAGGTCTCCGGGGCCAAGCTCGTGTCCCTGATTCGCCGATAAATACGTAATCCGTAACCCCACCAACCGATCGATTCGACTCTTTCGCGACGATGGCCATTCTTCTTGGACCTCGAAGCCACAGAAACTATGGACATCGTAGACCCGACTTGGTTGAATGTTCTAACGCCACGAATGGCCGGAAAAAATGGATTGGACGTGGTGGTTAAGTCTTTGAGCTTGGACGATCAGGACTATTTTCACGCGTATTGGGTGGACGATGCTTTTTGAAAAATTATTCCGGTAATTTTAGGTCTTCCACTCTTTGCTGCATCGGTGATGAAATAGGGCGGGACGATTTTTCTCCGATACTTTTGCCACTGACCAAGAACGTCACTTGACGGAAGGTTCTGCCTTGTTGGGCCAAAAAATGTTCGATTTTTCACCAATTTTTTATGCGAACAGTATTAAATGTAGAATGTCGATATTTGGTATGTTGACTAAGCGGTCTTCATTGAACATCAACATATTTTTTTACGTTTGACAAAACATGGTGGTGGGAGTGGGAGGAGCCACGTATGTCGGTGCGCGGGCTATGTCATTCTTCGCTTGCGGAAGTGCTAAATCCCGGACTGGTGATCTGAAGCAAAAAATCAAACATATTTTTACTTTGTACAATATTGTGTATAAGTTGACCTAGAATCAAGAAGAGAAATTGAAAAATAAAAAAATAGTGAGCTATCGAAAGAAAGTTTGTTTTTTTTCAAAAATTTGCGCATTTTTTTGCTTACGATTTTCTTATTTGTCAATCTCTCTTCTTGATACTAGGTCAACTGCACACGATATTGTGCAAAGTAAAAATATGTTTGATTTTTTGCTTCAGATCACCTGTCCGGGACTTAGGACTTCCGCATGCGAAGAATGTCATCGCCCGCGCACCGACCTACGTGGCTCCTCCCTCTCCCACCACCATGTTTTGTCAAACTTTAAAAAATATTTTGATGTTCAACAAAGGCCGCTTAGTCAACATAACGAATATCAACATTCTATATTTAATACTTTTCGCATACAAAATTGGCGAATAATCGAACATTTTTGGCCCAACAAGGCAGAACCTTGCCTTAAGCATCCACCTTCGATATTGTTGGAAGTCATATATGTGACAAAGTATTGAGAACTATTAGACTCGTTTTTTTATCGGTGGAATAGTTCTAAGGGTCGAAACCGCCCCCGAAAGGGCGTGTGATCTCTTTATTTAATTGTATTTCAATACTTGTATAGTGGAATTTTCATCGCTTCACATTAGAAGAATTGCTGTGGGTGAAACTGCAAAATCACCCCTCGCCACGCCTTTCTTTGGGGACTGGTTTCCCCCCTCAAAAACGATTTTCCGGTGATAAAAAAATACGTGTCTCATAGTTTTCAATGCTTTGTCACAAATATTAGTTTCAACGGAAGGCGGACGCTCAAATGATGTTTCCAGTAAGTTACATTGGTACTTTTGATTATCCGAGTGTTGCGCGAATTATCACTTTTTTCCAGATGCCTTTATCAATCCTGTTCCATTCGGGACGCCGCGGTGCCTCGACATTGGTTGTCCGGTAGCGTCATTGGTAGCGGAAGGACCAAAGTAATATCACTTCCGGTCCTAGCTTTATGGATACGAGTAATCTTAGCTCAGCTGTGCCGGTTTATCTGGGACGGTTTTTGAAAAGTTATCGTACTAAAAAAGTAGCCTCATGCTCCAAGCTTCCGGACACCAAGAATTGTGTGGTGAGGCGTACCGCTACATCGACCGAATCAGTGCGAGAAGGATGGCTCTTTCCTCTAGCGCTCCGGAAATTGCTGACTCCGATGAAAATAGTTACAGATAGCTGCAGATATTGCTAACGCAGATGAAGGTAACCGATACTTCGAGAAATTGTTAAATTGGAATTCCAAGCCGAAGTTCAACCATAGCGGCATTTCTGCTCCAAAGCGATATTATTCGCAGTTCCTCTTATCGAGCCGAAAATTGAACAGCTTACCTTTGCCATCCGGTATGGCAATCTACAACATCGACAACGGTTGCCTCTCCGTCTCATCGCGAGAGAGAGGGCCAAGATCGCGCTCCGTCTAGATATGAATAAGTAAGCAGCGCTCACCCTCGTTCAGGTTGTTTCCTATGAGTATCTCGGTTTCCTCGAAGTCACCCTCCTTGAGCATATCCAACGGATGTTTAGGTAGGAAGACCCCGTCGATGGTGGGTGCCGATGGTGAGCCAAGAATGCCGGAATAACTGTTCCACTGTTGTACGGAGATGGTTTTGGGATCGACCGATCTCATGCATGCCATAACCCTGGCTGGATTTTCACTCAACATGGCTGATTCACAGCCGCAATCGTCGACGAGTACGCGGCCGACCTCGTGAGCCCTTTCGCCCGTCATGAAGCTCCAGGGCGCGTTGAAGGTGCCACTCTGAAGTATTCCACGTTTGACGAGGCCCCTGGTGACCGGTGATATGAGATGTACCGATACGGAGCCACCACCTGCCGATTCGCCGAAGATGGTTATCGCTTCGGGATCACCGCCAAAGGCGGCCGCGTTGTCGCGCAGCCACTTGAGGGCCAGGGCCTGGTCCCAGAGTCCCATGTTGCCCGGGGCCTCCTCGCTGTTGGCAAAGTGGTTGTTCAGATAGAGAAAGCCAAAGGCGCCGACCCTATATTGCATCGAGGCGATTATCACGTTGCTCGATGCCGCCATCAAGTCACCGTCGTACACGTCCAGAGTAGCCGTACCGGTCATGTAACCGCCACCGTAGATCCACACCAAAATCGGCATGCCACCCTTGTCCGAGACCGGTGGCTCGCTACCCTTGTGACGCAGTCGCAATTTGTCCGGCACCCAGATGTTCAGGTAGAGACAATCCTCCGAGATATTCGTGTTCGGGTTCCACATCTCCTCACCCTCGAAACCCGGAAAGTACTCGTAGCGCTCCTGCCAACAGCTGTTCGGCAGGGTCGTTGCGTTCAGGACACCGTGCCAGGGCTCGATCGGCAACGGCTTGCGGAATCGCAACGGTCCAATAGGCGGCTTCGCGTACGGTATGCCGTAGAACACGTGTACGTTGTGATCGAGAACGGTAGTGGAGAAGCCGCGAACGAGACCGGACGTAGTCTCGACCACTAGAGGATCGCTGCGGGTCACTCGACCTCCGGCCACGATCCCGGTCGCCAAACTCACCAACAGTATCACACCCAACTCAGCCGTCATCGCGAATTCCACTTTCCTCCTTTCCCCAAGTGGTTCTTCGGTCGAATCCTCTTTTCTCCAACCTCGCTCTCTACGGTACGGTCCTTTCAAATATTCCTTCGGTACAAGGATATCTTGGATGCTCGAAAGCTTCAGTGGAGGCGGCTCGAAGTTTCGCGATATACAAAGTTTTCCGGCGAACTTTACGCGGACTTGTTTGGGCTTGTGATGGAAAGTTCAATTACTGCGCAACGACCGAGAGACAAATCCCGACCTGACGAACACTTTTTTGTTCGTCCAGTCTTGCTTCGGCGTCAAGTTTCTTTCGGATCTTGATGTTCGTTCAGTGACGCGGTGCGGCACTGGGATGGACTTGGCGTCTCGCACCAAAGACCTCTTCTGTAGGGTGGCCTCGCTATTGGGACAATTTGCAAACGTTGACAGAAGCTGGAAAACGCACACGATGGGACGAAGCTCACGGATTGGGAAAGCCGGCGACTCAACAAGTTACTCGGTCACAGGAGTCCAGTGGAGACCAATGACTACCGCCTAGCTCGGACGAAGCTTTTTCCCAACTTTTACACGCCTTCTTCGTTGCTTCGACAAATGCCAATATTCGGTCAAACACGACACAAAAACTCCCGAATCCTTGTCTCGGTCCAATTGAGAAAGTTTTGGAACAACGCTTGCATGGATCCACCGGTCACGGGAACTCTCCCAGGTCCGATTCTCTTCGGGGTCTTTTTTTTCAAGGTCACTCGTGTCCACAGGTGTTTTTTCTCCTGTGACGCGTCTGGACGAAGGAAAATTCCCGGGCTGTCCAGTAATTTCTTTCTCGGAAAAATCTCACCAACGCGCACTCTTTTCCTCCCCGCTGACAATCGATCACACTCACTCACCCACACGAAGACCGAAAGGACCAAGGCGGCTCACTGCGATCGTGAGGATCGAATGGACTTCCGGCCAGAGAGCTTGCCGGAATTGAAAGGTCCCACGAACTTCCGGTCAAGACTGGATTTTACCTCGAATTCAGAGGAATGTAGTCGTCGAAGGATATGAGGTTTGTGGTCACCACTGTTGTCCTCTTTAACGCGTTATTTCTTGATTCGATTGATTAATCTCCGGCTCCGCGCGATAGTAGCCCGTCCAGCGTGTTGTTCTTTCGTGATTGGGGTACGTTTGGATTAGTGGGAGCCGTTGATCGATGTCATTTTGGCAATTTTGTGGCGGTTGATGGTGAATAATGAGGAGGAGACGCACAGGGTGTCGCGGCAATGAGGATCGTGGATAATCGCGCGGCGGCTGACATGCCGCGATTCACGGGCTCGACTGAACGTCAACTGAGCGCAAAGCGATGCCAGGCGAGGCTCGAGAAGGTCTCGGGTGCGGTGGTCCGTTCCCGGCGTCGGCGTCGCGACGGTGGCGCGGCGCACGCCTCAACGGATTATCCTCACCCGCTACCGTGTACCGGCAACACACTCCTATATATATCTACATTTATGTGTAAACACACGATACACCGACCAACAATAGTAACAAACCGTATCAACTACTCGTTATTTCCGCATATACCTTCCATCTACCCATCGAAATATTCTGCACACGTTCGTTAGAGACTGTGTCGCATCAACGCAATTTCTGGACGACTTTGATATCCCGTAGTTGATATTCACACGGACGTCCGATTTTGGGTTAATATTTACAAGTGGGGCTCCAGCCCTAATCGAGTCCAAAATTTTTATGATGGGGAAGGGGTATTTTATTAAGAAAAAAAAATATATTCCATATACAAACCCAAACAAACCCACTTGTAAATATTTACCAAAAAAACAATAATGAACGATAATCATAATTTAAGGCGTTACCCCCACTTGTAGCGCAAAAAAGGCCTTTTTCATGAATTTTTTTAAAGAAAACTACAAACCTTTTTTAATCGATCAATATACCATCTTAAAGAACACATCTTGAAGAACTTTCAGTAATTTTTTTATTGAAAAATATTACATTGTTTAGTGGCAAATGGCCGTCAATGAAATAATGTTTTTATATACACGGTTTGCGGTGACCAACATTGCGGCGAAGTGGATCATCTGAAAAAAAAATGCGGATGGATTTAGTCAAATATAAGTATATACTAGTCTTTAATCGAAGGATTTTAAAAAATTTTCATTTTTCACAAAATGGTGGACAGTCAAAGTTAATGGTTCGATTTTACGAAAAAAAAAACGGCCGTTTTTTAGCTATAAAACGGCCATTTTTTTCGAAAAAAAAAAATCGAACGATTAAAGACTACATTTTTATGTATTAAATAAGCCTGCAAAATTTCAAGGAGATCGGTTCATTAGTGTTCGAGTAATCTTGGTCACCGACTTCAGAAATGCCATTTTGAGAAAAACGCGTTTAAAGTTTCAATTTCAGTTTACACGAAGAAAATATTTTTTTTGTAAACTTACATAGAGTCATCTATTCCGGGCCCATACTTCTGTATGGGCCCGGATACTTATACTTCAAAAAAATGCAATAAAAAAAATCGATTTTTTCAAACTCGCAAGTGGGGGCAACCCCTTAATCACATACCCACACACTTACGCATACACCCAAAAAAGCACACGCGCATGCATACCCAAACCCACACACCCAACCAAACCCATGCCATTTGACCCACTTGATGTCACCAAACACGTTTCCTCCATACATTTAAAAAAATAATAAAAAGCGTTTGGGGGTTGAAATAAGGGTTGAAATAAGGATTGAAATTGTCTTTCCCCGACTTAAATATTATAAACAAAGTGCCCTGAAATACATCGACTCGGTACAAAATTTCTAAACCCCTTTTCTAGCTGGAACCCCACTTGTAAACATTTACCAGATTTTGTTTTGTTTTGTTTTTTTTTTTTTTTTTTTTTTTTTCGTTTTAGGGGAACTTTGGGGAAACTATTTTTTGGGATCGTGCGGAATATAATTACAATGTTTCGGAACGTCAAAAAATGACGGTGATAGAAAATGTCTGAAAACAAATGGGAGAAGTACTTCCGGAAACGAAATGGAAAATATCCGGAAGGAAATAGAACAAAAAACTTCCGGATATTAAATGGAGAATATTCGGAAGGAAATAGACAAAATAATTCCGGATATCAAATGGAGAATATCCGGAAGGAAATGGGAAAAATACTTATTGTTAGGGGTACCAAATGGAACATTTCCAAGAGTAAATATGAATAATACTTCCGAAAACGAGATGGAAAATATCCAAAAGTGGAAATGCTTTTTTTCCAGAAACTTTTTTTCTGAAAACGAAATGGAAAATATTTGAAAGTGAAGATGCTTCCAAGCACTAATTGTGAATATAAAATAATCGGAAGTAAATAGAACGAATACTTTCGGATACGAAATAGAAAATATCCATAAATCAATTTCTCAAAACACTTCCGAATACTGAAAAGCAAATATCCGGAAAGGTATAGGAAAAATACTTTCAGATACGAAATCGAAAATATCCAAAAGTGAAAAGAAAAAATACTTCTGAATACTAAATAGAAACTAACCAGAAGTAAAAAAAGAAAATACTTTCATATACGAAATGGTAATTATCCAGAAGTGAATAGAAAAAATACTTCCGAAAACCGAATAGAAAATATGCGGAAGGAAATAGGAAAAATACTTCCAGATACGAAATGGTAAATATCCAGAAATGAATACAGAAATCACTTCCAAATACTAAATAGAAAATACCTGGTAATTAACTTATTTAACGCTTCCGAATACTGAATAAAAAATATCCGAAGACAAATAGGAAGAACACTTCCGACTACGGAATGGAAAATATCCAGAAGTGAATAGAAAAAATGCCTCCGAATACTGACTAGAAACTACCGGAAAATAAATAGATAAATACTTCCAAATACTAAATACAAAATATTCGAAAGTAAACAAAATAAATACTTCTGAATACGAAATGGTGAATATCCAGAAATGAATAGAAAAAAATACTTTCAAATGCTGAATAGAAACTAACCGGAATTAAAAAAGAGCAATTACTTCCAAATACCAAATAGAAAATACCCGGTAATTAACTTTTTCAACGCTTCCGAATACTGAATAAAAAATATTCGAAGACAAATAGGAAAAATACTTCCGGCTACGAAATGGAAAATATCCAGAAGTGAATAAAAAAATGCCTCCAAATACTGACTAGAAAGTAACGGGAAGTAAATAGATAAATACTCCCAAATACTTAATCTAAAATATTCGAAAGTACACTAAATGAATACTTCCGAATACGAAACAGAAAACTAACCGGATTCAAATAGAAAAATACTTCCAGATACTAAAAAAAAATACCCGGGGATAAATTTTGCAAAACACTTTCCAATACTAAATAGAAAATATCCGAAAGTAAACAGAAAAAATATCGGAAATATTTGTTTTTCCTATTTGCCTTCGTAAGTCCTTCGCGGATTATTCGTCCAGTCCCTTTCCCTTTTACTTGTCGCTGCATTATTTCCCGTTTCTAAGAGAACCCTCAAACATTTTTGGCGCGCAAACCTGAGCGCGGTGAAGCGGTCACCCATCCGAGTACTGGCTTGGTCCGAAGCTGGGTGAAATCGGAGTTTTTCAAAGCCGCACACCGGACGTGCGTTCACCACTGACAGCGACCACACTGGGAAGTACATACAGATTTTTCTTGCACTGCTCTGCGTTCCAGAGTTAGAACCAACGGAATAGTCAATTTAAAAAAAAACGTACGCAGCCGCTCTTACTCAATGAGACAATGGAGTACATTCTCCTAGAGCAATTCACGTATAAATCAAGTGTGTACGAAAAATATACCCTTCAATGGTTGGTTATCTCTCGATGGGATTCCACGTCCCGAAGGTGATTAAAATTACGCTTGGTAGTTCCGGGTGACCTGACAGTCGAATTCCCTCGGTCCCTTTCTGAAGAATGTACTTTGAAATTCTCCGGGGAACCGTGATTGCAAGGGAATAACACGGTTCGCCAAGGGTTTTCCTCAAAGATACATAGATTAACGTTTCTCTTTTGCTCCGCGACGTCGACGACGAGGACGAAAATTTGTTTCAGTATTTGCTCGTAATTTTCCATCCAAATAGAGTTCTTAGCGAGTTTTAACCGGGATACGTGTGTTACGTGTCTTTGGAGGATTACAGGGAAGAGCGAAACTTTTGTTTGAACTTCGTGACCCACTTGTCAATGGGACAGAATAATGGGGAAAGTAGGATGAGAGCCTTTTTCGGAAATCCGCAGCTCGGAAACTGTGGCCCTAAAATTTAGACAGGCAACGAACATTTACGTTTATGCCATTTCGATCTACCTGTAAAATTAAACCGGTATCGATTTGAAGATCGCGTGAAAAAATGTACAGATATTATAAAAAATTGCAACAATTTCATGGCATTGTAAATGTAATCAAACTTTTCGGTTAGTAAACAAACAGGTACATGCACTGAGAAAAAAATCAATTGAATAGAAAAAATATATTGGTTGATCCAAATAAATGTGCTGCTGCGGAGTGCCATCGATATATGAGATTGTTACAATACTATAAACATATCGGAAAATGTGATTGATTTAAATAACATTTTATTTTATTTGAAGAAGCTCTTCTGTTCTCTGAATATCTACATTATCCTTCAAATAAAATTATATTCTTCGAAATCATTCTATATACAATCCGTAGATGTATGGATGAAATAATTAAGTGGTTGCTACAACATTTTTTATTTCGTACAAAAAGATAATCCATAGAATTAATTATTTCTATACTGCATCGAAACGAATATGCATGGGACGTAAGTTTTTCAATTTGTTTTAAATCTTCAATAAAAAGTGAGCATTAGAATGATCATCCACGATAATAGTGGAGAGAATATCAGATATCCAATGGAATATGCATGGAGAGAATATCAGATATCCAATGGAATATACATGGAGAGAATATCAGATATTCAACTGATAAGAACAGATACTACACTTTGATCTTAGCCACAGGCCAAGAAGCGATACCCTTTAGAGTTACTCCGGCGTTCAAGTAGATTTTCAGTTCGCGCTACGCTTACGAGAAACGAGCGCGCGTGCGGCTTCTAGCGGTTACTCCGGGAACTGCGGGTTTTCTCACACCTATAATTTCGGTGACACTCGGCCATGATTCGGTTGAATTTTTTCAACAAAATGCGCAAGAAACAAATTTTATTTTCGCATAATTTTTCAACCAATTCGGACATTTTCTTAATATTTTTCAATCGAAATAAAATATTAATATTTTTACGAATAAGGGACTTGGAAATCAATAGCGGATATGGTAAAAAAATAAAATAACATATTTACTCAATAGAAATTTTATCTGAATCAATCGAGCGAAATTCAACTTTTCTTGTGTACTTGAATGAACAATATTCATGTTATGAATTGACACGCTTTTTTTGTTCGTTGCAGAAAAAGGATTCGAAACTATATAATTTGTTCGCGATGATTTTTTAGATAGTTTCGATAATATATTGTTCTCGGCTAACAATATATCTTTTGAATGAAAAAAAAAACTTATTTTATCATGTTATTAAAGTCAATAGCGGTTTGTTTGGACTAATAAATCCGATTATTTACACCAACAATTTTACAATTGAATCAACGAAGTTTCATTCAACAACACCAATGATATTGGATCAATGATTTTTTTTCTCAGTGTGTAAATAATGTGAGTTGGTTTTTATTTTTTATTTTTTCAAAATATATTGATACATTGAGTTTTGTAATGTATTTGTAATATAAATTGTAATAAACATTTTCAATTAATAACAAGATTAGAATCGGGTGGGGAAAGCGCATTATTCAACCAATTACAGGCATTCAGCATGTCGCAGCCCGATTTTTAAGGGTTCAAACGCACCTCGAAAATTGCGATGTTTTTCGTTTTTCGTCAATAACGTTTTAACGGTACGAGATATGAAAAAAATTTCAAATTGCAAACAAGTTTATTTTTCGTGTACTACACATTGGAGATGAGAACAATAACGTTATCGACGGAAAACGAATAACACCCCTATTTTCGAGGGTGCCTTTCTCCCCTTAAAAATCGGGCTCCGCAGATATAAAAAAAATACGTGTCGTCTTTTTTTACCCATTCTACAAGCATGCCAAATTGCATCGAAAGCGGAGAGATCGACCTCGCAACCTTTCCTTGTCAGTGGCAGTGGAGTGAGGGTAGTGTTAGTTTCGTGTGCCATCCAGCCAACTCAGACCCCTGTACCCAGCCTACCTCAACAAACATATACACACTGAGAAAAGAAAATCGTTAAATGTGCAAAATGCATTTTGTTGTCTCGAAATTTTGTTGTTTTGACAGTTGCTCAGACATGCTAAATAAGCTACAATTCACACCACTAAAATTATCAGTTGGATTGACAAAACGTGTTTTATGCTAATCAAAGATCAAGTTGAACGTACTTCAAGATACATTTTGTTAAGCCAACTGATAATTTTGGATGGATGAACGAATTTTTTTTTCAGTGCAGTTTTAAAAGCATTTTCAATGGTAATAGAAAATTCATTGACACGATTATTGTGAGGTAATAATTCGGCAAAGCGAAAGCCAAATTTAAATGACTTTGGAACGTGGGAACTGACGCGAATCGAGGAAATCGATGAGAATAAGATTAAATAATTGATTTATTTATTTATTTATTGATGGTTTATCATATATTGGTATAAACCTTCAGGCAACAAGATATATATGCGGATCAAGAATAAAAATATAAAAATGAACAAAGGGAAAAAAAGAAGAGAGAGACAGAGAGAGAGAGAGAGAGAGAGAAACGAAACGGATTATAAATGAAGGATAGAGTGCGTATTCCAAAAAAAAAGAACGAATCGACCTCGCGCCTTGTATCGACTTCCCTCTCGGACCGATCGCCTCCGACGTTGATCCTTCGCACATATCGAATGTATGGCAAGAGATTAAAAACGCGAAAGTACCGCGGATGATGCGGTTGCTAATGGAAGATGGATTTTTCGCCATTAGACTCCGGTGACCGCGAATTCGAGTCGACCGCAAAGGCCATCCTCGCGTAGTTCAAACTCGACCAGACACCCAACACACGCCCACACGCGGGCACGATCTCTCGTATCTCGTCCCCGTCGTTTTCGCGCCGCTGCGGATTCTTTTTTCACGGCTTCCTCGACGAGTTTTTCTTTATGTTTTTTTTTTTGCTTTTCCCGCACCTCCTGAACGTTCACAAAAATCGTTATAACTCGGTCGAATTTCTAAATGTTTACAAAATCCTCGTTGCAAATTACTAGGCTAATAAGCTAAGCAATAAAAAAAATCGGCAATTTGACACCTGGAGCTTATGCAAAACTTTAACCTTGCTTATGCAAGACTTTAAACCGTCTTTATAACGTATTGTATGAGAGAGGACACCACTGTGATAGGCCGAAAAACGGTGATTTTCGCGATTTTTTGTCCCCTGTATTATTTATTTGAAAATTAGAAAAAAAGGTATGCTATTATGCAAATTTTTATTTAAAAAAATAAAAAATTAACAACACTATTGAGGTATAATAGAGCCTCTATATAAAAAATATATAGATAACTTGACAGTTGGTCTGAAAAATAAAAATAAAGAACTTTTATAATTTATAAATATGTAGTTCTCGTTGTACGTAGCATTTTTCGAAAAAATACACGAAATCGCGGCTGTTAAAAAAAAGTGTAATTTTGACAAAATGTTTACTATTTTTTGTGGGCTTCAGAAATACTAAATTCCAATTTTGAAAGCGGCTACATACGACGATAGCTACTATTTACAATTGCGGAGGTTTTATTTTATTTTTAATTAACCCTAGAGCCATGTACATGGGTCGTTTCTCCGGGCCAAATATTTCAAAGGCGACCATTACTGGACCTTTGAAGGTGCAGCCCTGGGACCTTAACGTAAAAAAAGTTTAGGGTAGGGAGAGTATAACAACCAAGCCATCTTCCCTCAGTTTGTTGACACACAGCCCAGCGAGGAAATTCACAGCGAACACGAACGACCCATGCATATGGTTTAGGTAGGTCAAAACTCGGTTTCTGAAAAATTGTTTTTTTTTTCATTAAAAATACAACTGATGGGCCAAAAACATATCTGTAAACAGCTTTCCATACGAAATGTCACTTAAGGGGGGAACTTGCACAGTAGCTTTGCCCCTTTCCCCAAGCAAAATTTGAAAACTTCTTTTTGTTTTTTATAATTCTTGAAAGTACATATATTCAAAAATATGTTGGCAAAATGTTTAGTCACATGTCCGAAAATTGACGGAGTTACAGTCACTTTAGTCAGTGCCCTCAGTCCCTATAGGCGAAGCATCGTTCACCATAGATTAAGTGCAGGCTCTTATTATTTTGTGAAATATAATGAAAATGAAAAACCGTCATATCGCCCGGGACTAGATACTGTAATCGCTGTGACTAAGGTTGTACGTAGCTGATTTTTTAAATTTTTGCTAATTACTATTTTCAAAGACTGCGTGAATACAAAAAAGGGCTTCGAAAAATAGAAAAAATGTCCAAATCGTCGGCATTTTATAAAAAAAAAAACAAAATAAAAAAACGGCTACTCATAACGATAGCGACATTTGTATAGATATCGATAAATTTTTGACTTTTTATTTACAGACAACCTTTCATAAAGATATCGATGGGACAATGGAGAGAATTTCTTTTTTTTCGTCGTCAAATAAAGGCAAAGGTCTCGGTTAATTTTAAAGATTGTTTCATAAAAATTGGTATAAAACTAGATGAATATCCACTTAAGGGCTTAGGCCACAGTAACGGGTATAAAATAATATGCGAATTTAACAATTTCGTTTCGTATGAAAAAGTGATTCACTCACAAAATTAATTACACATCTATTTAGTATGAATATCAAGCTGTTGGAAATTGCTTTTTTTAGGCGCTCCGCGGCGTGACATTTAACATCCACATTTTTTTACCTAGAACAAAAAACAAAAATTCTCGTCAATCTACATTAGAATACCTAGAGAAGTACGTACGGAATTTAAAAAATATCGTTTTATTCAAAAGTTGTAGATATTTGAACTTAAGAAATGAATTTTCAGTGAAAAATTTCATTATAACTGCTCATAAACTGCTCATGAAATGAAGAGAAATTCCGTGCGTACTTCTCTGCGAAATGCAATTACACAGAGAAAATAGGGGCCTCGAAGGTTAGAATTAATACTATGCTTCTAAAAAAAATATCATTGAATATCAAAAAGTATCGAATGGAAGATAAAAATTGTAATTATGGTATAGTAATAATGAAGAAATTTAAATTTTAACCTACGATATGGCACGTAAACTGATACAAATAATACATTTTATTCGGCATATTGTGATTTTTTGTAGTATTCAAAAAATATTTTGCCCACGTGATTGGAACAATTAATTTCCAGTATACTACAAAAAGTACGGTATAAAGAGTCACATTTTACTAATAACTTTAGATTTATGCTATGCGTATAGTGAAATCTATACATACACGAAGATTCATGCTATACGTATAGTAAAATCCATATGAAAATATAAGTCGCACCTATGCGAGAATCGTTTCAAATGTAATATGCACGCGTTATTTTTACTATACAGCATATAGGACTCGCGCCTATGCGAGAATCGTTTCGAATGTAATATGCACGCATCATTTTTATTACACGGCGTGAGAATCATTTTTACACTTCTATAAAAACAAGTCTTAGAATTCCGAACTGGCATTAAATTGCTATAGTTTTCTAGCACTGAGTATTAGAATTCTGGCAAACCAGTGTTGGAATTTGAGACCCTTTTTTCTCCGTGTAGGAACATAACTTTTAAATTTGAAGTAAATCGAGTGAAAATTGTTGAAGTTATTTGTCACGCCAATTGCAAAAAAGCTGTTTCGAGAAGTTTCGAGTAGTCCGGCCTTTTGTACATCGAAAAAAAATATATATATATATTTTTTCTAACAGCTTGAAATTCATACTAAATAGATGTGTAATTTATTTTATGAGTGAATCACTTTTTCATACGAAAAAAATTGTCAAATTCGCACATGATTTTATACCCGTTACTGTGACCTAAGGCCTTAATGTTTATTGCATTTCTGAATATATATATTTTGTCATATTGAGAGTCAACGTTTTTTGCCCACGGTATATTGCCGTTCGGTTATCCGAATTTTCCGATAATCGACACTCCACTGTATTCTTGAACATGTATACTTTGAGAAAATGGAAAAAAATCGATTTTGTTGATACGTCACAGTGGCATCATAATACGTAACACAGTCCCTAAGAATGCAAAATGTATCCCGTCCTCTCGCGAACCTGTATCCTTTGTTTTTCATCATTTTAGCTCCCGATTTGCCTGCAAACGAATTTCGAAAATCAGTTTCACGAATACTGTATCCCGTATCAAATAATATCCCGTCATTGTCGAATATATCTGCACAAAGGGCTTTCCGGTCTCGGTATTCTCGTCGTGCCGTGGAAATTTCGGATGAAAAATCAAATTTCCCAGGGCAGACCCGACCAAATTCGTTTTCGCTGTGGCTTTTGCCCGCTGTATACACACCCCCGCGAGTTTATTTTAGTTTTCGTTGCAGCGCGAGAAATGGGAACATGGAACGAGGAATATACAGTGGAAACTGCGAGAGGGAGACAGCGAGTGGAGATTTCGATGTCGGGCGGAGGGGGCAGGTGCGGGGGTGGGGGTGGGGTGTTGGGGGTAAACCAGAGAAGAAGCGTCGCGAGGTAGTCCGGAGGTATGCAAAATACTCGAGCTTTAGAGTCTGGGTGGGAAAACGGGTAGGACGAGCGTTTGAGGGTGCAGGGAGCGAGAGCAAAAGAGAAAAGGAGATCGAGAGGAGGAAGGGTTCGAAAGGGGGCGACCCCTGTGATGTTATTAACTGCGCGGGCGAGCGTTACGTGAGCGCAATATGAAAAAGCTCTGCAACGCTCACAATTCTCGTTCTTTCCGTTCGTCGTCATCTCTATACCCGGTGTGAATCTCCTAACGCCCCCCCCCCCCCCCCCGAACCCTCGATCCTGTTGTTTCCGCCGTTTCCACGGTTTCAGACATGTTCGATCGAGATTTAGCTCGTTTCGCCCACGTGGCTTCCAATTCTGAAATTCTCGCTTCCTCGACCCTCAAATTTTTCCTTTATCGTTCTTTATTTTTTCCCCTCCTTTCGTATAAACATACGAGGGTGGGGTGAAAAGTTTCCGGCCTGACCGAGAAAAACGATATTTAAAAAATTTTTTTTGCTTTATTTTTCAACATAATCTCCATCAACACTGATACATTGCTCATAACTCTCGCATCCCAAAAAACAGTAGCCATAACCTTGTTCGCCGATAAAATTGTTTTTGCCTTCTTTGGGGTTGGTTCCCCTTTTCCAACCCACTGTTTTGACTGTTCTTTACTTTCAGGAGTGTAGTGTTGGACTCATGTCTCATCAACAGTTATGAATCGACGCAAAAATTCGTTTGGATTACGTCTATACAGTGCCAAATTGTCGGTAGCGTCGAGCGTTAGCAAACGCTCGATTGGTCGAGCGTTAGCAAACGCGGCACCCACCTTGCACACAGCTTTTCCATGTTCAAATGGTTGTGCAAAATATTTCGCACACGTTCAGCTGACATCCTACAGGTCTCAGCTATCTCATGCACTTTCAACCTGCGGTCTTCCAACACTATTTTATGGATTTTTTCAATCATCTCTGAAGTTGTGACTTCAACGGGCCGTCCTGAGCGAAGCTCGTCAGAGGTGCTCACACGACCAATTTTAAATTCAGAAACCCACTGATTAATAGTTGAATACGATGGGGAGGAGTCTCCTAGTGCTGAATCCATCTCTTCTTTTATTTGTTTTGGTGTAAAACCTTTCAAATGGAAGTATTTGATGACAGCACGTTTATCCAATTTTTCCATTTTTACGAAAACAACGGAAGCGTCTCGCGCAATGTGCTCTCAAACGCAAACTAACGTAGCGATTGGGCTGAAACTGTACATACAAGCTCGGTAGGAATGGTACTGCAGGACGCCGCTCCAAAACTAGACCTAGTAGCACCATCTCTTGGTCAGGCCGGAAACTTTTCACCCCACCCTCGTACGTGTGTTGTGAAAAGAAAAAAGGATAAGTATTTACGAGTTGGGTTCCAGCTAGAAAAGGGGTTTAGAAATTTTGTACCGAGACGATGTATTTCAGGGCACTTTGTTTATAATATTTAAGGAGAGACATACACCTGGCTGGTCAAGGTCGAGGATTCAGAAGCTATGAACATTCCGTCGACCGTAGAAGACCTACACTATGGGCCTGGTTTCGATGATTCCATGTAAGTTGACAAATTTCATGATTTATTCGTTCCGATATTTTCAAACGCGTTTTTCTCAAAACCACGTTTTTCAAATCGGTACCCAAAATTTTTTGAAAACCAATGAACCGATTGCCTTGAGGTTTTTTGTGGTTATTCTATACACCATTATCTAGTACTTGTCATAGGATTTTTTTCCGTTACTTAGTTTTTGTTTCATAGGCAAAATAATAACTAATTCTTGGCCCAAAAATCACTATTTGTGTTCAAACGTCCGCCATTTTGTCATAAATCGATATTTTCAAAATCGGCTATGACAAGTACTAGATTATAGTATCTAATTTAATAATTTTTTTGGTTTTTTTTCAGATGATTTTTGAAGAAACGCCAGTGGGTACCGTATACGCAGATTTTTTTTACGACGCTCCGAGGATCATACAATATCCTTGTATTTTTTTGATATTTTTAAATAAAGAAAATTAAACATATTTTTGTATGTATATACTTTTAGATAATTAAAACCCCAATCCGAAATTTCAAATTGTTTTCCTTGAAAAAATTCACATTAATGACCTTTTTCCGGCTCCTAGGTGTATATCTCCCCTTAAGTCGGGGAAAACAATTTCACCCCTTATTTCAACCCGCAAACGCTTTTTATTACTTTTTTAAAGGTATGGAGGAAACGGGTTTGGTGACATCAAGTTGGTCAAATGCCATCGGTTTGACCCAAACAAACCCAAACAAACCTAAACAAATTAGAGTTAGCATACAGAAAAGGTATTTCAAAAATCGAATATTTTGCGGAAATATTTTTTTTATCAATAAAATACTCCTTCCCCATCATTAAAAAAAAACATATTTTCATACTGCAGAATAGCCCCGAACAAGTGAAAAAAATTTTGGACCCGATTAGGGCTGGAGCCCTGCTTGTAAATATTTACCGAAAAAAGCATTTCAAAACAGTAATAAGCGTGGAAACTTAGACTCCACTCACGCTCTTTCCCTCTTGCCCCACCAAGCTCAACTTCCTCGGAAAATAGTAGAGCTTTTTTCGTATTTGAAAACTACAATTCGTTTCTTTCGTTCAGTCCATTATTCCAATGGTTATGGAACTCTGTACAGTTTTCCGAACTGGAGACATACGGTTTTGATTGCATCAATTAATTTTCATTAAATTCCGCATCCTTTTTTTTCAACCAAAAGTTATATTATTTCCACACTCACTTTGCTCTTTTCTTTGTTTCATAATAAATTCTGAATGATGGAAAAGCTTCGTCGAGATTTTGTATTTTTTAAAGGATTTTTCTTGTTGTCTTTGAACGGGTAACTTTTGCGCGGAAAAGTACACAAAGTGTGTGGGTTTCGACAGAGTGTAACGACGATTTAAAATTCAAGAGTTCGAAGAGTCTTTTGCCTCTCGTCTTTTGTCATATATATATATATATATATATATATATATACACATGTATGTATATGCATCTATGTATGTCTATATTCGTGTACTCGCACCGCCAACTCTCAGGATACTTTACTGCGCACTGAGCTTTTCAGGAGAACGTTGGGTGACCAAGTATAGAGAAGTCCGAACGGCACCTCACACCCTTCTTCTCATAGCGCCCATCGTGATTTATGTCGCCAGGGAAAATCGCTCCTGCGCGATTTTCCCTCCCCCACCCTCTCACTCTCTTTCTCGCTCTCTCTCTCTCTCCCTGCCTTTCTCTTCCACGACTACCACTCATCGATCCGCTAACGGGCTATTCTTCGCTCGAAACTTTCCGATGATTAGTGAGGTCGATCGCGATGGTGTGTGGGCACGACGAGAAGGGTTGGAAACTGACGTTGGGGGTTGAATATAGAAGGGTGGGCGAGAGGAGGGCACGAACGGTCTGCTTGAGCAAGGGATGAAGACCATCGGAAGGGTCGTATGTGTACAGATATGAGTATTTATACAACTCATACATACATACATATACTTATATATATATATATATATATATATATATATATATATATATATATATATATATATATATATACACACACACGTCTATATATGTTTGTGTATCCATGCCCGTGTATACAGAACCAAAGCCACAAAAGCAGGGTCTTTCCACGTTGTCCACGTTACTGCGAATGCCTTCCGGGCATCAAAATCGTAAATCAACTTATTTTCCCTCACTTCCGCCGTTACACCTTTTTTCGCTCTTGCCGCACTTTTGTCACGACGCAGACGTATCTCTTAAGGCGGTAAAAAAATCGATGTTTTGGCATTCTCTCAAAGTACACGAATTGAAGAATGTGTGAACAAATGTTCAACTTGCCATATTGTATATTGACCAAGTTGCAAACGATTCAGTGAAAGCGAGTAACACAACGATTTACATATACTGAAACTTTCAATCGCGTTTTTCTCAACCTGGCCGGAATCATAACTCTAGCTATGATTGTCCGATATTCAATTAAAAAAAAAAGCAATTTCCGTAATGGCAGTAGCTATCATTGTTCTGGGCCGTTTTTTCATTTATATTTTTCAAGCCCCCGAATATAAGTAAAAATTTCGCCAAAATCAACGTACGTACACATTACGTACAACGAGAACTACATCTATGTAGATTATGAGACTTCTTTATTTTCCAGACCAACCATTGACAAGTTATTGATCCGGATGTTAGACCACATTTTTTCACAAAGAGCTCTATTACACCTCTATAACTATGTTAATTTTAATATTTCTTCAAAAAAAAAATTTACACGAAAAAAGCTCAATGTATGGGTGATAACGTACCTTTTTTCCATAGCCCAAATGAATAATCTAGTTGACAAAAAAATTCGGGTAAAACGACCTTTTTCGGCTTGTCACAGTGGTGTCCTCCCTTAAGATCTCGCAATAACGTTCAAAGAACGAAAAGAAAAACCCCAAAAAATGTGTGTATATATTTCAACCGATACCGGTGGCACGATTGAACAAATTTCATCCGCAGTATTACGGTTTTATACCTGTGCGGGTTTTACGATTTAAATTTATTTTTATCATTTTATCTGCGCCTTTGTACGTAAAACCAATTGAAAAAATATATATATATTGGAGTAATGAATGAGTTAACTTAAGAATATATATATATATATATATATATATATATATATATATATATATATATATATATATATATATATATATACATATATACATATATACATATATATATGGGCTTAGCCGTGCACCTGTTGGTGCATCAACCGGTCAGCGGAAGGCCAATACTTATTGGTGTAGATATTTGAGTAAAACGTCAATAAACCAGAGAATCAGACGAATATGGAACCGTCTATACCGGTACGGGTTTCCCACAGTTTCCCCGTGCCCTCGGCAAATGCCGCTTAGTGTATAGATTCAACCTAACTTCCGTTAAGTTGGATCAGCGAAGTACTAGGAGTAGGGAGTGATAGGGAAGGGTAATACGTAAAAACCCACTGGGCATACGCTGGAACTCAATATATATATACACTCTCGTCCATTAAAGAGAACCTACGCGAGCGCCCGATGTTTGGGTCTCTAAACAACATATATATATATATATATGTTGTTTAGAGACCCAAACATCGGGCGCTCGCGTAGGATCTCTTTAATGGACGAGAGTGTGCAATGATCGTGGACTGGGTGAGTAACGATTGGTTGTTTCGCTTGAGGACATAATGAGCCTCTTCCGTCGACAATTTTACGCCACACGCACACTCGCAAATTCGTGTGTGTGTGTGTGTGTGTGTGTGTGTGTGTGCGTGTGCGCGTGTGTGCATGCGTGCGTGTGTGCGTGCGTGCGTGCGTGCGTGTGTGTGTGTGTGTGTGTGTGTGTGTGTGTGTGTGTGTGTGTGTGTGTGTGTGTGTGTGTGTGTGTGTGTGTGCGTGCGTGTGTGTGTGTGTGTGTGTGTGTGTGTGTGTGTGTGTGTGTGTGTGTGTGTGTGTGTGTGTGTGTGTGTGTAGGGGCACTGCGAGTATTCGTAAGTCACGACGATTAGGTCCAGAAGTTTCAGTCTTGCTCCAATCACTTTGATAGCCTTCGTGAGACGAACAAAGACACTTTATCACGCTCGACTAACCCAAACAACTTTTTACACATTAATTTCCATAAACGAAAATTGATGCAACTATTCTCACAGCTCATCTGACAAATAATGCATTTGATTTAAACTTGTATCGCAGGAATGAACAGTCACTCGATTAAAATATCCGTTGTCTTGACAATTGTGTCACGTCTACGAATTCATCAAGCGAACTCTGATTCGGTCGTATCACCATTGCTTGAAATATCTAATTCGATGTATGATGAAACTTTAACTGGTGAATTGTCGAGTATCGGAGAATTGGATGGGAATTTGAAAAAGTTTCCATTTTTTTTTTCAATTCTTTAGATTGCAAAGTTTCAGGTGCTTCCACGAATCGTGAAAAATGTTTGTCACACGTTTCGGAGACGAAATTCTCGGGTGTATCTCTCGTGCGACGAATTTTCATCTCTTCGAGATCCTCTCGGTGCCAATTTTTTGCTCAATCGATCGGCCCTGCGTCATACGGATAATGCCACGATGAACTTTCCATGTGAGACGAGTTATTTTTATATTCAAAGCTGGCTCTCGAGACGGGGGAAGGAGCAATGGAAGAAAAAGATGGAAATATCTACTCGATTTGGATGCAACTTGATATCACCTTCCGGTGCACGAATGCAGCTAGAAACACCCACGCGTTGCAATTGCATATGCTGTGCGACGCGTACGCGAACGGGCACGACACTTCCGACGGCGAATAGTCTGTACAGGCAGCTCTGCCTTGATCCACCGCCTTTATCTTATAGTCGTAATAATAATGAAAATAACGTATTTTAAAATTTGATATATTAATGTGAAATGTGATTGATGTGGATATGAATAAGAAAATAGACCAATGAATGTCAATGCATTATAATTGATATCCGTAAATAAATTACGATTTTTTAAATACCTTCATCACTCTTAGTAGGTGTTCAAAAGTTTTTCCGCTCTACTTTAGGTTTTTATTTTAATCAAATGGTATTTCAAATATCACAGTTTAGTACAGAAAAAATTGTCGCATCTTAATTTCACATCGGACTTGTGATTTTCAGCTAAAATCTCTAGCTAGCAGAGTTGGACGTAATTCTATTTATAAATACGAATACGAATTTATTCACATCGTGATTTTCATGTGAATATAACTACAAATTTATTTATACTTCACTTATTTGTATTCACATGCATGCATACAAATACAATTGTATTCATAAATATTCTGAACATACAAATAAATTCACAGAAAAAAATTGTGAAAATTCACAAAAAATGTGAATATTTACAAAAAATCCTGTGATTTGAAAAAAATTCACATAAAAATCTGTGAATGCAAATGTATTCACAAACAATTGTAAATACGAAAAAATTCACAAAATAAGTTGTGAATTTTTCGTATTCAAGACAAATTAAAATCAAATTGATGATGATGAGATTGAAATTTACACCAAAGTGAGTTCTTGTTGAGTTCAACACAATGTTTTCTCTCAAAATACGTAAGGACTCACTTGTGGTGTAAATTTTAATATAATTGTCGTGAATTCGATTTTAATTTTCTTCAACTTGAGGAAATTCACAACTCACTTTGTGAATTTTTCATGTTTATAATGTAATATTTAAAACTCACAACGTTTTTTTGCAAAAATTTCTTTGCCTCGACGCAATGTTTTCTCTCAAAATACGTAAGAAATCACTTTTGGTGTGAATATTAATCTAATCATTGTGAATTTGATTTTAATTTGTCTTATATACAAAAAAAATTACAACTTGTTTTGTGAATTTTTTTGTATTTACAATTTTTTGTGAATACATTTGCATTCACAGATTTTGATGTGAATTTTTTTTAATTCCCAGGATTTTTTGTATATATTCACATTTTTGTACATATTCACCATTTTTCTGTGAATTTATTTGTATGTTCAGAATATTTGTGAATACAATTGGATTTGTATTCGTATTTACAGTAAGTAAAGTGTGAATAAATTTGCATTTATATTCACATTAAAATCACGATGTGAATAAATTCGTATTTATAGATAGAATTACGCCCAACTCTGCTAGCTAGTAGGTACTTCTTTCCTGTTGATGGTAAAAATGGGATTCCTAATATTCGATATAAAGAGGCTATTTTTTAAATGCTCTGTTAATAAAAAAACTGCTAAAAAAGGAAAAAGCGACAAACAGCGTAGAGGTAGTAGTAATGGTCGGTGGACTGGTAATTTCAATTTTATCAGAAAATTGATATATTTGAAATAATTAAGTGAAATGTATTTGTGTTTAATTTCATTAGCAAACAGTTTCCATTTGATAAATTAAATATTTTAATCACTTAATTTTTGTTAATCGATTTAATATCGTTAAAAAATTGAACAGACAGTTCGTGCCACTCAGTCCAATAAACTCTTCGATAATCCTTTAATTTCTCGGAACCAATATTGAGCTCATTTAAATCAACGTTTACTTATTCAATACATTGCGCTCTACTTTCGGTTTTTTTTTCTCATCGAACAGCATTTAAAATATCAAAACCGGTCTAATACCGTATCGGTCTTGTGAAATAAATTTTCAGCTAAAATGGCTAGCTAAGAGGTACTTTTTTGTATTCATGATAAAAACAGCATTCCTAATATTCTCTATAAGGAAAGGCCATTTTTTAAATGGTCTGTTAACAAAAAATGATAGAAAGGGAAAAATCGAAAAACAACATAAAACTAGTAGCAACAATCAGGGTAATTTCAACTTTATCGGAAAATTGATTCGATTTCAATAACGAAGTAAAATGTATTAATATATAAAATTTTCATTAGAAAACAACTTTATATGGCAAATTACATACTATTATTTAATCAATTCAATATTGTTAAAAAAAATAGGCCGTTCGTGCCACTCAGTCCAATAAACCCTTCAATAATCCTTCGAATTCCTCAGAATCAATATTGAATTCAATTAAAAAAACGTTTACTCATTCAATATATTCCGCAATTGGCTGGTAAGAAGTTATCTTTTCCAAAGGTCATTTCTTTCCAACATTTCCAAACTGTTCCCGAAGGTGGTGTCTTCCGAGCGTAAAATCCTCAAAGATATTTCGTCTGCAAAATTGCGAATGTGTGATCGGCCCAAATATGTGTACGATAAGAATCGGATAATCGACGATTCCTTCGCTGGCTTTCGTGCCTTCTCGTGATGGACTTTGAAAAAAAAAAAAAACGAACCGTGGTGATTTCACGATATAATCTCGCACGAGCGAAAGTCCCAAATGAAAATTCGACGTGTGCAGACTGCATGGGAAATCGAAAAGATCGATTGGAAACGGGAATAGAGTTACGGCTAATAAAAGCTCAATGTTCGATTCACCATTCGCTCTGAGGGATCGCATATACCAATTTAAATTGCAATGCTATTCGAATTTGACGCTCTGATGGATCGCCGAGTGCGGATGCGACCACAGATGCAACGCTTGAGGCCTTTTTTCTTATTCGGCCGAGAAACGTTGTTTCGTGCTTTTCATTTCGACCTGGAAATATGTGCAGAATCATGTACATGTGGGTACAATATATGAAATATGTGAAATGATGATTTTGGAAAGAGATGTCCAGAGCTGTAGGGTGTCTCAAAATCACCTGGCGTTTTCCCGTGCGGAAATTGAGTTGGGGCTGTGATCGGGCCCCAATAATATTCCCCTAAGTTTATTCGGGCCCTAATCTGGAAGCCACGTGAGGGCCGTTAGCGACCGGTCACACTTTGTCAACAAGGGCCCTTAAAGGCGCAACGACCGGGGCCTTATAAGTTGCCTCAATGGCGCCTCATCAAAACCATTTCAGCGTCATAAAATATCCGTATGTACGCCCCGTGTGGGCGTGAGTACATGTGTATGTATGTGTGCGCGCGTAGAAATGTGATTGCGTATTTGCATGTGAGCCTTTATGACAAACTGCTATGACAAAATTAATACAAAAAATAATCCATTCTAAGAAATGGATGTGTAGTAGAAATAAAACAAATATATGGGTCTACTGAATCACTAGAATCTATTTCCATTGAGGGAAAGATCTGGAAAACAAAGACCAATTTATTTACTTATCCTACACAGTCGGATAAAGTTTATGAATGGGAAATATCAGCGAAGTCTTTAGGAGAAATAATTTTCCCTATTATGAGTATTGAGCGGAAATTAGTTGCTATAAAAATGTCGAGAAAACCGGTTGGGACTGTTCACACTTATGCCCTAGCATTACTCCATGTATGAGTGAAACCATGAGTAATTGTTTGTATCTATGTAAAAGGTTTCTTTAATTTGATAAATAAATACTGTCTGATGTTTGTCTCCATATTTGTGTTCATCGTTGATTTTTTATTTGCTAATGCCCTTACGCTTTTTCCCAATTTGCGTTCGATAATATTATTCGATCGATGTATATAATCGATTTGAATAATTGAAATACCATCAACCATGTAGCCTAAGCTATTTATACTGGTTTATCGCTATAATAGTCAGATCTGGGCCTATTGTGGAGATCCCTACTTGTTTATCGCTATACTGGCCAAGTCTGGGCCTATTGTGGAAATCCCTACAGGTTTATCCCTATAATGGCCAAGTCGGGTCCTTTTGTGGAAATCTCTACAGGTTTATCCCCATAATGGCCAAGTCGGGGCCTATTGTGGAAATCCCTACAAGTTTATCCCGATAATTGCCAAGTCTGGGCCCATTGTGGAAATCCCTACTAGGGAAAGCACTAGGAATGCCCTGAAAGGCCCTTATTTTTATTAGGGATGCCCTATCAGTTTTCCGCACGGGTTAATTTATTAAGGCCTTAGGCCACAGTAACGGGTATAAAATCATGTGCGAATTTAACAACTTTTTCGTATGAAAAAGTGATTCACTCATAAAACTAATTACACATCTATTTAGTATGAACATCAAGCTGTTAGAAAATAAATATTTTTTTTCGATGTACAAAATGGCCGACTACTAATATTTTCTTTTGTTATCTTTTTTTAGGGGCTCCGCGGCGTGACATTTAGCATCCACTATTTTTTACCTAGAACAAAAAACACAAATTCTCGTCGATCTACATTAGAATACCTAGAAGTACGTACGGAATTTAAAAAATATTGTTTTATTCAAAAGTTGTAGGTATTTGAACTTAAGAAATGAATGTTCAGTGAAAAATTTCGTTATAACGGATCATAAACTGCTCATAAAATGAAAAGATTTCGATTAATCAGAAATTCCGTACGTATTTCTCTGCGAAATGCAATTAGGAACATAACTTTCAAATTTGAAGTAAATCGAGTGAAAATTGTTGAAGTTATTTGTCACGGCAATTGGAAAAAAGCTGTTTCGAGAAGTTCCGAGTAGTCGGCCATTTTGTACATCAAAAAAAAATTCTAACAGCTCGAAATTCATACTAAATAAATGTGTAATTAATTTTATGGGTGAATCACTTTTGCATACGAAAAAAAATAGTTAAATTCGCACATGATTTTATACCCGTTAATGTGGCCTACGGCCTTAATAAAACGTATTATTTATTTTAAAAGTAAGAATATTTTTATTTTTATATAAGACACAAACATGGAGATTATGTGTGGAACACAATATCCGATAAATGGTCGCTTCGACCCTGTTTGCAAACGTTCACCCTTTTGACGAAATTTCCAATAATATTTTGGCATAATTGCGGACTAATTTTATTATCGGGGTATCCCTCTCTGGAAGCCCAATTTGAAGGGTCAGAATGATGAATTTTTTTCTACTGACACGTTGGTTGGAATAAATTAATTTTTCCCCAGCATGTTGTACCCGTGTTTGCGGTTACAATGTAATGTTTTCGGAAGAAAAACTTTCAAAGTGTCCGTGGTGCTGCAGTTGGCATTGCAGTCCTCCAGCGGCGAGGCCCGAAACGGCAGGATCTCTACCAGGCTCAAATGTAATTTGAAACGAAAACAATTTTTTTTTCTTCAAACATATCGATCTGACTTTGAGTTCACGATCGACTTTTCGAAAGTTCGGAAAAATACGAAAAATGACGGCTTCTCTAAAGAAAACCTCATTTTTCTCTTGAAAAACAGCATCCTGAAGTCATTGTGTTTAAAAATGGTTCATCCAATTAAAAAATGCGATCGTGAACCGAAAATGACTACTGTTTAAACGCTAACTGTGCAAATTCAAGTCAATAGTGTGAAAGTTGCTCAAGATATCAATCCCGCCGTGTCAAGATATGTAGTTTCGAGATAATCGCGTTTGAACTCGACGGATCACGGTAAACCCAACGCACACTGTTCCACTAAAATAGGTGTAACTTCGTCAATTTTTAGAATTTCACGGTCCGGTTGGTCTTCAAATATTCTTGAAAGTTCACACTATAACAATATGCAAATAACATTTTTTGAAGTTTTCATAGAGGGATACTCCCTTAATGGTGCGTCCAATTGCTTCCTTGAGCTCCGGAATGGTCTGTGGATCGTTGGTATACAGTTTCAGAAAATCCCAAAGAAAAAAGTCCAATGGCGTCAAATCGCACGATCTTGGTGGCCAATTCACATCGCCGCGGCGCGAGATAACACGACTATGAAACTTCGTCTGCAATAACTATGCAGTAAGGATGCAGCAAATAACAATTCTCATGCATTGCTCGATCGTGTAATTCTCCATAACTAAACTTCAATACTTCCCGACGCCAGTTGTCAAAGATTGATACTCTTTGTTCGACACAAAAAAATGGCGCGCAATTCAAAATGTCAGGTCATTTTGAGACACGCTTCAGGTATTTTTGCATTGAGACACTCAGAAATTACTCCATCGAAAATATCCTATTTCATGCACATTGTAAGTAGTGAAATGGTCTATACGATGCACTCGTGTCACGAGCAGTCAGCAATTCTGACAACCCCATTTATCTTTGAATATGACAAAAATGACACTAAACAATCATTAAGGTGACCTAAAATAGTGCGAGTTCTCGAAATTAAAATGAATTATTATTTAGGAGGGTGCCCGTTGACGTGAATAGAAAATGTTGATCCCGTAAGGTTGCGATTATTCGCGAAATTATTATATATAGATTCATAGAAAAAGAGAGAGAGAGAGGGAGGGAGGTGAATAAGCTGCTACTATAACATATTTATAGTGCATTGAATATTTAACGAATCTACCAATTTCCAAGCTTCCATCCCTTAAAAAACTTAATTCCGAATTGAGCCTCTATAAAAAAGACAATTGTCCGAATAAAAGCGGGATTTTTTTAGGCAAATTTTTGGAAAGTGAAAAATTTGCCTTAAAAATCGTCAGATAATTGTTTATAACAAATGAACTATGCAATATAAAAAAAATCCTACGTACTTCCATAGACAATGTATTTTTCAAGATATATTCAACATTTCAAGTGAATCGGTTGAAAATCGTCTGAGTTATGTTTCCGGCCAACTGAAAAAATGCAGTTTTGCTGTAAACGCCGCACAGCCGCCATTTTGAAATTAATCGCTTCAAAGAAATGTTTGTATACAGTCACTGATATGTATGATAAACACCCTTTTTTGTAATCTCGATATACTTTGTAGTTTTTCTGAAAAAAAAAATCCCCAAAAAGCTTTTTTTCGGCCTCTAGAATGGCCCTAACCTCTTAAGCCATTGAAGAAAAATGATTTTCCGGACCTTCGAATGCAGACTCCGGCTTTAAGAAAACGATCATTCAGGCCTGGAGTGAAATATTTGCATAGGCCGCCCATCGACGTATTGTATGTGAGGGACGTTTCGCTAAATAATTCAAATGATTTGATATGCCTGAGCTCCGGGCGAGAAATAGGATCGTATCTCTCCTTCTTCCCTCTATCATTCGTTGTAATTGCAAACGGGGTTAGCAACGAAAATAACCATCGTGGTGAATATGCAGGTCATTGTTTGCGTCACCAGACAGAGCAAGCTCGCAACCTTTGCCACCAGGCGTGAATAACACATTTTCCGTTTAAACGCTGGTAATCGATCCATCGAAATGGGGCTAAATTCACCGACCATCCAATCATCTTCGAAGTTTGATCGTAGGGAAATCCAATACCACCAATACTCGTTACGTTCGGTTCGATCGGAGAACTTTGATTCAACGTCGCACTTACAGTTCGAGCAACGAGACTCGGTTCCCTTCAGACGTATACTTTCGTTTTTCTTCTTCATTTATTTTTCAATACGTCATCACGGTCGTTGCGGAGCAATATTTCACAATATACGCTTTTAGTCATCGTTGCCCTCCGTTGAGAATGGCAAATGGATAAGTGATAATATTCGTGGTAGACGCAGCTGTAAATTCGAATGACAGTCCATTCAAAAAGATCATTCGTGTGGGAAAGGGTTTGTGTGAGGAAAATAAATGTTCACCTCGTTAAAAGTGTGCAATATTGATTGATCAATCTAGTTGTTTTAAGGGGTTACCCCCACTTGCGATTTTGAAAAAATCGATTTTTTTATTGCATTTTTTTTTAAGTATATGTATCCGGGCCCATACTTCTGTATGGGCCCAGAATAGACGACTCTATGTAAGTTTACAAAAAAAAAATATTCCCTTCGTGTAAACTGAAATTGAAACTTTAAACGCGTTTTTCTCAAAATGGCATTTCTGAAGTCGGTGTTCAAGATTACTCGAACACTAATGAACCGATCTTCTTGAAATTTTGCAGGCTTATTTAATACATAAAAATGTAGTCTTTAATCGTTCGATTTTTTTTTCGAAAAAAAATGGCCGTTCTATAGCCGAAAAACGGCCGTTTTTTTTTCGTTAAAATCAAACCATTAACTTTGACTGTCCGCCATTTTGTGAAAAATGAATATTTTTTAAAATCCTTCGATTAAAGACTAGTTTATACTTATATTTGACTAAATCCATCCGCATTTTTTTTTTAGATGATCCACTTCGCCGCAATGTTGGTCACCGCAAACCGTGTATATAAAAATATTATTTCATTGACGGCTATTTGCCACTAAACAATGTAATATTTTTCAATAAAAAAATTACTGAAAGTTCTTCAAGATGTGTTCTTTAAGATGGTATATTGATCGATTAAAAAAGTTTTGTAGTTTTCTTTAAAAAAATTCATGAAAAAGGCCTTTTTGCGCTACAAGTGGGGGTACCTCCTTAAAGACGATTGATTTCAGTGAAAACATAACTACATCCGCTATGAGTACATTTTAAAAAAACAACATTTGTGAGGGTGCATTAAATTTAATGAAACAGGTACCACTTTGAAGGAGGGACGATATTGAAAATTAAAGTTTACGAAATTTATTTTTTTTTACATTCAAATCATGTCGAGAGTGCGATGGGAAATTTTCCGCCGATTGCAAATGTCCGGAGTTTTCGTCCAAAGCTCGAAATTACGCCGTCTAACAGCGAAAACCGTATTTCCATACCGATTCGACCATTTTTTTTCGAACTTATAAACGAAACATTTAACATTCAAATTTGTTATTCGCGGTCAAAAATAAGTGGCTTCATCGAATCGACGGTCATTTATTTTCTGTTTCGATGTGGAACTATACTCTATGCTTTTGTTTTTCGTTATCGATTTATCGAGCTGCGATGGTTTTTCGATTTTTGGTCGAATTTTAGTCGGGCTATCGATTTTTCCGAATTTTCCTATCCCTTTGCCTCTTTTCGGCCATTCTGCAGATGCACTTTCCGAAAAATCTGATTGAGATATCGAGATGAATCAAGCAACATTTGATGCTGAGTTCTCCAAAATCATTTTTAAAACCTCCCAATAAACTTACACCACTCAAATAGGACCGACGTTACGGACGTTCGAAGTGTTGACATTTTGACGATTCTGGAAAAGTGACCAAAAGTTCGACTTCTACTATTTTTCGGAGCTTAGCCGATGCAAAATTTTGCGTCGATTACGGATATCATGGAGTTTTTATCCACAGCTCAAAATTACGTTGGGTTAATGCAACAACCGCGTCCCTATAAAATTTCGGTGATATACAACGGATGTTGAGGATTTTGAACCAAATAAATGGTTAATTCGTATTCAGGGGGTAAAAATACATCAATATGGACGCACAAAAAAAGACATTAAAAAATCAAATTTTTCATGCATTTTGGCCAAGTGACTTCCCTGAACAGCCCATCATTTTTTTCTGTTTGGTTTTTTGAAACTTCGCTCCGCGCTCATTCCTTTAGTAATCCTTTCCTTTTGAAAATTCCGTCTGATTCATCGAGCTCCGATTATTTTTCGATTTTTGGCAGAATTTTGAAGTCGGACCATTGCTTTTTATTAAATAAAAAACATGAACGTATATTTTACGTGGTTCATTCGCCTGTTATCCCAGAGCTATCAATTTTGTTCGTATACGTAATTATGAAACTATAATGAAAATAGATAATAAAGGCGAAAATTATGCATGAAACAAAATCAGAGTTGAGTTGCTCATTTCCTCATTTAATGAAATCAAAGAGGAGACTAACGTGCCCAACATAGTCCACCTTGCTCCATCCCGTCGAGAATGGAAACCCTGTATCAAATAAACTGCAATTTAATTGTCTAATACGCTAAAAATATATATTTGAAATAAAAAAATGCACTCTTTCAACTATATATATATATATATATATATATATATATATATATATATTGCGAACTTACCGTCGTCCCACTTGTCGGACAATTGTCCATCTGCCTCCTCGAAAAATAAGTCATCAACCTGTCTGAAATTGTTATAAGAAAACTTTTATAAAGTAACAACCAACGATGATCCAATTAAAGTATTGATTGTGGCACGTGTAATGGCGGGATAGGGTCAATGTGAAAAAGAAACTCAGGGTAGTAGTGGTCCGAAGATTGGAAACTCACGTAGGGAAGTGAGTGGTCTCGAGCGAGACGAGCACAAAGCTTCCGCTTCTCTGTTGCTTCTGGCAGGTCTCGTAAGGTCCAATTAACAAACGACCGAGCTTCGCCCTCGTATGACTTGCAGCCGTATACACTGACGCGCACACACACACCCACACACACATACTCACACACACACAGACACACATACATACCATATATATATATATATACGAGTATGGTACGTATACTGTGAGAAGTGCAAGGAGCAATAGCAGTCTATACACAACATGACCAAGCCCAGCTGACGATCGATTAATTTTCCTTCGTCCGAGCACCTGACATAGATATTTGCATGAACAACTTTTTCCTTCTTCCTTGTTCCTATGCATATCCTCGAAGGGCAAATGGCCTTCCACTTCTTCATCCAATAAGTTAATTTTTTCTTCGACAAAATAACTTTTTACAAATATATACTTAGGAAAAATACTTCCATCTCTGCGAGTATACACAGAATAAATATCAGCTCCTCATTACCTTATCCAACGAAAGGCATTACCTTATCCAACGAAAGGGTCTCTCTCTCTCTCTCTCTCTCTCTCTCTCTCTCCCTTTCCCCCTCCTCTTTCGCCGTTCATTTACAATTCTTTTTTTCACCTTCTCCTCTGTCTTAGTCCAAAAATACTTGCGGCTCTCGTGTACAAGAGTGCACGGAGTTAACTCGGCCTTTCTAGGCTGCTCCAGAAACCAAAGAAACGTCTCGTCTCGAGAATTTCACGCTGGGAAGCCCGAAAGATCCTGAGAAGCAGCTCATTCGCAACGACAACGAAGAGTCAAAAAAAAAGAAATCCGGTATCACGAATGTCCAGTTGTCCCGAAACTATGTGCGAGCTCTGAGAAGCAGGAGGGAGATTTATGTACCCAGCATCCGTATACTTGTAGGAGGGTTATTTCTGAGATGGTGTAATGGCGAGATAAAGATAAGTCGTCCAGATCTTCCGTAGGTCTGGCTGAGGAACCGAAATGGCGGGGCATGGGCTCGGCAACAACAGCGTGTCAGTAGCACAAATGGAGAAAGAGAAAGAGGAGTACGAAGAAGTTTTGACGGAAGGAAATTCTCGAAGGAGGGAGAGAGAGAGGAAGAGAAGTTGAATTTTAAGGCATACACACACATGCATATGTATATATATATATATATATATATATATATATATATATATATATACATATGTACCGTTTTGCGGGGCTCGAACCCGCCTGGATTGGTAAGAAATCGATATGCGCGGCGAACCTGCCACCTGCTGGCAGCCTCCATCCGGCTCCTGCAGGTCACGGGGAAAATCCACCCCATTGTGTATCTATATATGCTCTAATATCTTCCTACATATATATACACGCACGCACAGGTGTCTATACGAATATACATACATGCATATATGCACATATGCATGTGTGTGTGTGTGTGTGTGTGTGTGTGTGTGTGTGTGTGTGTGTGTGTGCGTGCGTGCGTGCGTGGGTGTGTGTGTGTGTGTGTGTGTGTGTGTGTGTGTGTGTGTGTGTGTGTGTGTGTGTGTGTGTGTGCGTGCGTTGGTGTGTGTGTGCGTTGGTGTGTGTGTGTGTGTGTGTGTGTGTGTGTGTGTGTGTGTGTGTGTGTGTGTGTGTGTGTGTGTGTGTGCGTGCGCGCGCGTTGGTGTGTGTGTGTGTGTGTGTGTGTGTGTGTGTGTGTGTGTGTGTGTGTGTGTGTGTGTGTGTGTGTAGGGTGTTTGGCACATGGACCGAAACAATTTTTTGGGGGCTGGGGGGGGTCAATTGCTACTTTTTTTCACCCTTAGACCGTATGTGTGTGGGGGGGGGGGGTGCGCGCACATGCGATGGTAATCGAAAATTTCCTCCTGTGTATTCTTTTTTTGCACACATGCTTGTACGTAAGTCCCAAAGATGGTCTTCGGATTTACGTCAACGAACATTTCCAACCGTCCTTTCGACTGTACAGCGACGATACATCTGTACGAAGCCATGCGTGGGAGGCGTCGGAGAAACGCTTTTCACGCTTCCGGTTGCCTTTCAACCGTCTGCTCACCCGCACTCGGAGATCCCGTGTATCTACGGAGAAGTCGTGCAAGCGTCGCGAATCGCTCGCGAAAAGCTCGAGCGAGCACGCGATAAATCGTGACGAAAATGTACCTGGGCGAGCTCAAATGGCAAGGGAGAAAATCGGCTTTCCTCATAACCGGTTTTTTGCCGATTCTTTCGGGCAATGAGGTTACGATGGATTCGTCAGGGATGTGAAATTTGCTCGGTAATTCAGAGCAAGGGAGAAAGGGTTGCCACTCGGAAGGGATCACTAGTGGAATATTTCGAAAAGCAATTTTTTGTCGCCATCGTTTTCGCTTTTTTATTGGTTTTTTAAATTTTATTCGAGCTGGCGGAAAATTGTGCGCCCTTTGCAAAAGACCGAAGAAGGGCGAGAGGGAAGGGCAAGAGATGGGAGTGGTGGAGAGCAAGTGCGAGAAGAGGGGGCGATATATACGAGTTCCATCGATTCGAATCGCTTGGGCTAATTGGTTTGTAGTTTTACGAGTAAGCCACGATAGCGCCGGAGGAGCGATCTCACCGCGAACGGTCTCACTGCGGCTGTAAATACTCCAAAACTGTCCGATCCAACGTCCGATTCAATCCAAAGGTTTCTACCGCTTGCACCCCCAAAGTTCCAATCGGGAACGGCCAAAATGACGTCAGCCACCGAAATAACGAATCTCGCTTCAGTGTACCCCCCCGGCGGCCCCACTTTAAATACGAAAAAAGTGGAACATATAGATCGGTAAGAGTTTTCATTATTGCGTGATATCGGTTATCGGAATGTTATATGTCCATTTTATTGGTCGTTTGAAAGCCGTCATAAACTTTTTGTTACTGAATGCAAAGTTTGTCGAAGTCAGCAGGGTTTTTACGGGGAAGTACCGCAAAATAACCAATACTGTTACATTGCGTGAGACCTTTCGTAAAATTAACCCCAAGGGAAATATTTTACGAATAATTCTTTCCCAGTGGTCACAACAACGAAAATATTTTTCCCTTATTGCTCAATTTTTTTTGGGTAATTATGCAGTTTGAGGACTTTTCCGAAAAATTTGTTGTATTTGGTTGACACTATTGATATTCCGTAGGGGAGGCTGACATTTTCTATTAAGGCGTTACCCCCAATTGTAGCGCAAAAAAAGGCCTTTTTCATGAATTTTTTTAAAGAAAACTACAAAACTTTTTTCATCGATCAATATACCATCTTAAAGAACACATCTTGAAGAACTTTCAGTAATTTTTTTATTGAAAAATATTACATTGTTTAGTGGCAAATGGCCGTCGATGAAGTAATGTTTTTATATACACGCTTGGCGGTGACCAACATTGCGGCGAAGTGGATCATCTGAAACAAAAATGCGGATGGATTCAGTCAAATATAAGTATGAACTAGTCTTTAATCGAAGGATTTTAAAAAATATTCATTTTTCACAAAATGGCGGACAGTCAAAGTTAATGGTTCGATGTTAACGAAAAAAAGCGGCCGTTTTTTGGCTATAAAACGGCCATTTTTTCGAAAAAAAAATCGAACGATTAAAGACTACATTTTTATGTATTAAATAAGCCTGCAAAATTTCAAGAAGATCGGTTCATTAGTGTTCGAGTAATCTTGGTTACCGACTTCAGAAATGCCACTTTGAGAAAAACGCGTTTAAAGTTTCAATTTCAGTTTACACGAAAAAAATATTTTTTTTTGTAAACTTACATAGAGTCATCTATTCCGGGCCCATACAAAAGTATGGGCCCGGATACTTATACTTCAAAAAAATGCAATAAAACAAATCGATTTTTTCAAAATCGCAAGTGGGGGTAACCCCTTAATTTCATAAGTTATGAGATTTTGAAGTTCCCGGAAACACGTAATAAAATAGGGCATTTTAAAATATTTCGACCTCTATATTGGGGGTGGAGGGTAGAGGGGGTTTATTTTAAAAAACCTTCCTGAATACAATGCCGAAGAGAAATGGCGGCGGTAACTTTCCCCTGAACCCCTGCAGTCGTTGGTACAATTGTAGTTCATTCAAATATACTTAAAAACTACGTTTAGTGTCTTTGGGGGGCCCTGCCCCAGTCGCCCCCGCAAGGGGCTTGGCCCCTTGACCCCACCGGGGGTTGTGCCCCCCGGACCCCCTGCGTGGCCGCATCCGACATCTCCCGCATACAACACAAAATAACAGAGGGGGGCACGGCGTATTTAGGAAGGTTTCTTTTATAAATCCCCCTACTCCCCACATCCAAAAAAGGTGTTCCGAAAAAGTTCGAAAATACGCTATTTTACAACGTGTTGTCGTGAACTCCAAAAGCCTATACCTTTTTAAGGGAGGGTGACCACCGCGATTTATTTTCGGCATTGGATTTAGAAAGGCTTTTTTATAAACGCCCCCACCCCCACCCCCAATGTAGACGTCGAAATATTTAAAAATGCCCTATTTTATCATGTGTTTCCGCGAACTTCAAAACCCGAGAGCTTATGGAATCAACGGAAAGTGCCAGCCTCCCCCGACGGAATGTCACTCAATATAATGGAAGGAACGAGTTGACGGTAAAAAAAATTCCCGTCGTTTTTCGGAAAAGTCCTCGAACTGCATAATTACCTTTTTGGCACATTTAGCCTACAAACATCACTGCAACATTTTTGAAGATCCTCACTAGGATTCTGTAAAGTAAACCTGAAAAAAAAAGTTTAGAAAGTGATCAAAATAAAGAAACGAAAAAATAAAGACGAATTTTCGTTGCATTCCAACGATGCAAACTTCAACACCATATCCTTGGGGTTTACAAAACCCTAAAAAGGTTAGCAGCCATTACAGTAACCAAGAAAGTATCCTATTGGCTGAAGCACTAAAAACGATGAGTAAAAAATGCCACACAGTGGTGCATAGGGAAACGAATGGTTTGAGCCACTCCGGGGGTCTCTAAAAACTGAAAATAGCGGATTCATGAAAGTGAGGTCAAAATGAAACGAATGGGATCTTAAAAGCCCCCAAGGACGTACGAAGAAACGTCGCAAAAAAAAATTATAGAAAAAATGCGTAAATATTGTTAGATCCACAAAACCGTAGAAAATACGAATTTCCAATATCTTGAGAAATTTTGGAAATCCGCATTCGTATTCAAAACAGATGGCACATAAACACGGAAAAATATTGAGAGATTGGAAATGAATTTGAACTCATAATTTGTAGTATGTGAAGTTTCGATATTCGACTCTCGATATGTCACGCATTGTTAAGGGCCAAGAAGAGTGATCGATTGTGTTTCGGTCTGGTTGTTTTGGAGGTGATTTTGAGGAGGGAATTAAACGTCGAGCTGTACCAGTTTTTTTTTCTGATTTGTTTACACGTGTTTATTAATCCTTTAAGAACATGTTGAAATAAAATATTTAAAAACAAATTGTTTATCAAGTACGCTTGTACATTTGTTTACATCAGTGCACGGAAAACGCCCCCAATTGGCGACCAGTGTTGTGAATATTGTATGAATCTGAAAAAAGACCAAAGATATTCTTAAGGGGTTAGGCCACAGTAACGGGTATAAAATCATGTGCGAATGTAACCATTTTTTTTCGTATGAAAAAGTGAACGCTCATACAATTAATTACACATCTATTTAGTATGAATATCAAGCTGGTAGAAAATATATATATATTTTTTTCGTTGTACAAAATGGCCAACTACTAACATTTTATTTTGTTATCTTTTTTTTAGGCGCTCCGCGGCGTGACATTTAGCATCCACAATTTTTTACCTAGGACAAAAAAAAATTCTCGTCAATCTACATTAAAATACCTAGAGAAGTACGTACGGAATTCGAAAAATATTGTTTTATTAAAAAATTGTAGGTATTTGAACTTAAGAAATGAATTTTCGGCAAAAAATTTCGTTATAACTGCTCATAAAATAAAAAGTTTTCGATTAATCAGCAATTCCGTACGTAATTCTCTGCGGAATGCAATTAGAAACATAACTTTTAAGTTTGAAGTAAATCAAGTGAAAACTGTTCAAGTTATTTGTCACGCCAATTGGAAAAAAGCTGTTTCGAGAAATTTCGAATAGTCGGCCATTTTGTACATCGAAAAAAAAAATTCTAACAGCTTGATATTCATACGAAATAGATGTGTAATTAATTTTATGAGTGAATCACGTTTTCATACAAAAAAAAAAATGGTTCAATTCGCACATGATTTTCTGCTCGTTACTGTGGCCTAAGTCCTTAACATAAGAGGTTATTTTTATTTTTTGACACGTTTTTAATTATTCAACACGTCCCATTTAGTTAGTTGTGTGGAAACAGATGATTGTATTGGTGTTTGTCGATTAAATACACATTAAGCTAAAACTAGCTACACCCCCTTAAGGCTTTACATCGACCTTCCTAACACCCTGTATATATATATATATATATATACATTTCGAAGATACATGAGAATGCTCTCTCCTATGTACACACATGTCTATGTCCACGAATTCATAACTTGAGCCCTATCTGCAGGAACTTGTATCCCCGTAATATATACTGTGTTTCTCTGTGCATAAATAGGCGCACGTATAGTGCGCTCGCATAGATACACGTACGTATGGCAGATAAGAGAGGAGTGCACGTTGCACACGTGCGCGCAATTTCAGTTACCTGTCATCGTGTGTACCTTTGATGGTAAAGTCCTTCAGAGCTCCATCACTTACATATATATAAGCTATGTACAAGCTGTGTAAGCCCGCATATACCTACATATGCATGTACATATGCATACGTTATTTTGAAACATCTGAAAATAATAAATATATTCATTTATGGCACGATGGTTTCATCGAAAATAATACACCGTTGATTCGTTTTAACGGTTTGATACGTCGAGACGTTTCTTTATTTATCTTCGCCTATGTTTATCTCGGCTCTATTCGATTTAACGTGATTCGGCCGAATTACTATTTCGGTGGTTGAAAAACGACGAGCGATTTTGGGAGGCTGATAAAGATGAGGATTACGGACGATCTGAGAATACTTGGGGTAAGAATAGATCGGTGCGATTGAAGGATGAACTTCGAGAAGGGCGGCAATGCGAGGAAGAAGGGCGTATGAAATGAGGATGGTTAGAGAGAGAGAGAGAGAGAGAGAGAGAGAGAGAGAGAGAGAGAGAGAGAGAGAGAGAGGGGGGGGGGGAGTGACGGTGGGAGGAAGGGAGAGAGAGGGTGGGAGGGGGAGGGGGGAGGGAGGGTGGGAGGGAGGGGAGAGAGAGAGAGAGAGAGAGAGAGAGAGAGAGAGAGAGAGAGAGAGAGAGAGAGAGAGAGAGAGAGAGAGAAATGTACAATATCGATTGTAACGGTCACGCAACAGGCTGCTTCTCAGTCTTGGCCTTATAACGGTGGTCTCCGTCGAGCCAAAGGAACGACGGGGAACGCAAAGGGGGTGCAAAATCGAACGAGTCCGCGGTTACCGAAGCTCGACCAACCCTTATATTTGGGGCAATACAAGTATACTCGTAGGCCATAAACACGGCCCGAATTTCAACATTACCGCAACCATGTCCCACTCTCGTTATTACGAATTCTCTCGATTCTTATTATTTTATTATTATTGCAACGCACCAATGAAAATAAAAAATTAAAGCTCTCAGAAACAAAAAAAACTGTGGCGTTTACTCATTTTCTACTTATGCTATAAATCAGTGTTTTTTAACCTTCTTGAATACGCGACCCCTTTACAAGTAAAAAATGCTGGCGACCCCCCCCCCCCCCCGCCGCCGAGCTGGCAAGCAAAGCTTTCAAATTATTAGTGCCATTCGCCACTTCCTACCTATGTGAAATAGTAGTTCAGTAAAAGGGACGAAAACCCACCACTTTTAGCGTAGAATTAGAATTTTTTACTGAAGCTAGATGGTTGCATACTAAAAGTAATCCCAATGAAATATTGCCCCTCAACTCGCCCCAACCCTAAGCAATAGGGTTTGAAAACGTGAGGATCGCCGTATCTCGATAATTAATAGCCCGATCAAAAAATGTTTGAAACAAAAGTTGTTTGGAATAATAAAAAACGTATAAAGTCGACTGAAGTCCAACCCCCTGTCTTTGTAAATAGCGGCAGCTCCCTTTTTTCTGTCGAAAATTGAGTTTTTACTTTAAGACGCTATACGAGTGTGAACGCTGAAAAATTGGGTGATTTTCGGGAATTTTTTGGAAGAAAAGTACTCAATGAAATTTTAGGAAAATTAAGGATATATTTTTCGGAAATTATAGAAATATAGTTTCGGAAAATTAAGAATATATTTTGCCATATTTTACCTCTATTGCATCATTTTTACATAGAAAAATATTGAGATCCAAGCGACTTATGCGCTGCCTTCGGAGGCGCCAAAAAAAAGTTCCTCTACTGCTGACATGATTCCGGCAGATTAAGTAGCTGAAACCGAAAAAGGAAAAAATGTCGTTGAACTGGAAGGAATTTCCTGTCCAATGACGTAGAATTTTCGAAAAATATCAAAATCTAACAAAATAGCGTAATTATGAAAAAAAGTATGTTTTCTTGCCCATAAAATGGTCGTTTTTTTTCAATGCAAAACGTCAATTTTAATATAATCAAAAATATGCTACGTCATTGTAGAGTAAATATATTCAAAAGTACTCAGTTCAAATTTTCAAGTTAATCGAATAATTGCTCTTTGAGTTACAATGTCAGCAAATTTGAAAAATCTCATTTCGAGAAAAACGCGTTTGAAGATTTAACCGTCGATTTTTGCAAGATTAAATGATATTGATATAAATGATATAAATGATAATGATATTCTTGAAAGTATAAACTTTCGAAAAAGGCAAAAAAAATCGATTTTCTGAAAGTGACACAGTGATATAGCCCCTTAAACCTTGCCAATTACACAAAACGTCATATTTTCTAAATCCCCTGCGTATTTCTCTAGCTATACTTATGTAAATTAATAGATTTTTTTTAAATTTTTTTCCCACATTGACATTTGCGTCAGTTATACTGCGTGCCGGAGAACGTCTCAAATTCGACATGCCTCGCAAGAAAGGCTCCACCGCCACCATTTGGCACAATTTTTCCATATAATTTTTTTTCTCCCTCGTAGATATGGCTAGTGACATCCTTGAGTATTATCATCCTCTTACTTGTTCTTCCACCAAAATAAAACGCGAAAAATCGCTTAACCTCAAACGTTCACAGTGGTGTAAGCCCTTGAAGGGAAATTACATCCGCTTTTATTAAATTAAAATAGTCGCCTTTGAATTTGTAAAAATAAAACTTTTGAAGGAGATGTGGTTAAAAGTTTTTAACAAGCAGGACATTTTTTATCTTTTTTGAGTTCGGCATTTGTTTATAAAAAAACAAGAGGTTTAGAAAAAATAGGTATTGAGAAAGATTAGCAAAGAATGATGAAGGAAAAAACAGCCGTATGTTAGAGCTCGTCACTCGACATGATGTCTTTTCGATAATATCCATATATATATATACACTCGGGTGTACACCCACGCATTTGTCAGTATGGATACACAGCTGATAAGAGAGGAGTACATAAGCTACGTCAAAGGTCGCACGAACCAGCGTAGCCGCACTCGAGTGATAGTGGAAATACCTGTTGGGAACGTTGGAGCAGAAATTAACATCGTGCGATCGGACAAGTGAAAAGGTACGTGAATGGTCAGGCAGATCGGTGGCGTGGCGAAAGAAATCACACGATAAAAACGTTCTATATCATTTCCTAGACTATAGTCTCGTCACAATGTTTTTCGTTGTGAATTGGAAGAAAAAGCAGTGAAGCTCAACTGCCTTGAATGCGGGTCAAAAAATGACTTGAGAATACTTTGCGCGCTATATTTGAAAACCTTCATAAGTATAAAGTAAAGGAAGACAGGAGCGAAAAATGAAAAAGGGAGGGAATAAAATACGGAATAATTCATACAGGAGTTTCCAAGATACAATACTTTGCTGCGATAGAATAATACGATTGAATCAATAGTGATGATACTATTAAGGCGTCAGGCTACTCTGCCGACCCTAAATCAGGGTTGTTGAAAAAAAATAATTTGGGAAGAATAAGGAAGTTGATTGATAAATCGTTTGGACATTTATTTGTATGTACGTTGACAAAGTTGTGTACCAAATTTCATTGAAACATATTGATAATTAGAAAAGCTATAAAGAATCTCATGAAGAACCTTCGAACATAAGGGGCTCAATGATGTACGTGATTTTCGTCGCCCGGTTAATTTGACACAAAAAAAAAACGAGTTTTTTTTCTTGAAATAGATAATGTTGGCTAAGACTTGACCAAGCTCTTTCGTTTTCGTGTTTCAGTCATAAAAAAAGTATGAATTTTTTTTCGACTCTTCGAGGAAAAATGTCATCTTTATTGTTAATAATCAATGAAAAAAAAAGTTAACAAAAAACCATCGGTCAAGCCTAAACTACTATTACACTGCATAGGTGTACCAAATTTCAAGTCAATCCGTTCGTTGGATGTAGAGAAATCGTGTACCCCGTTTTGAAAAACATAATTTCGAGAAAAACGAGTTTTATTAGCAGTTCTATCGTTGTTATCATAAACTTACCTCCGATCTGTAATTCCTGCACCATAAGTTGGACCTTCCTTTTCAATTTGAGTTTCCTCAAGCGACGAACGAGTGTTCGTCTTTTTCACAGTACTCTCAACCCTTAAGCGATTTGGAAATAACTAACTAATTATTGAGTATTTGAAAAAAATACAGTTTTATGTTAATATTTTCTTTCCACACGAAAAACAACTGTCAGACTTTAACTTTTACATTTATTTGTAATATTAATGAATAATTCAATATATACAAAGAAAAACGTTTAATATCTAAATAAATATTACCTTTTGATCCTCCCTTACGAACGTAGCTGAAAATTCCTCAGAATTCGTTGAATAAGGTTCTGACCTCCCCCCCCCCCCCCCTCCTTCGATCGAGCTGGAATTTTGCACAAACCGACCTTTTAATATTTTAAGACAACCCCTAAAGGGATTATTGGCGAATGGCAATAGTTTTCGAAATATTGAATTTTTTAGTTCTTTTTACAGTAAGGGTCCGAAACCCTCCCCCCCTCTGATCGAGCTGAAGTTTTGCACAAATCTTGCTTTTAATATTTCAAGACAACCCCTAATAGCATTTTTTCCTCCATTCACACCTATATATGTTTTCACGCTCTCCGTTTATTACAAACAACCAAACCCAAAAACTATCGCGCGTCACCAAAAATCCCTTTAAGGGTTATTTTAAAATATCAAAAGGAAGATTTGTCCTAAATTTCAGCTCGACCGGAGGGGGGTTTTGGAACCTTACGCAATTCGTTTACCACCTCACTATTTTCTCGAAGCCATTCGTATTTTCACGTTTTTCAAAGTTTTCGAAAAACGCCCCTTCGGTCACGTTTTTTTTTTCCTTGACATGGATCAGAATTCCAAATCGTTTTCTGCGTTGCAAAGAGATTCAGATATCGCGATTGGGTCGAGCGAAGCAGGTAGTGGCATACAGGAGAGGGAGTTTCACGTCGAGCACTTTCGAGAGACGTTTCATCGATCTCGATGAAATTCCAGCGTCGACACGAACGCAAGGGAAAAGCGATTAACCTCTCGCCCTTCCCGGCCAACCCCTTCCAACCCCTTTCAACCCCTTTCAACCCCTTTCAACCCCCCCCCCCCCCCCTCATATTGACAAACATCATAACCCTTTTCGCTTCTGGATAACGTGGCACGGTGTACAAGGCGTTTACATTCAGCTTATAGTATATAGTTGGGGAATATGGGCGACCGATAAGAAAGATACACGTCGACTTTGACCACACACGTTCTACTTCACGGCGTATCTATCCACGACTCGCAGACCACGTATTAAAGCTCGAAGGCGGATTGAATGGCTCGAGCGCCGACTATAACGCACGGAGAATTCGGAAGGGAAAAACTTTCGTACCGAAACTTCTCAGCGCTCTTATTTTCGTTTCGTCACACCTGTATATAGGGTGTCCCTCTTATATCTGCCACCCGAAATAACTCGGCAATTGTCGACGTCACAAAAAAATGTTCCAGACAAAAGTTGTACGGTGTGAACGGGACCATCAAATGCGACCGTTTTTTTTTATTTCGGTGAAGGCGCTGACGCACAGTGAAGGTCACGCCCACTTTTTTAAGGGGCCAGTCCACTTTGAAAATTTCAAAAAATCGAAAGCAAGCAAGACTTGAAGAAATCGACGATGATGAGCAATCAGAAGGGATTTTGTACGGTGCAGGAATTGCCGATTGAGTTTAGGTAAGAGTTTTTTCATAGTGTAAATTTCAAACGCGCTTTTCTCGATACAACGTTTTCAAAATCTAGCTCCATCGTATCTCTGAAACTAATAAACCGATTCTCTTGAAATTCGAACCACATATTGTAAACATGATGCGCAACAAGATGACCCTCGATGGTTCTAAAATTTTGATTTTTACTCTTTTTTTGCGAAAAACTGCGAAAAAAACGCGTTTTATTTTACTTTTTTCGTTTTTCATCTGCCGTTTTTTTCATTTTTTGATAAAACTTTATATCCGAGGGTCATTTTGTAGCTGGTGTCATACTGAATATAATGGACTTTGATTTTTTTGTTTCGGAAAAGCCGTTGCCGAGTTGTGATGGAACTACCTAGCCCACCTATTTTTGAGGCGTTACGTTAAACTATAGTTTTTGTACTTCAAAATTAATGAAAATGAATTGAAATTTTTTTTTTGAATGTATTTCAAGACTTTATTTATCAAGTCCAACAACTTTTATATTCATATCTTTTATAAAATCCTCAAAAAAATCGCGAAAATGACCTTTTTTCGTGGGTCCAAAGTAGACTCGCCCCTTAAGGCGCGATATACATTTAATATGATCAAAAAATCGATTTCTTTTTTTTCTATAAACGATAGAACTATATAATATAACTTAAAAACTATTGAGCCGAATGAGTTAAAACTTGGTAGAAATATCGATAATATTGGTACCTTCTACTTGACGAGAATTGTTTTTGAAAAATTGGAAAAAAAACTACTTTTTTCATCCACATTTCACAGAAAGGTTGCGTGAAATGTTGACTTTTTTTTGTAAATGCGTGCCATTTTCTTAAATTTGCATTAACTTCATTTCAATTACCGTCACATAGAAACTATACATGTTCTAACTGAAAAAATGATTGAACTTTTTTGCAAATCAAAGCAACTCCCGCGGCGACCTTGCTGTAACACTCTGCCACAGCTCCGCCGTTTTGATGATTAATTAAATAAAAAAAAATTGGTTTGTATACTTAAATATACTATTAAAGTACCAGGTGTGTAAGTATGAAACCGCAATTTTTGTACAGAAAAAACACGTTTATTGTAATGCTATGATACAAAGTAACTTATTCAAAGTATTGTCCGTCGCTATCTATACATTTTTCCCATCTTTCTGGCAATTTGTGGATTCCGCGCCAAAAGAACTGTTGCTCTTTTGAGGCAAACCAGTCATCGAGCCATTTTCGTACATCTTCGTAAGAAGTAAAGCGCTGCTCAGCAAGTGCGTGTCCCATCGATGCAAACAAGTAGTAATCGGATGAGGCAAGGTCCGGTGAGTAAGGCGCGTGCTGAAGAATCTCCCAACGGAACGACTCTATCGTTTCCTGGACCTGTTTTGCTTTGTGTGCTGGTGCATTGTCATGCAGCAAAATCACCTTGTGTTGTCTTTGTTGGTATTCTGGTCGTTTTTCATGCAAAACTCGATCCAAATCGGTCATTTGTTGTCGGTAGCCTTGAGTATTGACAGTTTCCCCAGGTTTCAGCAGCTCGTAGTAGATTACGCCCTTCTGATCCCACCAAACACACAGCATTGTCTTTCGTCCGTAGCGGTTTGGTCTTGCCGTCGATGTTGATGGTTCACCCGGAGTAACCCATGACTTTTTGCGCTTAGGATTCTCGAAATATATCCACTTTTCATCGCCAGTCACAATTCGATGGAGAAATGACTTTCTTTTGAACCTGGCGAGCAGCATTTCGCATGATGTTTTGCGGGTTTCCTGCTGTCTTTCGTTGAGTTCATGTGGAACCCATTTCCCCACCTTTTGTATCTTTCCCATGGCTTTCAACCGAAGGGAGATGGCTTCTCGGGTCACCTTTAACTGATCCGCCAGTTGTTGTTGTGTTTGAGCGTCGTCTTCGTCCAACAAGGCTTGCAGGTCAGCGTCTTCAAACTTTTTCGGTGGTCTTCCACGTTCTTCGTTCCTCACGTCAAAATCGCCACTTTTGAACCGTTTGAACCACTCGAAACACTGTGTTTTACCGAGAGCATGCTCACCAAACGCCTCCACAAACATTCGATGCGATTCGGCTGCGGTTTTCTTCAGATGAAAACAGAAAAGTAGTGCTGTCCGCAAATCGTAATTTGTTGGCACAAAACTCGACATGTTTATCTCTAATAAACTAATGCTACTGAATGAAACTCGTGTTATTGTGAGTTGGAAATCTTTTTCGGATATCAATACAATAACAAGACACCGCTGACGTCATGTGTCGGTAACTGCATCGACATCTAGCGCCACCTATGGGCAAATTCCGGTTTCATACTTACACACCTGGTATACCTGGAGTTTGATAATTGTAGAATAATTGTTTCGTAGTTTAAGGGGCTATACCAGTGTGGCACTTTCAAAAAATTTCAAGGCCGCATCTCTACCATTTTATCTTGCAAAAATCGAAAGATGAATCTTTAAACGCGTGTTTCTCGAAATTAGATTTTTCAAATTTGCTGATTTTTCAAAGAGAAATTATCCGATTGACTTGAAATTTGGACTGAGTACTCTTGAATATATTTACTCTACAATGACGTAGGATATTTTTGATTGAATGAGAATTGACGATTTGGCATTGAAAAAAACGACCATTTTATAGGCAAGAAAACAGACTTTTTTCATAACTACGCCATTTTGTTAGATTTTGATATTTTTCGAAAATCCTACGTCATTGTACAGGAAATACCTTCCAGCTTAACGACATTTTTTCCTTTTTCGGTTTCAGGTACTCGATCGCCCGGAATCATGTCAGCAGTGGAGAAACTTTATTTTTGGCGCCTCCGCATACGTCGCTTGGATGTCAATATTTTTCTATGAAAAAATTATGTAATATACGTCAAATATAGCCAAATATATTCTTAATTTTCCGAAACATTTCATCGAGTACTTTTCTTCCAAAAAATTCCCGAAAATCACCCAAATTTTCAGCGTTCACAATGGTATGGCCCCTTAAAAATGCCTCAATATTGCTTATTTTTTCCTGTCTAAATGTATATTAAATGAATGGTACATTTTTTCACCCATCTTGTGGAGCACCCCAAGCCGCATGAAAAACATTAGGGGGTCAAAATCGTTCAAGGTCATTCAAGGAGCAGCCCATATTTGACAAACGGGCATATACGTTACATCAGTGTGTACATAGCAAATAAAGGGTATCGCTATCACGTAGAATAGGAAAAGAGGATTGAAGGTGGTGCTGCACCCTAAGCGTAAGCCCGAAACTAAGGGGAAAAAGACAAAACTGTCCTTGGAGCGTGTAAAGAGTAGAGTGTTTTCGGGGAAAACACGTCAAGGGGAGTACAAATGGATCATCCCGTAGAAAAGGACATGACGAGGAAAAGGACTTTTATTCTCAGTCGCAAAAAAAGCTCACCAGAAACATCACTTAAGGCGGGTCCTGGTTTAGCAGTTTTAGGAAAAATCGTTTTTTTTATTGCTTAAGGCGTTACCCCCACTTGTAGCGCAAAAAAAAGGCCTTTTTCATTAATTTTTTTAAAGAAAACTACAAAACTTTTTTAATCGATCAATATACCATCTTAAAGAACACATCTTGAAGAACTTTCAGTAATTTTTTTATTAAAAAATATTACATTGTTTACTGGCAAATGGCCGTCAATGAAATTATGTTTTTATATACACGGTTTGCGGTGACCAACATTGCGGCGAAGTGGATCGTCTGAAAAAAAAAATGCGGATGGATTTAGTCAAATATAAGTATAAACTAGTCTTTAATCGAAGGATTTTAAAAAATATTCATTTTTCACAAAATGGCGGACAGTCAAAGTTAATGGTTCGATTTTAACGAAAAAAAAAACGGCCGTTTTTTGGCTATAAAACGGCCATTTTTTTCGAAAAAAAAAAATCGAAAGATTAAAGACTACATTTTTATGTATTAAATAAGCCTGCAAAATTTCAAGAAGATCGGTTCATTAGTGTTCGAGTAATCTTGGTCACCGACTTCAGAAATGCCATTTTGAGAAAAACACGTTTAAAGTTTCAATTTCAGTTTACACGAAGAAAATATTTTTTTTTTGTAAACTTACATAGAATCATCTATTCCGGGCATCAAAAAAAACTGCACTTCAAATTGCACTTCAAAAAAATGTAATAAAAAAAATCGATTTTTTCAAAATCGCAAGTGGGGGTAACCCCTTAATGGGGTATCCCTCTCCGGAAGCCCAATTTGAAGGGTCAGAATTATTTTTTTCTAGTTACACATTGGTATGGAATAAATTCATTTTTGGCGTGGTGCTGCAGTTGGCGTTGCAGTCTTCCAGCGGCTAGGCCCGAAACGGCGGGATCTCTACCAGGCTCAAATGTAACCTAAAACGAAAGCAAACAAAACGTCTTCAAATATATCCAACCGGCTATGGGTGCACGATCCACATTTCGAAATTTTGAAAAACACGAAAAATAACAGCTTCTCCAAAGAAACCCTCATTTTTCTCTTGAGAAACAGCATGCTGAAGTCATTGTTATTAACAAATGGTTCATCCAATGAAAAAATGCGATCGAGAACCCAAAATGACTACTGTTTGAACGCTAACTGTGCAAATTCAAGTCAATAGTGTGAAAGTTACTCAAGACATCAATCCCGCCGTGTCAAGATACGTAGTTTCGAGATAATCGCGTTCAACCTCGTCATATCGCGGTAAACCCGACGCACACTGTTCCACTAAAATAGGTGTAACTTCGTCAATTTTCAGAATTTCAGGGTCCGGTTGGTCTTCAAATATTCTTGAAAGTCGACACTATAACAATATGCAAAAAAATTGAAGTTTCCAGAGAGGGATACCCCCTTAATGGTGCGTCCAATTGCTTCCTTGAGCTCCGGAATAGTCTATGGATCATTGGTATACACTTTCAGAAAATCCCAAAAAAAAGTCAAAAGGGGTAACGTCGTCAATTTTTTAGAATTTCAGGGTTCGGTTTGCCTGAAATATTCTTGAAAGTTCACACTACAACAATATGCAAAAAAAACGATTTTTTGAAATTTCCCGCAAGGGATACTCCTTTAAATCGATAGATAAACTATCCAAGAATATATTCACAAAGTTAAAGATGCCAATTCTAAGTATTTTCGAAGATACACAGCCAAAAGGAGAGGAGCATCGAGCAGGTGCGTGAATGCTCCGCCGCTCGATCTTCTACTCCGAATTTCATATTTAAAAAAAGTTCAAGGGTCTCTCAAAATAATACTTAGAATTTGGAGTAGTAACGTTCTTTAAGGAATCAGAAGGTCTACTATGTGGACCAGAAATAATTGATTAGCAGATCATTAGTGTAAGTAACCAAAAATTGATATTTTCTCCTATCGAAAACTTTGAAGTGCGTTTTCACCAGTTTTCATTTTCACGATTTTCCTAAATTGGCGGGCGTGATAGCAAAAAAACCGAACGACCTATTGAATCGATCCAAAGTTTTTTCTTTTCAGTATTAAATTTTCTTCTAAGTGAACTAAAAGGATCGCAAAAAAAGTCTTGTTAAATAACTGTTATGGCACGTTAAAGTGAATTTTTTTAGTTTTGAAACACTTTTTTTTTAACTTGACAAAAGTTATAATTTCACGACTTTTTCTGCTTTTTCTTAGTTCACCCGGAAGACAAATAAATGACAATTGAAACATTTTGTGGTTTTTTTGTTTCAGTCAAGAATTACGAGCTGCATCTTTCCCACCGATTGGAGACTGTAGTGGCCAGGCGCTCGTGGAATAGGCTGATAAAGCTCCACTCATTTATTGTTTCATGTTGAACCATTTTTTTATACTTTTCAAATACATATTAAAATATAATCGCTTGTTTTTTCTCTTGTAAGTTTTTTTTCGAAAAAAGCTTTTTTTGGGGCTCATAAAGCAGGGCACTGTCTTAAGTGTCCACCTTCGATTTTGTCGAAACTCATATATCTGATAAAGCGTTAAAAACTATTGGACACGTATTTATTTTTATCGGCGAAAAGACGGTTCTAAGGGGGGAAACCACCCCTTGAAGAAAGGCGTGTCTAGGGGTAATTTCGCAGTTCCGGCCCCAACCAGTCCACCGACCTGAATGAAATTAAAACCGAAATTCTTTAAATGAGAAGCGATGAAAAATCCACTATAGAAGTATTGAAAAAAAAATTAAGGGGTGAAACACCTTTTTGAGGAGTGGTTCCCCCTTTAAAGCGACTTTTCCGCCGATAAAAAAATTCGTGTTCGATAGTTTTCGACGCTTTATCACATAAATGAGTTTCAACGAAACCAAAGGCAGACACTTAACTGATGTTCGTCTGCTTAACTCGAAGGACCGCCAGAGCCGGGCCCCGACGGCTCATTCACCAGTGTCAAATGTACAAATAACATCGGGGTCGCGGATCCATGTGAGTGAAGTTCAATTTTGCCTCTGGCCGACTGCAAGCTCATGAACGAACGTACAGACGTATAGGTTGACGAGAATGGCTCGGTGTAGTCCGATATAGATTCGAGAGCCAATACGTCAGAATGGAACGAAATTCGAACCGCTAAATTTATACTCCTCAATGTCTCGGAGCTTTTGGGAAACCACACACACGAAAACTGACAGACGTCAGATTTTTCGTTCTTTTTTTATTCCACGCGTATTATTTCCCCAACCCTTCAAACACTCTCACCCGGTCAATATTGTTTGTGCAATTTGCGAAATCGAGTTTGCTAGTAGTGACCATACAATTTTATTAACGGAAACTTTGTCCTTGGAGTGCCATATTTCGGGTGTTTACATTTTGTTTTTTTTTAAAGGAAACGAGTAAAGCTTTTTGAGCGCGGTTTTTTTCTTGCTTTTATTCATGATATACAGAACGTTAAAAAAAATTTTTTTTGAAAAAAAAAACCAAAATAGCGGCCGTTGCAGTTCCGCGAAAACAGGTCCTCAAATCGCGGGAGGTAAACGGCTGACATCACTGCCCCCTCTTTGTTGATCTGAAACACAAATTCAAAACATATTATCCATCTGTGACCCTTTGGTCATGGAATGACGGATGGGTTTTCCGTTTAGTACAAATTTCGGAAAATGGCGGCAATTTAAAAAAAATCGAATTTTCGCGTTTTTTCGCATAAAAAGATAAATAATAAATGCAAAAATGTATCTATCGAAAAAACGATCCGTCATTCCGTGAAGACATATTTTCTGAGTATGCTCTCCAAATTTCAGGTCGATATGTTAATTACAGCGGTCAGGAGAATGTCAGCCATTTTTAAAAACGTGTTTTCGAGAAAAACGCATTTATAGTTTTGTAATGTGTTTACACAAATGTGTTTATAATTACCGCTAATCGGCAATGCCTGGTCCATAGAGGCATCCCTCCTCTTCTTCTAGCTGCTCATGTTGAGCTCAAATTGATTTTTTAAAAATTTCAAGGACAAAGTCTCCCTTAATGAAGATGACAATTTGATTGTAAAAAATCATTGTTTTTCATTTAACTTCATGTATAATGCATCAAATATTAATTTTCTTTATCAAATTGATATCCAAGTAACCCTTAATCTTTGACATAAGTTGCATTTCAATGCCTTGTCACAGAAACCCCACCCTCGGGTTACCTTGACACTTTTTTAAACCTAAAATTGCGGGGTGGGTGGTGGGACTTGACTTTCTTATACATTTGATAGCCAAAGGACATATTGTTCCATTGGTGCAAAAAAAATGGAATTTAGGATGTTAAAAAAAAGTTACCTACAAAAAACTTCCAAAAACTGTTCAAAATAAAACCATTGTACAGTACCAACGAATCTTGAGATAGAGAGACAATGTCAACGTTAATGATAGATGAGGGCGGTGCGTTATACGCAACGATGGTACGATCGACTCGCTGGGTATTTTACGTTCGCACGGTAATACGATCGTGAATGAGTTGCGGAAATGGGGGGGGAGGGATAGAGGGCGATAAATAAACGGGTTCGAAAATCAAGCGGCCAAGGTAGAGCCGGCCGAACTTCAGCGACGTTACCAAACGATACGTCGTCCGTGAGAGAGCGAGAGAGAGAGAGAGAGAGAGAGAGAGAGAGAGAGAGAGAGAGAGAGAGAGAGAGAGGACCGTTTTATACGGGTCCAATCAAAGGGGCATTCACGAGTTCTCGTCCATATGTGCATGTGTACGTCCGCATCCGGTTCGCTCGTGAAAACTTTCACGACTGTAACCCAACCCGCATGCTCTGATCCGCTCGCGTACGCGCTTGATTTTTTTTTCATTATTACTATATCGTCGTTATCATCAATCAGAACAAAATCGGGAAAAAAGTAACGCGCTATTTTCACGCTTGATTTTTTCAGCCCCGTCGGGTCATGTACATTTGCGGGGAGCTTTGAGATGTTTTTTTATCGAGAAAAAAAGAAAACGGTGATTAATCTCGGCGCAGGGGCGCCACTCGGAATAGGGTCGAAACTCTGTGGTCGATATTTCGCGCCTATTATTGGATTCGATGGTAGGATAGTGTGATCCTTGAATACGTCAACACCAAAAAGGACCTCCCTCCGTTTACTAGTAATGTAAATATCAATATATATAACACTCAATATTACTTACATAATAATATAAAAACAATTCATAATTCATTGTATGATTTTTTATTGATTTTATACATACATATATAGGAGTATATTAATATTGATTTATTATACTTACACATATAATATATAATATATTTTTGATTATATGACATATAAGTATAAGTATAATATTACATACTTATACTTATAAAGCAAGTCCGGTTTTGTGCGGAGAATATTGTTCGTTGCTAGTTGTAAGTTATATCGTAATTTTAAGAAACCTTGTAAAAGCCCAACGAGGGCATACCCTGGAAATGAATAAATACAATACAATACTTATACTCATTACATATCATATACTTATAATGATGATAATATAATTATCGAATAATTAAATTAAAATACTTATAAATTGTAAGTATAATAATTTTTATTATAACCATTATAAGTGTAATAATTAATATATCTATAAGTGTATGCGTTGGAACTCAGGAAATAAATAATAATAATATACATAAGTGATATGATTACTCAAATATATATATATATATGTGTGTATATGTATATATATATATATATATATATATATATATATATATATATATATATATATATATATATATATATATATATATATATATATATATATATATATATATATATATATATATATATATTATTAGTATAATAATTAAGGGAGTATTGTAGTCTAGAAATAGCGAAAAAAACGTTGTTATTTTATTTTTGTTAATTTTATTTTATTATTCTGCAGACGTTTATGGATACGTCTGTGAAAATCATTTGATGATACTCATAAAATAAGCCGAGTTATAGAAACTATAAGGAGTACGTTCGGAGAGTGCGGTCGAAAGGCAGCGCGCTTCAAATGCGTATTTCTTGAACATATGCTGTTCAAATCGGCAACCACGATATCTTGATAACCAGTTGGCCGTTTGAGGTTACATTTGGCATACACCTCCAGTAGACTGTTTTTCTACGTTGGTGGCAGAAATGAGTCGAAATCATTTATTTTTATATAACTCCTAGAATGGACAGAAAAGTAGGAGAAATTGATAATCAAAGGTAAGCATGCCGGCATTTTGAAAATTGTTTTTTCTGAGTGTGGTACCAAGCATCACAATACTTATACAGATTAAAAATATGTATGGTTTTTTTTCAATTGGGGGCGCTTTCTGCGCACTGATGTCAACAAACATACAAAAGTACTTGATAATACATTTCTTATTTATTTACTTTCTTTAATTTGTACATATTCTTGAAAGATCAACGAATATGTTTGAAATACTATAGCAACGTAACTGTAACAGGTTAACAGTTATTTCATCCTAGGAATCACCTTCAAAAGAGCGCTCTGGACAACAATACTGCCTTAATACTTAACATATTAATACTCTGAAATAAATATAAACTTATGCCTAAAAAGCATATTATTTTTTATCATAATATAATGTATTAGGGGGCGTACACAAATTACGTAACGCAAAATTTCCCATTTTTACCCCCCCCCCTCTCCCCCCACGTTACGGGACCGTAACGCTTGGCCGAACCCCCCCTATTCCGTTACGTAACGCATGCTTTGTCGTCAATAATTGCGATTTTTTTCATAGACATAACTAATTATGAAAGGACCGGGTTTGTACTTATTTTATGAAGTATATATTCATCTAGTTTTATTCAATTTTTATGACAAAATCTTGAAAATTAACCGAGATATATGACTTGATTTGACAACGGAAAAAAAAATTCTCCTCATTGTCCCATCGATATCTTTATGAAAAGTTATCTGTAAATTGAAAGTCAACAATTTATCGAAATCTATACAAATGTAGCTATCGTTATGCGTAGCCGTTTATTTATTTTGGTTTTTTTTACAAAATGCCGACAGTTTGAACATTTTATTCTATTTTCAAGGCCCTTTTTCTGTATTCAAGCAGTCTTTAAAAATAGTAATTATCAAATGTTAAAAACGCGGATACGTACAGCCTCAGTCACTGCGATTACAAAAATGTTTTTTAAAAAATTGAAAATCGGTTGATTAGTTTTTAAGTATTCGCTCGGACAAGGTCGAAAAAACTAGTTTCGAGCAAAACGCGTTCAAAGTTTTCGTTCCCTGTTTCTTGATATAAAGTTACGATTTTTTCTAGAATATTGATACTCACATTGAAGCGTCTAGTCGCGGGCGATATGACGGTTCTTCATCTTCATGATAGTTCACAAAATAATAATAGTACTTTATCTATTGTAAATGATGCCACACCTGTAGGAACTGAGGGCACTAACCAGTCGCACTACCTGTTCTCACTAAAGTGACCATAACTCCGTCAATTTTCGGACTTGTGAATAAAAATATTGCCAACATATTTTTCAATACATGTACTTTCAAGAATTATAAAAACAAAAAAATTTCCTTCAAATTTTGCTTGTCCACGGTAAAATTGCACTCGAGGTTTAAATTAAAAACTTAAACGTGCAGAGATTTTGTCATTTCTGGCAGTTTTAAAATCGTGACGTAACGCAAACCTTGACCCCTCCCAATTGCGTTACGTAATTGACGTACGGACCCCTTATAGATAATACGATATCCATTATATTATTTACATACGTAGATCCAAATATTATCAAATCTTTAATTATTATATAAAAGTATCAATTATTTTTATTATAAACAAAAAAAATCCAAAATATATATGTAAACATTATACACTTAATAACCTATCATTTTTTTTCAATATTGTATATAGTTGTTTTATTATTATTCCCCTGTGTAATCTTGCCGGTTTTTGCGATGTCTCTTTCCCAACTCCCTAGTCACTTTTCGGAGACGAACATTTGTGCATCTCGCCACCCAACTGTATCACGAGCCTCAAGGTCCTAAAACATTTTCCTCCTCATTAAATGCTCGCGCGTGACTAACTGCACTTTGTGTACATTATTCATAGCTGCGATAACGAGTCAATCGATCAAATTGAATAATCACGATGAGCGCTCATCGACATAATCGTTCGAAAGTTTATTTATTCACGGCAACGCACGATTAACACGTGACTGTGTAATTGTCATTTTTGGTGTAGCCTGTATATCGGGCTTGACAAAAAGAGAAAAGGGACGAGGAGTGGAGGGAATGGCTGACAGGGATAGGAAGGACAAGTTTCGACGAGGAGGGGACCGAAGAATGAGGGGAACGGTGGGAATATCCGACTGATTATAATTGAAGCTCGCGTCCGGACGAGCGACAAAGGGATTATTCGGGGCTTGCGATCGCACGATAATGCGCCTCTATTTCCTCTGCTCCCCATACATACGTACGTCTATGCATACGTACACACGTAGCTGTACTCACATATATATATACATATATATATATAGGGCATTCCATGCCAAATCAACCACTTTTAGACCCGACCCCTTTTTTATTTAGCTGAAATTTAAATATGTTATTGTTCCCTTCTAAAAACGATTGTGTGATTTTTTCCAATTTTTTTTTACGTAATCGAAAATGTGTCTCAAGTTTTTTTAAAAATTCGACGTTTTTTTTTCGAATGCTCATAATTTTCTGAACGATTGAGCATAAAAGATCTTTTTTTTATATTTTTTTATTGTGAAATGTACTCTATGAAAAAAAAAGGTTTGAAAAATATGCGAAGTCATCTTCGATATCATTTTCTAGTTTTTGGAAAAAAACACGAATTTTTTGAAGTTCGACATTTTTCTTTTTTAATTTTTTTTTTTAATAAAAATTGTGATAAATTTAGGGTTTTTTGCCGTAAGACCCATCATGGTGAGATTTTTTTCTTTTTGTTTTCTGAAGTGAAAAACGTTTAGTCTTGATTCTTTGAAAATTTAGCTTTTTTATATGTGGAAATAATTTTAAATGGTTAGTCCTATTGCATACTTTGTATATAATATTGACACATTATAAAAGTTTTCCAATCATTCTTAATCATTATAGCAGCAAATTTAAATACTACTTGTGAGAATTACTGAAAAAATACATTAATCCAAACGAAACAGTACACCGTCATTCTTTTTAAAACGATGTAATTGATTGATTGACATTATTGAATCATAGAAAACAGCTAAATTCTGAAAAAATCAAAAATGGTAAATGTTTCAATAAAAAAATAGAAATTAAAATCTTACCAAGATGGGCCTTGCGGCAAAAAACGCTAAAATAATCATATTTTTTTATCAAAAAAAAACCAACGATGAAATATTCCAAACCATGAAAAATTGGTATTTTTTTCCACAAGAATAAAAAATTATATCGAAAATGACTGAATATTTGTAGAATATTTTTTTCATAAAGTACATTTCAAAACAAGATATTTACAAAAAATCCTAGTTGGACAATTTTTCTGAAAGTTATGAGCATTAAAGAAAAAAAACGTCGAATTTTTAAAAAATTCCCTATATGTTTCTGATAATGTATAAAAAATTGAAAAAAACACACGAGCGTTTGCAGAAGGATACAATAACACATTTAAATTTCAGCCAAATTAAAAGGGGTTGTGTGTAAAAGTGGTCGATTCGGCGTGGACGTGTATCCATTTATTCATACATACGTACATGCACACGTACGTACGGCGCTTGCTGTCTCGTGTCTCGTTATAATCGATATCGAAATACACTGCTCGCCATACAATTTGCAATCTGCTTGTTATATCACGGCAAACTCTGTTCATCGAAACGAAGTTTCGTTCGTTTCATATCGTGCGAGCTTTTATTTTGACGTAAAGTTTCTAACAAATTTGATTTTTATTTTATAGAGGCCAATTTTCCATTTATAGTTCGTGACAACGAAGCGAAAGCTCCCTCTGAGCATTTTTTCTCTCTGTTTCTCTCTGCCTGGCTCTTGATCACTCTTCCCCTCTCTCTCTCTCTCTCTCTCTCTCTCTCTCCCTCTCTCTCTCTCTCTCTCTCTCTCTCTCTCTCTCTCTCTCTCTCTCTCTCACTCTCTCTCTCTCTCTCTCTCTCTCTCTCTCTCTTCTGTCCCTCCCTGTCTCTCTGTCGATCCGCTCAAAAAAGACGTCGCATGCAATACGACGATAATTCATTTGGGCGACACAATTCTGTAATCAACCTCATTACGTGTTTAGTTAATTTTAATCCCCGTGTAAAATCATTGCGCGATGAACATTTCTAAAAATAGTGGGCTACGCGAAAAGAAGAAAAAAAAACGACCGAGTGAATGAATACATGGCTGGAAAAAGCCACGGCAAGAGCGATCCCACAGAGTACCAATTTGCCATTATCATTCGGGCAGCGGAAAAAAGCTTGTACTCCTGCCTCGAAGTTTTTCGTCCCTTGGCCTTTTATCACGCATCACGTCCTGAGCAACGAGGGCTTTCCGGAGACGCGTACTTCTTTTGTTTTCTCCGTCGTATCATCGAGTCTGTGGATATAGGTCTGGGAAAAGATATCGTGCGATTCTCTCCTACGGTCATGTCGAAAAAATTCACACACGTGAATGGGAAAGCATATGAATTTTTAAGGCGGGGTATACATTTAGACAGGAAAGAAATAAGCAATATTGAGGGATTTTTTAAACTAAGATATAATTATTCTACAATTATCAAACTTTAGGTATATTTAAGGGGCTATACCAGGGTGACACTTTTTTAAAAATCGATTTTTTTTGTTGCCTTTTTCGTTTATACTTTTAAGAATTTATACTTTTAAGAATATGTTTATACTTTTAAGTTTATACTTTTAATTTAACGCCGGTTTATACTTTTAGTTTTATACTTTTATATTTATACTTTAAGTTTATACTTTTTATTTTAATACTTTATACTTTATTTAATACTTTAAGTTTATACTTTTAGTTTAACGCCGGTTTATACTTTTAAGAATATGAGATGAGATCTTTATATTTTCAAGATTTTTATACTCTCAGGAATATGAAATAAGATTTTCCAAATTTGCTGACATTGTAACTCAAAGAGCAATTATTCGATTGACTTGAAATTTGAACTGAGTACTCTTGAATATATTTACTCTGCAACGACGTAGGATATTTTTGATTGGATGAAAATTGACGATTTGGCATTGAAAAAAACGACCATTCTATAGGCGAGAAAACTACGCTTTTTTACGAAAGTAAAAAAACGAAAGTAAAAAAGTAAAAAAGTTTTTACGAAAGTAAAAAAAAACTACGAAAACTACGTTTTTTTCATAACTACGCCATTTTGTTAGGTTTTGGTATTTTTCGAAAATCCTACGTCATTGTACAGGAAATACCTTCCAGTTTAACGACATTTTTTCCTTTTTCAGTTTCAGCTACTCAATCGGCCGGAATCATGTCAACGGTGGAGGAACATTTTTTTAGCGCCTCCTAAGGCAGCGCATAAGTCGCGTGGATCTCAATATTTGTTTAAGAAAATGGCACGCATTTGCAAAAAAAATCAACATTTCACGCAACATTTCTGTAAAATGTGGATTAAAAAAGTCGTTTTTTTCCCTACTTCTTCAAAAACAATTCTCGTCAAGTAGAAGGTACCAATATTATCAATATTTCTACCAAGTTTCAACTCAATCGACTCAATAGTGTTTGCGTAATCCTGCACGCCAATTTCGATAATGCAGTTTTGCGAAAAACGCGTTTGAAATTCACGCCCGCTCCGAATCCGAGCGGTGAGGGTTTCGAATTTCGCTTTGAAACTTTAGGAAAATATTCTACATATCCAGTTCTATCGTTTAAAGGGAAAAGAAAGAAATCGATTTTTTTATATTTGTAAATGTAAATCCGGCCTTAAATTACCAAAAAATTATGGAAAAAAGGTATTTAAAATTTTTTTTGTGTTTTTATTTTATCGACCCTGACGCTTTCGCCCCGTCCTCGACCCTTCGTCCATTTCAGAACCGGACAGACCCCGTTGGCCACAGCCACTCGGTTCCCAATGCAAAGCTGTATCGTATTCGCAGGAGGGCACAGGGAAAGTAGTGGAAACCGTCCCGAGCCAGCGGCTAGAGCCGGTTCGACCCATCCGAATATTGGTATCCGAATAGCGCTAAAATAAATACTAATATAGTATATCGATATTTAAAAAAACCGTCTTTTTCTCCACGGAGTACCTAGAGGTGATGAAAGAAGCAGTATAAAACTCCACTGAAAGTGAATTGCAAGTGTCGGAACAGCGAAGGTTACGGAAAATCCGATATTTCTCGAGGTCTCACGCTACTCTTCAATACATAATTGTATAAATATATACACATAGGGAGGACTACCGGCTAGCGGGCGAATGGTACTCTCCAGTACGGACCTTAACGGGGCTAGAGAACAATAACGCGAAAGAAAGGAGAAAAATCCCATGTCGTAGAAAAATTAAGGGGGCAGATACCTTTAGGCGAGGAAAAAATTGCTGATATGTATTATTTTTTTTTAAGGAAACGTTTCTTCGCCATTTTTAAGACTTAGGGTATATTTTATTGACTGTTGCATGATATTTTTTATTAATCTTTAAAAATGACGGAGGTATGGCACGGCTTTCTAAATGGGTTGCGGCGGATGTTGTCAGACGGCGTGACACGTGGCGTCGGCGGGATCAACTTGATCAAACCTGCGACGATTTTTCTTTCATTAACACTCATACGGAGAATATGAACCAAGAAAAAATGAGAAATGTTGAAAATCAATAAACTGGTACGTTTTTAAGGGGCCAGTCCACTTTGGAGCCACGAAAAAAAGCTATTTTCGCGATTTTTTTTGAGGATTTTATAAAAGATATGAATATAAAAGTTGTTGGGCTTGATAAATAAAGTCTTGAAATGCATTTTTAAAAAAATCAATTCATTTTTATTCACCTTTAAGTACAAAAACTATAGTTTAACGTAACATCTCAAAAATAGGTGGGAATTTTTTTTAATTAATAATTTTAAAAAATACCACGTAACAAGAAAAAGTAGTAATGAAACGTACCCTAAGTTTCAAAAATAGTGAAGAAATTTTTTCTTTTAAAAGAGAAATCATGTGTCAGCAAATTTTTTCTTCGCCTGCAGGTATCTCCGCCCTCAACCGATAGGGCTTTAATTTCCTAGGCCGAGACGATCGTGCCATTTCGTGTCGCCACCCGGTTAGTCGTATGTGAAGAATTCCCCGATAAAATCGACGTTCTTTTTTCCCCTTTTTTTCTCTGTTATTGCCCCTGTATCTCGATCATTCTTCGACTCGTACGATTATAATATGTGCTACCTTGGAGCTGGAATTATACGATATACAATAAACCTTGCGCTTTCTGGGTCACACGACAGCGCTTCGCGTTCACATATAGCGGCGTAATCGCCAAACCTTCAATTATCAATGTTTTCCCTATTTTTTATTCCGCCCCCCCCCTCTCTCTCTCTCTCTCGCTCTCTCTCTCTCTCTCTCTCGTAATTATTTCCCCCTACTCGTCTTACTTTCACACGAAATTCTCGCCGGAAGAAAATACGCAATTTGTCGCTTTCTTCCCATTTTTTTTCCTTCAAGCGTATGACCGGAAATAAAGCCGGAAGTCGTTTGATGGGGAGTAGAAATAAATTCAAAGTACAACTGACCGCGTCGGAGCTTGCGATGAATGGCGGAAATAGCGAAGAATTCGAGAGGCACGTCAAGGGAAGCTTGAAAATAAATTTGAGCGGGCAGTCAAATTTATTGATATTTCTTTACGGGTGTCCGCGACGAAAAAATCAAGGTACCCCGAAGTTTCGGTGCGTCGAAAACTCGTTAGCAATGGTAACAGAATTGGGGGAGCCAACGCGGAAGAGGAAGGAGATCGGGAAGGGTTGATAAAACGAAGGGCCTGACGGGGCAAAAGACCCCCCGAAAGAAAACATTATGTGGCATGAAAAATAGCGTGACGAAGGAGATCGTCGAATCTTGGCCACACACTTTGAACAAGAAAAAACATAACGCGATACGGTAAAAAATATTTTTTATTGGACTGAGGAAAAAAGGCTCCAGGTGTCTAAATCTGTCCTTGGGGGAAAGCCAACGAAATATTTAAAAAGGAGGAATATTACGTTACTTAGATAATGATTTCTTCCGTTGAAGTAAATAATACTTCGAATAATTAAACAATTTAGAGTTTCATCTTAAGGGGGAAGATACCTTCAGGCAAGGAAAAATTTGTTGATTTTCCCGATTTTTTTTTCTAAAGGAAAGATTTCTTCACCATTTTTGAGACTGAGGGTATGTTTTATTTTCACTTTTGGGTGTTACATGGTATGTGTTTGATTAACGCGGTCCTCTAGTTTCTCGGCTGTTTTTTTACGGCTTTTTCAATAATTTTTTACGGGCAAAGCACCGAAATAATCAATCTCATTGTTTTGCATAATCTTTATTAACATTTAAATAAGCTTTACAAATTTTTTGAAGTCAAAATATATAATAGAATAAAAGTTATAGTGGCCGACAGGAAGACATCAAGTAAAAGAGGTGCTTGACGGTGACCAAGATTGCGGCTGTTCTGCTTATCTGAAATCAAAAAACCAAACGGTGTTTTAATCTTCATATTTAAGACTAGCGATTGAACTAGAGTGAATTCTAAATGACAAAAATTGACTTTTTTATACACTTTTGAAAATTACATTCTATTTTTTACTCATTTTTTCTTAAGTTTTTCGCTCGTACAAAAAAAACTATCGAAGCAATCATGATAATCCTAGTTCAATCGCTGGCTTATAACATATTAAAGATGCTGTATAAATTTGAACAAGATCGGTGCAGTAGTTTCTGAAATATCGTGGTCACCGTTTCGAAAAATGGTGTTTCGAGAAAAACGCGTTTGAAAGTATACCTGCTCCGTATACCTGCTCCGTTCCAGAGCCGTAACTTGTGAACCACTTCGAATATCGAAAAATCCTTTGGCACACATTTTCTACACATGTTGTAGATGTGATTTATGAAGAAAAAAAATCGATTTTTTCGACCCGAGAAACTAGAGGACCGCCTTAATCTTTAAAAGTCTTTAAAAATACGCGTTGCGACGGATGTCGTCAGACGACGTGACACGTAGCGTCGGCGGGGTTAATCTGAAAAAAGCCAACGAAGATTTTCCTTTCATTAACACTCATACGCAGAATATGAACCAAGAAAACGTGAAAAATGTTGAAAATCGATGAAATGATACGCTTTGAAACAAAAATATTGATTTTTCCAAAGAAAAATGGCTACTTTCTGCAATAAAAAATACATTTTTCTTTATTTTCAAAAACTTTTAAGGTCATGTTTTAGACAATGAGGTTAGAAAGATTAATACCAAATTTCATCAGAATCGGTGGATTCGTTTTTTAGCTATACGTCATGCCAGTTTTGAAAATGCAGTTTAGAAGACCGTGGCATACCTCCGCCATTTTTAGACTTTAGTAAAAATTGAAAAATACCACGTAACAGCCAGAAGTAGTAATAAAACATACCCCGAGTCTCGAAAAACGTGAAGAAATCTTTCCTTCAAGAAAAAACCATGAAAATCAGCAAATGTTTTGCTCGCCTTAAGGTATCTCCCGCCTTAATATTTCTTTAGCCACCTGCGAATGCAGAATTTCATCGATCCAAGTAATTTTTTTCCCGTGTACGAGAAGTAGAAAAAGTTTCGTGAGTGGCGCGCCAGAAGGAGACTAAAGTGACAAAAGTGTGACCAAATCGTCGGACGGATAGATATCGAGATCGCACGAGAATTTCATATGATGACGACGAAAGAAAACAGTGACAAGGAACACGAAGCTGATGCCTTCATGGGGGCTGGAAAATATCGAAAAAAGTTTTTTTTTCTTGAAAAATCTCCGGCTAAACGTCCGTAAGATTGTAGAACATTCGAAACAGATTGGTTCCTGCGCACATGCCGGGGAATATGTTACTCGCTACGGATACGTAGTGTGCTCGGAACCGAAATGGGAGCACGAGAAAACGAAAAACAAGGAGTTGCGAAAAAAAGGCTCGAATGGTATTTTACGCCAGCTGGATCGTTCCGCTCGACTGTGTTTTGAAACGTGAAGCTCGCAAAGTTTCATATCATCTTCGGAGGAATGAGAAGCGTAGAGGCATTGGAAAACGATGTAGTACGAATAAAAGAAGAAGAAAAAAGAATTCACGTCCGCTCTGAATTCTAAGCGAATTCGCTGTATACGCTTGCGCTTATCGAGGCGTCTGTGAAACGTAGATTGAGCTGAAAACCGGCAATTTTGGGATCATCTAGTCGCGTTCCGTTCAATCGAGAAGTCAACGATACGTGTAGCCTAGGGTGACACAAATTTGAACTCAATTTTCCCCCTTTTTCTCACCATCCAATTATCTTCTTTAAACACTGAGAAAAAAACCAATTGAATCAAAAAAATATATTAGTTGATCCGAATAAATGTGTTGCTGCGGAGTGCTACCGATATATGAGATTGTTTCAATACTATAAAATATTGGAAAATGTGGTTGATTTAAGGAGAGATATACACCTAGATGGTCGAGGTTGTTAAGCCAACCGCATAAATTGCCTTAATTAGAGCAAATACTTTATTCTCATATCCATAGAATAAGAACAAATATAAATACAAAATAAAAATATATGCTCATATATTTTTTCGTTAATATAACTCGCTATGTCTCATGGCTTGCGTACGTGACCAAGCGACCAACGCACAAAGCAACTTTGTCTAGGATTAAGTATCGATATTTCTCGGCCTGCATATGCGCCCGAGCTCTCAACGTTTATATAAATATTTTATAAGATTAAATTTTATTGCGCTTCGCCTTCGGCGTGAGTCCGTCGTCCAAAACCCTCGAAACACTGCGGACTGAGTCAGACTAGCGCGTGGGAATATATACTTATCGATGGGTCCCACGGATGCATTCCTAGAAATGCAGTCACGTAAACCCTTGCCCCACTATCGCTATCCGACAAATATCGGCCCTGCGTAGCACGGGACTGACGACCTATAAGTCAGAATCGTGAAATCACTGTTACGAAGAGGTTCTCTCCTAAAGACCTCTACTGTTAGCTGCTACGCTAGCGATACGCCGTACAGTACACGGGATAACACGCGCAAGTTTTCACTAAGAAACTCCGTAAATTACGCGAACGCGTTTGTTGTAACGTTTAAACCATCGCGCTAATAAACCGGAAGAGTGTTATCCGCATCCGAGTTAAAATAACATCGATGTAACGAACTGATACAAGTGTAATTAAATCATTGACACAATTAACTCGTGATCTTCTCCTTTGTGTTAACCTGAAGACACCTTGTTCCAAATCCTGGCAAGCTCTGATTCTTCACCAGTTTCGCATCGTACTCACCAAGGTTCGTCCTCTTTCTGTAAAGACGTCGACTGTTTGTTATAACAGGAGTCCCAAGGAAAGAGACCTTTGATCAACATTTCGGCAAGTATCAAAATACACGTGAAACTCATCTCACTTCCAATATTGGTCCTGATTCTGACATCGAGGAAAGACTGCGCCGTCGATAAAGACACCGTTGGGCTACAGACCTATTGTTACGCGTATTACCATTCTGACACGTAATACAGCCCTGGAAAGGCTTCATCAAAAACTTAACCTGGCGATTCGAAAACCAGAGGTTCTTTATAAAGACGCGTTATCTTGTGATGTGTATTTTGCACAAGGACAGAGTTTATAACGAACGCTAGTTGGATTCGAGTCATCGAGCCATTTTGCGTAACATAAAATTGGCGATCCTGCCAGGATTACCTCAATGAAAAATCGTAATACCAAAAGTCAAGTGAAAACTGGTTACCGAAACTCCACGACGGAGGGTGTAAAACTACGAACATTAAACCTGTGCACGAGTGAACGTTGAACAGACATTTAACTTAGTTAATTTTGTGTTAACGGAAAAGACATTGCCACGCTGAATTTTCCGTAAGTGAGTGACGGACAATTGTGTATTAAGGAACTTGCACGTACCGCGCATCTATAAGACTTCGCTGCAGGAGCACGAGCACGGGAAGGATTGAATAAAAACTGGGGGAGACACGCCTTCAGAAAATAACCTCAACTCCGACGGTATGCTGGATCATCAATCGACGCGAAAAGTCTACAACCGATCGTTGTAACAGCGTTCGCCTCTTCAAGAACACCGAGATCAACATCATTCGACCAGTATTGTATGCGAACACTGAGTAAGAGTAAGTTTAAAATCCCGCTCATTATGTAAGGGAATTAGAGACTCTTGCGACAAAACTTTTCCGCAGTTAATATTCTGCGCACGACAAATTAAAAATAGGAAGTTGTAACTACCTTATTCCCAAACAACGTAGTTAAGTAATTTTGTGTGTTTAACTTTAAAAGAACCACTAGCATTGGAAGCTATGTCCAGTCCAAAAGTAACGAAAACAGATACGGCAAAATAATAGTGTCTCGTTATTACAATAAATAAAAGACCTGGCGGTACTGAAAATAAGTAAATTCATAAATCTAGTGGTGCTAGTCGAAGTTTACCTCTTATGACCAATACCGCCTATTCTGGAATTATTTTGAGTAACAACATGAAAAAAAAAATCATCATCTAATTACTCAACCACATAGGATCTCTGATCACAAGAATCTTTGAGACACACAACATCGCTTGACACTTATTATAATTAATATAAATATATACGTAGAATAAGAACATAGCATTATATATACTATTTAAAAAAAAAGGAGATTAATAATCAACTACAAGAATATACATACATAAACGCAACTAAAATCGAAGGTAATGTCCATAGCAGGAAATAGTGTATCAGGAAGAAGCATTGTAATCGATGAAATCCCTAGTCATGTGAAGAAACTCAAAAAGAACATTTCACGAATCCTGTTCAGTTATTTTCTGTATTATAAAAATCACCCTGAATGGGAACCTAAAGAAGATTTATACGCCCTGAGAAAAACTGAGCAGATAGAAAAAATAACTTGGAATTTTCACGAAGACCCCAGTAATCACCCGCTGCTATTAGCATATCATGAGATACCTCATTCATTAAACCATGTTTTAGTAACCATAGGAAAAAGAAGATTGAGGATGTTCAAGAACAAAATCTTGCCATAGCACTACGTTTAGAAAATCAAATCGCTATCCCTAAGACAAGAGAATTAGAATCAGAAGCGTCCAGCCTTAGCGAACTTAGACCACCACGAAAAAAACAGTCCACAGAAAACCCTATACTTGTAAAAAGTCTTGAAAAAGCTGAAGTAGCAAACTCTCAACTCACTCTCTTGGTAAACAAATACTTTGACGAAGGACTTACTTTAAAAGACAAAGCGGTAGAAGAAGTGAAATTACGAGACACAGAAATCAAACAATTACAGCACGCCCTTCAGGAATCAGAAAACAAAATAAGGATATTGACAGAAAAAATCAGACTGCAAGGACAACAAATCGACAGATTCGATATTGAGAAACTAGATTTCGAAAGAACACAACTCGAATTAAGAACGGAACTAGTTCACGTACAAAAAAGTTACGATAGTAATCTTGCCCTTGTAGAACGGATAGGTCAAGCAAACCTTGAACAGAACGACCTTATTAAAACTTTCGAAACTCGAAACCTCGACCTCGAGAACCAATTCGAAAAAACTTTACAGAAAAAACAAATAGAGTTCTCAGCAAAATGCGACGAAATAAATGAGCTCAGACGTAATTTACAGGAGACTCAGACAGAAAAACAGCAATTAGAAAGGGAAAAATCAAACCAAGTAATTAAACAAAAATATTTACAAGATCAGGTAGAAATCATTAAGCAAGAGGCTCAAGGCTATCGCGAACATATCGAGACCCTTGAGAGTACGAATATCGCCCTACAATCACAGATTATAGCACAGAAACAATACCTTGAAAAAGAAACCAGTGAGACCCAAGATCAATTCAAAGCCTTACAAGAACAAAACGCTCATAGACAGGAGCAAGTAATTAAAGAAATAAAAAGGAACTACGACGTTCAGTTCGATCGACAACTAAAAGAAAAAATACGAGAATTCCAAAAAACTGAAGAAAAACTTATTAAAGAGAAACAGCAATTTGGAGAACAAACGAGGCTAGAATTCCAACAGAATAGGGAAAGTATATTACGAGATTATAACGTAGAAAAAGAAAGGTTAGAGAACACCATCTTAGAACTACGAGTTACTGTTGCACAAAAAGAACAGCATATTCAAAAATTAAATTCTGGTATAGACGACTTAAAACGAATACACCGACAAGAAATGAATACTCTGACTATTACTAAAGACCAACAAGACCAGACGAACGAATACGAAATGCGAATACTGAAAACAGAAAATACTCAGCTCCGACAAGACCTACAGACAGTAAAAGACCAAATGAAAAATCTCGAAACCATGATGAGACAACTTATACCGAAACAAGAGTCACAACCTACCTCCTCACAACCAGACAAAAGGCCATCTCAGGATAACAGACGACCACCAAATCGATCTAATCGAAATCAACCCAGCGCACCACCACCTGGAAATCCAGACGACGACGACCCCGATGACGATGATGAAGACGCTGATAGCCAACCTAACGCCAGAGGAAATCATTACCGACCACATCGAATGCCTCACGACCTACTACCGAACCAAACCGCACCAGCCAAGGAGACTATTGATATAGTACCCATTTTTACCGGAGACACGGGAGAAGGAGCAGTCAACATCTCAGAATGGACAACGAAAGTTGACAGAGCACGACACTGGACAATGCCAGAGCAACAGGGGTTGCTATTGGAAAAGATAATGACAATGAAAATCAAAGGAAGAGCACAAAGTTGCATCTCGAACGTTGATATCTATACATACGACCAATTGAAAGACGTCTTGATAAAACGAGTTAACCCGGTGAAATCATCATTGTTACTCATGAACGAGTTGACGGCATGCGTCCACACTCAAGGAACGATCCAGGAACACAACACTAGATTCCGCAGAATCTATATATCTTGGCTAAATGCTAAACGCCTCGAACTTAAACAAGCTCATCAAACGGATGAATCAATCACCATATATTTACAAATATCTGACAAAGACATCATTCAGACTTATCTGCAAAGTCTCAAGGAAGACACAAGAGCCTATCTCAGAACGAAGGACATATATTCGCTCGCACAAGCAGAAGCAACTGCTCGAGAACACGAAGATTTCAAAAGAAGCATCCAAAGACAACGAGGAATGTTTCACGAACCTCAACCCCAACGAAGGCCGGAAAAACCCAGATTCAACCACGAAAAATCAAGATTCAGTAACAAACCACAAGAAGACAGGAAATTCTTCTCAATGAACAAACCAAACGTCCACCACACTGAGTACAACGAATACGACTCACATGACGAAGAAGAAGGACAAGAAAGCATGACGGAAGAAAAACGACAATATCAGAACGATATACAAGAATTCGACCTTGACTCGATAAACACAACCAGTCAAATGAAAAAGGCACTTGAATATATTATGGTAATGAATCATCCATACAGAAAGTGCACTTATTGCAAAAGGCCCGGACATACGGAACTTTACTGCAATCAGAAGGAAAAAGATCAAGGTATTCTGAGCCCCTTCAACAAAATTACCAACCAGAAAAAGAAAGCCACTCAAAAAGGAAATCAAAATTTTCGGGAAGCTCCGCATCCGAAGAGACCTCCTCAACAGGAAGTGAACATGACAAACGAAGAGCAAGAAAGCACAAGCGACGACGAGAGCATTTACGACGAGAGCACATCTCCGCAATAGATCGAGGACATCTTTTCACTGCCAAATTCGATTTCGAACAGACAACATTTAAAACTCTAACGACATTAATTGACACAGGAGCATCCATTAACATAATCAAAGAACATCTTGTGAAAGAAAAGCACATTATTAAAAAACCCATCCTCTTTAACACGGGAAAAACGACAAATAAAACACTCGGATATACGTTTATCAAATGCAAAGGAAACATTAACGACCGACGTGACAAATTTCATATAGTCCCATCAGACTATCCGATTAGAGAAGACGCTTTAATAGGAACTCCATTCATCCTAAACAACGACGTCATAGTTGACTTACCCCGGAGGAAAATAAGAGTTAACAAAAAATATCAAGAAATAGAATCATCCGAATTCACTGTGCCTGCCGGACGGTTTATAACTATCCCCGTAGAAGTAGAGAAACGGAAAGGAACAGTCTTAGTAAGAACCCCTCAAGGAGACAGTATCCATCATATAAAGGAAGGTATTGTAAATATTCCATTAGCAAACGAAGGAAAGAAGAACATCACTTTTCAAACAAAAAACATTCAAATCTTTGAAGTAAAACCGAGGTTAACGAGCAACAAAACGTACCAAAGTAATAAAAGAATTCAGGAACTGAAAACCAAGACTAGACTGGAGCACATAAAGAGTATTAAAGAAAAAGATGAAATTTGGAAAATCATACAGAACTATTCAGATCTATTCCAATTAGACCATGACAAGCCACCAAGTACCAACTTAGCAGAACACGTAATCGTAATTGACGAACCAACGAAACCCATCAATATCAAATCTTACAGACCACCTAAAATCCATCAGGAAGAAGTGGACAAACAAGTGCAAGAGTTATTAGAAAAGAAAATAATTCAACATTCTCAATCACCATTCAATGCACCCATTTGGATAGTACCAAAGAAGAAAGATGCGTCAGGAAAAACAAAATGGAGAATGGTGATTGACTATAGAAAATTGAACGAAAAAACAGCTCAGGATTCATACCCCTTGCCTGTTATAGAAGATATTCTCGACGACCTAGGAAAAGCCGCAGTTTTTTCTGCATTCGATCTAAGTGCAGGATTCCACCAAATACCAATGGAGAAAAAATCGAGAAAGTATACCGCTTTTAGTACTAACCAAGGACACTTTGAATACCTACAAATGCCCTTCGGACTAAAAAATGCACCGGCAACATTTCAAAGAATGATGAACACTGCATTAAGAGGATTAATAGGAAAAATTTGTTTTGCATATCTGGACGATATAATAGTTTTTGGAAAAACCATGGAAGAACATAATCAAAATTTGATAATACTCTTCAATCGACTGAGAGATACAAATTTGAAATTACAGCCAGATAAATGTGAATACGTGAAACCTGAACTCGAATATTTGGGACATGTTATTACACGTGACGGAGTAAAACCCAACGTAGAAAAATGCAAAGCTGTAAAAGAATTCCCCATACCTAAAACACCTAAGCAAATTAAATCATTTTTAGGACTCGCAGGATACTACAGAAAATTTATCCCGAAGTTTTCATCCATAGCTAAACGTTTGACTGACCTAACCAAAAATTATCAGGAAAACAAAAGTGGACCAATAACATGGACGGATAAATGTCAAGTAGCATTCGACACGTTAAAGAATATCCTCACGAATGATCCTGTATTAAAATATCCGGATTATACGAAAAAATTTGTATTAACGACTGATGCCTCAAATCAAGGACTAGGAGCTGTATTATCACAGGAAGGACACCCATGCGTTTATATATCGAGGACGTTAAATAAAGCCGAAACCAACTACACGACAACAGAAAAAGAACTACTCGCTATAGTTTGGGCAGTTAAACGATTCAGACAATATCTTTTAGGAAGAAAGTTTACAATAAAAACTGATCATCAGGCATTAAAATGGTTAGCTAATAAACCGGACCCTGCATCGAGGTTATTACGATGGAGACTTAAACTCGAAGAGTATGAATTCGACATCGAATACGTAAAGGGAAAACATAATGTAGTAGCTGACGCATTGTCTAGAGAAGCACATATGGAATTACCTGAGGACTACAACAAGGACAAGACATTTAACAACGAACTCATTTATCATATTGAAACAGATTCGTACGGGAACAACCAATATATAATTACCAGCAACATTGAGCAAACAGAATTTAAAATCAAACGAATAGCTCGAAGAAACACTTACAAACAGAGTAAAACAGCCCCTAATAAACTTAAATCAATGATAGACAATGTTCAGAAAGAATTAAAAACTATGAGCACCACGAATGATGAAATAAATCATGTGAAGAAAAGTCAGGAAACTCCTGAAAGCCGTAACCAAATTAATTATAACTTAAGACCAAGAGACTCAAATGCTATGAAAGATTTAGAGAGTTTCAGTGACGAAGACGAAACGAATCAAGACGAGACTTCAGATCAACCCCAAATTGATTTAGGCGTAGAACTGCCATATGACTATTATCAATACTCGACATACAAGTTGTTTAACCCCAACAATTTGGGACACCTTTTAAAAGAGAAACCCAATGTAAAAGGAAAACACTGGATAAAGGTCACCCAACCGACAGATAATAAACCTCAAAGTCTCTACTATCAGATTCTTAATAAAGTAAGATCCAGGCTTACCATCAATAAAATCAAAGGAACTAAACATGTTAGGATATTTACAGATGATGTAATGACCAAAGCAGAGAAGGAAGAGATTTTATCGATATTAAGATTCTTTAGTATCAAAGACCACGAAACACAGTATGAATATTGCTTTTCGACCTTCAAGGAACCTGACTACATAGACAAAAAGAAAATAATAGCAGAAAGCCACGGTACTAACCTAAGCTCACACTTTGGAGAGTATAAAACTATACAAAGAACAAAAGAACACAGGGAATGGGAACGCCTCGAAGAAGACGTAAAACATTATATTAAGAACTGTAAAATATGTCAAAAATTTAAAGCTGTGAGAAATCGGAACATTGCTCCTGCTATTGTACCCGAACTGCCAGATAAACCCTTTGAAAAAATTGCGTTAGACATATTCGGCCCACTACAAAGATCGCGTTCAGGGCATGAATATATCCTCAGTATACAAGATTGTCTAACTAAGTACATTGTATTATGCCCACTCGAGACAAAATCTAGCTCGGAGATCATCCAAACATTAAACGATGATTTTATAATGATCCATGGATCCCCTGACATCATTTTAACAGACCAGGGACAAGAATTTAATTCAAAATTAATGAAGGATTTCGAACAATTACACGGTATTTCGCATATCAAAACTACCGCATTTCACCCTCAAAGTAATGGGAGCATTGAAAGAATGCATTCCCTTCTTAAGGAATCAATAAAAACCATGTGTGAGGGACAGATAGACAATTGGAAAGATATATTGAAATTGGTAGCCTTCGCTTATAACAGTTCGGTACACAGTGCAACTGGATATCGACCTGACGAATTGGCATTTAATAGAAAACTTAAAAAACCATCAAGCCTACCTCATAAAAAATCATTGACTTATGACGATTTATTAAAGAAGTGGACACATACGCACGACGCAATACTCTCAGAAGCACGTGAACGTTTACAATTGAAACAAGAACAAACAGCCAAACGATTAAACGAAAATAAAAATAAACTGGATTTTGATAAGATCAAGACGGGACAGAAAGTTTACCTTCACAACGAAAGTAAAAAACATAAGTTAGACCTTGAATGGTTAGGACCATACGAAATAATAGAAATTTACAAAGATAAGTCAAACGTTAAGATAAAAATCGATGATAAAGAAAAAATAGTCCACCTAAATAGAATAAAGTTATTCTTTTCAGAAGACGAACATAATGAAGATAACTAACGAAATTGATATTATGCGAATGGAAAAGATTGATATTTACTATATTACACACTACGCACACCCAATTTATGATAGAATCAATAAACCAACCTGTCAAAGCGATTTTAAACAATGCGAACTAACTAAAATCAACGTCACAAAAATGAGCTATATCTCCCAATACGATAACCACGGAATATTATTAGTACCAGTGATTGGAAAACCTGTTTTAGTACTTCTACAATGTAAAAACTATACTAGCGAAATTTATATTAAGGAAGTTACGGTGTTAAAAAACGATGAATAAATGTACACTAACGCAATATAATACTAAAACGCTCCTAAATGGAATTCCAAAAGAATATCGATTAATAAACCCGAGCCAATCGTACTTGGCAACAAACTTTTCAGAATTAAGTATGCGCGTAAAAAATGTACCAAAACAAATAGACACCACCTATCTCAAAGATATTGGTCGAGACCTAGAAAACATCAATAAAGACACAGAAAAAGCCGAAATTATACCTAACGACGATTAATTTTGGAATACCATGAACGGACTACTCGATAAATTCATAAAAATTCGTTTATCATCGTTAGGAATAACCGGTACGATGTTTGTACTATTGCGATGCGGAGCAGTAACTTCTGTCCTTAAATTTATCAGAAACGGACTGTTCAAATGTTGTTGCCCCAGAGCCAATAAGAAAATTAAGAAATATGAGAATAAAGCGAAAATAGAACTGCAAAAACGTCAAAAACAACTAGAATACTTGACAGAACGGCAAGAACAATCCAGGTTGGATCGGGAGCCCCGAAAAATATTGTAGCGGAACCAAAAGAGATAAGACCTTCGACATCTAAATTCATTATCGCCGAAGTTCAATCTAACTTGGGGGGTGTTAAGCCAACCGCATAAATTGCCTTAATTAGAGCAAATACTTTATTCTCATATCCATAGAATAAGAACAAATATAAATACAAAATAAAAATATATGCTCATATATTTTTTCGTTAATATAACTCGCTATGTCTCATGGCTTGCGTACGTGACCAAGCGACCAACGCACAAAGCAACTTTGTCTAGGATTAAGTATCGATATTTCTCGGCCTGCATATGCGCCCGAGCTCTCAACGTTTATATAAATATTTTATAAGATTAAATTTTATTGCGCTTCGCCTTCGGCGTGAGTCCGTCGTCCAAAACCCTCGAAACACTGCGGACTGAGTCAGACTAGCGCGTGGGAATATATACTTATCGATGGGTCCCACGGATGCATTCCTAGAAATGCAGTCACGTAAACCCTTGCCCCACTATCGCTATCCGACAAATATCGGCCCTGCGTAGCACGGGACTGACGACCTATAAGTCAGAATCGTGAAATCACTGTTACGAAGAGGTTCTCTCCTAAAGACCTCTACTGTTAGCTGCTACGCTAGCGATACGCCGTACAGTACACGGGATAACACGCGCAAGTTTTCACTAAGAAACTCCGTAAATTACGCGAACGCGTTTGTTGTAACGTTTAAACCATCGCGCTAATAAACCGGAAGAGTGTTATCCGCATCCGAGTTAAAATAACATCGATGTAACGAACTGATACAAGTGTAATTAAATCATTGACACAATTAACTCGTGATCTTCTCCTTTGTGTTAACCTGAAGACACCTTGTTCCAAATCCTGGCAAGCTCTGATTCTTCACCAGTTTCGCATCGTACTCACCAAGGTTCGTCCTCTTTCTGTAAAGACGTCGACTGTTTGTTATAACAGGAGTCCCAAGGAAAGAGACCTTTGATCAACATTTCGGCAAGTATCAAAATACACGTGAAACTCATCTCACTTCCAATATTGGTCCTGATTCTGACATCGAGGAAAGACTGCGCCGTCGATAAAGACACCGTTGGGCTACAGACCTATTGTTACGCGTATTACCATTCTGACACGTAATACAGCCCTGGAAAGGCTTCATCAAAAACTTAACCTGGCGATTCGAAAACCAGAGGTTCTTTATAAAGACGCGTTATCTTGTGATGTGTATTTTGCACAAGGACAGAGTTTATAACGAACGCTAGTTGGATTCGAGTCATCGAGCCATTTTGCGTAACAAGGTCGAGGATTTAGAAGCTATGACCATTCCGTCGACCGAAGAAGACCTACACTATGGGCCTGGTATCGATGATTCCATGTAAGTTGACAAATTTCATGATTAATTCTTTCCCAAATTTTCAAACGCGTTTTTCTCAAAACCACGTTTTTTCAAATCGGTACCCAAAATTTCTCGAAAACCAATGAACCGATTGCCTTGAGGTTTTTTGTGGTTATTCTATACACCATTATCTAGTACTTGTCATAGGATTTTTTTTTCCGTTACTTAGTTTTTGTTTTATAGGCAAAATAATAACTAAATTTTGGCCCAAAAATCACTATTTATGTTCAAACGTCCGCCATTTTGTCATAAATCGATATTTTCAAAATCGGCTATGACAAGTACTAGATTATAGTATCTAATTTAATAATCTTTTTGGTTTTTTTTCAGATGATTTTTGAAGAAACGCTAGTGGGTACCGTATACGCAGATTTTTTTTACGACGCTCTAAGGATCACACAATATCCTTGTATATTTTTCATATTTTTAAATAAAGAAAATTAAACGTATTTTTGAATGTATATACTTTTAGATAATTAAAGCCCCAATCCGAAATTTCAAATAGTTTTCCTTGAAAAAATTCACACGGAGAAAACAGGGGCCTTGTAGCTTAGAATTAATACAGTGCTTCTAAAAAAAATATCATCAAATATCAAAAAGTATTGAATGGAAGATAAAAATTGTAATTATGGTATAGTAATAATGGAGAAATTTTAATTTTAACCTACGATATGGCACGTAAACTGATACAAATAATACATTTTATTCGGCATATTGTGATTTTTTGTAGTATTCAAAAAATATTTTGCCCACGTGATTGGAACAATTAGTTTCCAGTATTCTACAAAAAGTACGGTATAAAGAGTCACATTTTACTAATAGCTTCGTAATATTTTTCGCTATACGCCGAAGATTTATGCTATAGTGCTATAGTAAAATCTATACATACACGAAGATTCATGCTATACGTATAGTAAAATCCATATGAAAATATAGCATATAGGACTCAGCATATAGGCCTCGCGCCTATGCGAGAATAGTTTCAAATGTAATATGCACGCATTATTTTTACTATGCAGCATATAGGACTCGCGCCTATGCGAGAATAGTTTCAAATGTAATATGCACGCATCATTTTTACTATACGGTGTGAGAATCATTTTTACACTTCTATAACAACAAATCTTAGAATTCCGAACTGTCAGTAAACTGCTATCCTTTTCTAGCACTGAATATTAGAATTCTGGCAAACAGTGTTAGAATTTGAGGCCGTATTTTTCTCCGTGCACAAAAATGACCGTTTTTCGGCTCCTAGGCGTATATCTCCCCTTAAATAACATATTATTTTATTTGAAAAAGCTCTTCTATTTTCTGAATATCTACATTATCCTTCAAATAAAATTATATTCTATTGAAATAATTCTTTATACAATCCGTAGATGTATTGCATGAAATAATTAAGCGGTTACTACAAACATTTTTTATTTCGTAGAAAAATATAATCAATAGAATTAATTATTTCTTTACTACATCGAAACGAATATGCCATGAGACGTAAGTTTTCCAATTTGTTTTAAATCTTAAATAAAAAGTGAGCATTAGAATGATCATCCATGATAATAGTGGAGAGAATATCAGATATCCAATGGAATATCCATGAAGAGAATATCAGATATTCAACTGATAAGAACAGGTACTACACTTTAATCTTAGCAACAGGCCAAGAAGGGATACTCTTTAGAGTTTCTCCGGCGTTTAAGTAGATTTTTGGTTCGCGCTACGCTTACGAGTAACGAGCGCGCGTGCAGCTTCTAGCGGTTACTCCGAGAACGGGTGGGGGGAAAAATGTCGAACGATCGATATGCCGATGGGCCAAAATGTCGAATTTGAAAATGACGAATGTTCGAATATAGATAGATCAATCTTACTAGAGCCTGTGAAGTCGAAAATAACAATTACGAATATGAACATCTCGGAAGTTGATATATAGCGAAAAACAAAAATCAGATTTAATAAAATATCGAAAAACATAAAATCGATGGGCCTGTATGCATAACACCAAATAATTCGAGACGACAATTCTCCGAATTAAAAAAATGGCGATGGTTCACAATGCAGAAAATCATTAAAGCGAACGGCCAAAAAGTCGAGTGGTTGAAATCGCGGAGGGTCAAAATGTAGAACGGCCCGAATGGCGAATCGAGCAATACGTCACTTGCGCCTCAGAGTGAAGCTGCGAGATGGCGCTGGCGGTCTGTAGGCTAAAATATCGTAAGACAGTCATCCCACGTGACGGGCCCCACCACGTTCGCCATTTTGGCCGTTCGACCTTTCGGCGTTCTACATTTCGGGCCATCGACATTTTGCGTTTCGATATATTGCTTTTCGCCATAGACGGTATTACGCATATTAGGCACTCGCTATTTTCTGTTTCGGAGATATGGGTGTTCTACATTTTTCGATTCTGTATTTTTATGTTCCGAATTTCAGACAATCTGAATATTCGTTTTCGAATAAATTACCTCTCCAATAAATAATCGTTCGATTTATAGTCATTCGATTTTTTTATCAGTCGAAAGATAAAATTTCGAATGATTTAACCTTCGTTATTTTGAGAGTTCATAATTCTGTCGTTTCGAAATGTTTGTCGTTCTATATTTGGTCATTCGACATTTTTACCCCCACCCTCCGAGAACTACGGGTTCCCTCAGACCTATAATTTCTGTGGCGCTCGGCCATGATGTGGTTGAATTTTTCAACCAAATGTGCAAGAAACAAATTTTACTTTCGCATCATTTTTAAACCAATTCAGACATTTGCTTGATATTTTTCTATCAGAATAAAATATTAATATTTTAATTAATAATGTACTGTAAATCAATATCGGATATGGTGAAAACAATAAAATAACATATTTACTCAATAGAAATTTTATTTGAATCAAACGAACGAAATTCAATTTTTCTTGTGTACTCGAATTAACAATATTCATGTTATGAATTGAAACGCTTTTTTCGTTCGTTGCAAAAATTGCATTCAAAACTATATCATTTGTTTGCGATAATTTTTTAGATAGTTTCAATAATATATTGTTCTCGGCCAACAATATATCTTTTGAATAAAAAAAAACTTTCAATTTTATCATGTTATTGAAGTAAATAGCGTTTTGTTTGCACTAATAAATCCGATTATTACACCAACGATGTTACAATTGAATCAACGAAATTTCATTCAATAACACCAATAATATTGGATCAATGATTTTTTTTCTCAGTGAACAAAAAAAATTGTCGCAAAAGCTGCGAGTAAAAGGATTGATCGAAAAAAAAACCAACGAAAATTTTTCTTTTATTAACACTCCTACGCAGAATATGAACCAAGAAAAAGTGAGAAATGTTGAAAATCGATGAAATGGTAAGCAATGAAACAAAAATATTGAATTCTCCGGAAAAAATGGCTACATATTGCTATAAAAAAAAAACACTTTTTTTCAATTTTCAAAAACATTTCGGGTGTTAGATCATAAGGTTAGAAAGATTTGTATCAAATTTCATCAAAATCGGTCGATTAGTTTTTTAGCTATACGTCACGCCAGTTTTGAAAATGCAATTCAAAAGACCGTGCCATACCTCCACCATTTTTAAAGATAATAAATAATACCACGTATCAGCCAAAAGTAGTAATGAAACATACCCTAAGTCTCAAAAGTGGTGAAGGAATCTTTCCTTTAAAAAAAGACCATGAAAATCAGCAAATTTTTCCCTCTCCTAAGGTCCCCGTTGAGCGGTCACCCATCTAAGTATTGGCTCAGGCGTCGCTTGGGACGGAAAATCCCCAAAGTCGCACACCGACCGCGCGTCCTCTGCTACTGGTGGCTGGAATCACTTTTTTATTTCCTTTTACTAAAGTTCTGTGGCTTCGTCCCTCCATCCTTCATATTGGCCCACCGGAGGGACTCGGTGTTTCGAACTTTCAAATTGGAGATCGATTCACTGTGGAATGGCAGGCCGTACCGCGGGACTCCTTTCAACCCGCCTGCGCCCTCCCGAGAAACTCACAGTCCTAAATTCCCATATTCTCGTTGGATATTTGGGTTTACCCCTTCGGCTTCTAAAGACGAACAGGCCCCTGGTATTCACATCGACTTGGAGCCCTGCACCTAAGCGAGAGTGTAAACGATGATGAAGTTTTACCCTTGCAACCGAGTTATCCAGGTGAAGTATCGTTTGAGGCTCGCATGTCGTTGAGAAAGAGAGAGAGAGAGAGAGAGAGAGAGAGAGAGAGAGAGAGAGAGAGAGAGAGAGAGAGAGAGAGAGAGAGAGAGAGAGAAGTTCAATTTTGAGGACGGCCAGAAATAACCTCGTAATTCATTCTGTACCTATTCCGAACCAAAACACATTTAAGGGGTTTCGACACCAAAATCCAAATTCTTGTAGATGATTGACATTCATATCACTGAGTAATCAATTTAGGATGCATTAACCGGGTATCCCTCTCTGCACTAAGAAAAAAAATCATTGATCCAATACCATTGGTGTTATTGAATGAAATTTCGTTGATTCAATTGTAAAATTGTTGGTGTTAAATAATCGGATTTATTGGTCCAAACAAAACGCTATTGACTTCAATAACATGATAAAATTAAAAGTTTTTTTTTCATTCAAAAGATAAATTGTTAGCCGAGAACAATATATTATTGAAACTATCTAAAAAATTATCGCGAACAAATTATATAGTTTTGAATGCATTTTCTGCAACGAACAAAAAAGCGTTTCAATCCATGACATGAATATTGTTGATTCGAGTACAGAAGAAAAATTGAATTTCGCTCGTTTGATTCAGATAACATTTCTATTCAGTAAATATGTTATTTTATTTTTTTCACCAGTTCCGATGTTAATTTTCAAGTAAATTATTCGTTAAAATATTAATATTTTGATTGACAAGTATTAAGCAAATGTCTGAAATGGTTAAAAAATTATGCGGAAATAAAAATTTGTTTCTTGCGCATTTGGTTGTAAAAATTCAACTAAATCAGGGTCGAGCGCCACCGAAATGATAGGTGTGAGGAAACCCGTAGTTCTCGGAGTAACCGCTAGAAGCCGCACGCGCGCTCGTTTCTCGTAAGCGTAGCGCGAACCGAAAATCTACTTAAACGCCGGAGAAACTCTAAAGAGTATCGCTTCTTGGCCTGTGGCTAAGATCAAAGTGTAGTATCTGTTTTTATCAGATTATCTGATATTCTCTCCATGGATATTCCATTGGATATCTGATTTTCTCTCCATGGATATTCCATTGGATATCTGATTTTCTCTCCATGGATATTCCATTGGATATCTGATATTCCCTCCATTAATATCGTGGATGATCATTCTAATGCTCACTTTTTAATAAAGATTTAAAAAAAAGTTAATTCACTACAATTATAAAACTAAATTAAATTATGACTCCAAACAATAATAATAATATAAATTCTTAAAATAACGGTCAAGACGATTTTTCTCAAATTCGGTGATGCAAAAACTACCATTGTGTAATACAGAAAATCTGGAAATAATCAGAAAATGTTTCACTCACTCGGGACCCACAGTTGACCAATCCCACGACTACCAAGTATCGAAATATCTGTTTCTCGCTTTTTTTTCTCGTATAATCCGCCGCACCACGGTTGTTCGATAATGGCGAGTACAGTCCCACGCTCATTCCTCGGATTTTTATATTCCCTCGAGTATGATCTTTCGGTGGACAAGAGAAAAAAAATGTGACAATCCGAATGACGAGGTTGACTGGAATGTAGAATTTATCTGCATACAGGCAGGGTGGATCGATTTATATGGAGTTTCCCGTTTTCCAGCATGAGAAATATCGAACATCCCTCCCCCCACCCCCATTTTGAACCTTATTGCTTGCCCGAACGCAGCTTCATTCGGCCAGTATTTGTTCGCGGTGAATATATATCCCGTGTACGCGATCGTGACAACGAGAAAATTACGTACTTCCCTAGGGTAAAGGAAGAGAGAGAGAGAGAGAGAGAGAGAGAGAGAGAGAGAGAGAGAGAGAGAGAGAGAGAGAGAGAGAGAGAGAGAGAGAGAGAGAGAGAGAGAAAGAGAGGGAGAGGGAGAGAGAAGTAAAGGAAAAGGCTCTTTTGCTAGAGGCGAGAACTCGCTCGCATCTAAATATCCCTATGGACAAAAACATGTGTCCCAATTCGAGTAACTTCAATGTGTTGTAAATCAATTCGCATCAAGAAAAAAATTCAGTACGACAAATTAGAAAAACATATTTTTTTCACAAGCTCTTCCAAAATTTCTTTCGAGGCTCTTTCGAAATTTTCTTTCAAAGGCTTTTAAGGCTTTATATACGCGAAACGTTTGAAATTTTTCTTTTTATTTGTATTTTTGATTCCATTAGCCTGAACGGTTAGGAATATTCAAAGCGTTACAGAATTGAAAAATTCCAAAAATTGTTAAAGTTGCAGCATTCAGAGCTAGATAATAGATACCGCGCGGCGCACCCGACCGACAATTTCAAAACCGTTTTTCCACGATTCACTTTTTTTTAACCTTGTGAAAGTTCTAATTCTTGGAAGAAGGTTCAGATCGTTTTGAAATTTTTACAACATATCCTTAGTACCATCACCTATCGTGTGAACCATAGAAACGAAAATTTCAATGACACAAAAAAATATAAAAAATAAAATACCGACAGAAAATTGAGTAAAAAAATTTTAAGTTTCGAATATTTATTATAATTATTTTTTTTAAATAATATTGTTGGTTCATACTGAAGATACATTCATTATGCAATTATAACTATGTTGATTTTTTTCAGACACCCACATCGATGCCGAGAACTTGCACCATCAACACGCGCAGCGAAAAAATACATTGCTTTATTATGTTATATCTCCGCCATTTGCTAATATTTCTGATTTTTTTTACATATACTCAACCATGTGCATAAATGATCTGTAAAAAAAATGTTGTCAGGATATGCGTCATTTTTTTTAACGGCGCCTAGAAAAGTACCTTCGAAAATCGGCGAAATCGCGTATGTAAGGCCTTAAGGTAGTACGAGCGCGCAATCTTGATTTCTATAGATTTTGTTCAAATTTTAACCAGACATTGTTCATATCATTATGCATGTTTGAGTGAAATTTCAGAACAGTCGAGTAATTAGATTGGGAGATATTGGGTTTTAAAATTGCAACTTTTAACACTGCAGGGTCAGCATTGAAATTTAGACAGAAAAATTTTCCGTAAAAAATATTTTTCCTCTATAATAGGAAAACATATGGCAACACCGCATCGGTCCACGTATCCAATGACGTGAGTTTTCGCGGCATATTTAAAATAATACTGCAACAGAAATTTTTATTTCGAAGTAATTTTTAATCGAAAAAAGTTATTAATTATTTATGTATGACCCAACACAAAAACAATATAAAATATTAATAATAATAGTGCAAATATTATTTTATGACAACATTTTTAAGTTTAGGAACACGATAATTATTTTTTTCTCGAAATATTGAACAATACTGTTCTGCGGTGTTGCCATGTGTCTTCTTATAATAGGGGACAAATATTTTTTACGGAAAATTATTCTGTCTAAATTTCAATGCAGACCCTGCAGTGTTAAAAGTTGCAATTTTAAAACCCATTATCTCCCAATTTAAATAGTTGACTGTTCGGAAATTTCACTCAAACATGCATAATGATATCAATAATGTCTGGTTAAAATGTGAACAAAATCTATAGAAATCAAGATTGCGCGCTCGTACTACCTTAAGGAGCCAGTCCACTTTGAAAATTTAAAAAAATCGAAAGCAAGCAAGACTTGAAGAAATCGACGATGATGAGCAATCAGAAGGGATTTTGTACGGTGCAGGAATTGCCGATTGAGTTTAGGTATGAGTTTCTCATAGTATAAACTTCAAATGCGTTTTTCTCGAAGCAACGTTTTCAAAATCTAGCTCCATCGTATCTCTAAAACTAATAAACCGATTCTCTTGAAATTTGAACCACATATTGTAAACATGATTCGCAACAAGGTAACCCTCGATGGTTTTAAAATTTTGATTTTTACTCTTTTTTTTGCGAAAAACTGCGAAAAAAACGCGTTTTTTTTTTACTTTTTTCGCTTTTCATCTGCCATTTTTTTATTTTTTGATAAAACTTTATATCGGAGGGTGATTTTGTAGCTGGTGTCATACTGAATCTAATGGACGTTGATTTTTTTGTTCCAGACAAGCCGTTGCCGAGTTGTGATGGAGCTACCTAGCCCACCTATTTTTGAGGCGTTACGTTAAACTATAGTTTTTGTACTTAAAAATGAATAAAAATGAATTAAATTTTTTTAATGTATTTCAAAACTTTATTCATCAAGCCCAACAACTTGTATATTCATATATTTTATAAAATCCTTTGAAAACTCGCGAAAATAGCCTTTTTCGTGGCTCCAATGTGGACTGGCCCCTTAAAGTCGTAAAGATTTATTCGATCGATAACAAAATTTACATGGAGCATATTTTCAATGAAAAAAATAAGACGAATCACGTAAATGAACTTTTAGCTATCTACCAACAAACAGTGCGATGGCAACAGGGCCAATATTCAACCTATCGTATCTCCTGACCTGCCCGTCGAAGTCAATATTCAAATTCTAATATTATGGAAATCTCTCGTAAGTATACTAACCCTGCAGCACTTTAGCCATTATTTGGCTGCTCAATTCTCTACTATCGAGCACTCCCATCATTTTAAGTGGATCAGCCCTACTACCAGATGATATTCTTTATGCCTCGTGCGTATCAGTCGTGCATACATAGATACACTGTAGTCCATATGTACACCGTAGCCCATGTACGCGTATCGCACGCTGTTACATTCCTTCCGTTTGGATCGTAGCGACTCCGTTAGCCGCATTCGATTATGGAGATTCAACGGGTCTGCATAAACTTGGGGCCCTCGCAACGGGTCAATTTTTGATATTTTTTTCCCGATGAGTGTATTGGGATGATGAAGTCGGGATTTTATAGACTATTAAGGCGGTCCTCTAGTTTCTCGGGTTGAAAAAATCGATTTTTTTTCATAAATCACATCTACAACATGTGTAGAAAATGTGTGCCAAAGGATTTTTCGATATTCGAAGTGGTTCACAAGTTACGGCCCTGGAACGGAGCAGGTATATGGAGCAGGTATACTTTCAAACGCGTTTTTCTCGAAACACCATTTTTCGAAACGGTGACCACGATATTTCAGAAACTACTGCACCGATCTTGTTTAAATTTATAAAGCATCTTTAATATGTTATAAGCCAGCGATTGAACTAGGATTATCATGATTGCTTCGATAGTTTTTTTTTGTACGAGCGGAAAACTTAAGAAAAAATGAGTAAAAAAAAGAATGTAATTTTCAAAAGTGTATAAAAAAGTCAATTTTTGTAATTTAGAATTCACTCTAGTTCAATCGCTAGTATTAAATATGAAGATTAAAATGCCGTTTGGTTTTTTGATTTCAGATAAGCAGAACAGCCGCAATCTTGGTCACCGTCAAGCACCTCTTTTACTTGATGTCTTCCTGTCGGCCACTATAACGTTTATTCTATTATATATTTTGACTTCAAAAAATTTGTAAAGCTTATTTAAATGTTAATAAAGATTATGCAAAAACAATGAGATTGATTATTTCGATGCTTTGCCCGTAAAAAATTATTGAAAAAGCCGTAAAAAAACAGCCGAGAAACTAGAGGACCGCGTTAATACACAGTCTGGTGAAATTGGACGTTTTTTTATGGTAAAATATTGACAAACAATGGAGTTATTATCATTTAAACTAAGTGCCGCCGTTGCTGCATGGCCGATCGGCGTAGGCGGTTCTGGCAACTACGGTGATCGCGAATGAAAAATAAAAAATGTACTTTGAGTGTAATAATGAAACTCTCGTATGGTCGGATAGTTTTTGTTCATTTTGAAAATCACGAAAATGGCAAGACGTAGAAAAAAAGTTCGGTTTGTGACAAAAAAAGCAACTTTAACTTTTGTTATTAACAAATGGATAAACATATTTTAAAAAAACATCCGGTGGTAAGATAATAAACGATATGAACGAGGCTCTGCCCGATGTTGGAGTAAATCGGACAAGAGATTTTGAGATACGACTTACACCGTTTCATAAACCGCAAAGTAAAAAAGGGTACATCACAGACGACCCTTCACAAAAATCGTCATAACTCGGTCAATTCTTTAAAGCCAAACGAAATCTTTCATTTACGTTGACAAGGTAAAAAAAAGCGTATTTTGCAGACCCTTCACAAAAATCGTCATGACTCGTTCAATTTTTTTAACCAAAACAAAATTGTTATTCATAATTAACGTTATGACCCTAGGCTATAAATCCATGGAATGAAAAATTCGTTTTTTCGGAATTCTAAGTACATGCAGATTTCTCAAGGAAATTGTTGAACTTGATGAAAACTCGTATTAGCCCTTTGAATAAATGTATGACTCATATCTATTCTCCATTTATTTACTGGATAGGTCAATTATGATTATGATAATAATCTATTAATGTAAACTCTTTAAATACCCGGTGGCAACATTTTCCGTAAATTTGATGATAAAAAAAAAGAAATGTGTGTATACGCGATTCGATCACTACGATTCTGAAACTGACATTCCGCGCATTTATTTTGAAATATGAAATATCATGGGGTTAAGCTGCTGTGATGATCCGAAAATCCGGGTAATTGAAAAAATTTAGTTTTGAAGGGGTAAGATTGAAAAATCGTTTGGACTTTTATTTATATCTACATTAAGGAGGTATTCCTCTGTGGAAACTTCAAAAAATCTTTTTTTTTTGCATATTGTAATAGTGCTAACTTTCAAGAATATTCTAACAAGGAACATCCCTCAGGTGACACCCTTCGATTTTGTTGAAATTTGGATATGTTATAAAGCACCGAAAAGTAAGCGATACGTATTTTTTTTATCGGCGGAAAAACGGTTTTAAGAGCTGAAACGCACCCTCAAAAATGGGGATGTTTTTCGTTTTTCGTCGATAACGTTTTAACGGTAGGAGATATTTTTAAAAAATTCAAATTGCAACAATGTTTATTTTTTTGTGCACTATACATTGGAGATGAGAACAATAACGTTATCAACGAAAAACGAAAAACACCCCTATTTTCGAGGGTTAGTTTCACCCCTTAAAACCGTTTTTCCGCCGATAAAAAAAATACGTATCGCTTACTTTTCGGTGCTTTATAACATATCCAAATTTCAACAAAATCGAAGGGTGTCACCTGAGGGATTTTCTTTGTAAGACCAACCGGACCCTGCCATTCTAAATGTGTACCAAATTATGTACCAAGCTTCATAAAAAAATATGAATAATTAAAGAAGTAATAAACAATCCCGTGAAGGACCTCAGAACGTGAGGGGCTCAACGATGTGCTTGATTTTGCTCACCGGGTTGATCTGAAACAAAAGAAAAATGAGTTTTTCCTTAAAATCGATAATATTTCAATGTTCAGAAATTTTCTTGATTTTGTCCCAATTTTTTCGAGGCAAAATTAGATCATTATTGGTAATAACTAATGACATAAAAATGTTCAGAAGAAAAACGTCGTTCAAGACTAAACTACTATTACACTGAATACGTGTACCAAATTTCAAGTCAATCCGTTTATTAGATAACGAGAAGTCATGTACACCGTTTTCAAAAACAAAGTTTCGAGAAACACGCGTTTCAAGTTTTACTAGCAGTTCGATCGTTGTAATCATAAGTTTACCTTCAATCTGAGATTCCTGCACCATATGTTGGACCTTCCTCTTCAATTCGAGTCGCCTCAAGCGATGGACGAGTGTGAATCATTTTCACAGTAGCCTAACCCCTTAAGGGGCTATACCAGTGTGACACTTTCGACAAATCGTTTTTCTTTTTGCCTTTTTCGACAGTTTATACTTTCAAGAATATCCTGTGAACATTTCAAGGCCGTATCTCTAATCATTTTATCTTGCAAAAATCGATAGTTAAATGTTTAAACGCGTTTGTCTCGAAATGAGATTTTTCAAATTTGCTGACATTGTAACTCAAAGAGCAATTATCCGATTGACTCGAAATTTGAACTGAGTACTCTTGAATATATTTACTCTACAATGACGTAGGATATTTTTGATTGGATGAAAATTGACGATTTGGCATTGAAAAAAACGACCATTTTATAGGCAAGAAAACAGACTTTTTTCATAACTACGCCATTTTGTGAGATTTTGATATTTTTCGAAAATCCTACGTCATTGTACAGGAAATACCTTCCAGTTTAACGACATTTTTTCCTTTTTCGGTTTCAGCTACTCAATCGGCCGGAATCATGTCAGCAGTGGAGGAACTTCTTTTTTGGCGCCTTCGAAGGCAGCGCATAAGCCGCTTGGATCTCAATATTTTTCTATGAAAAAATGATGTAATATAGGTGAAATATAGCCAAATATACTCTTAATTTTTCGAAAACTTTAAGGGGTTACCCCCACTTGCAATTTTGAAAAAATCGATTTTTTTATTGCATTTTTTTTAAGTATAAGTATCCGGGCCCATACTTCTGTATGGGCCCGGAATAGATGACTCTATGTAAGTTTACAAAAAAAAATATTTTCTTCGTGTAAACTGAAATTGAAACTTTAAACGCGTTTTTCTCAAAATGGCATTTCTGAAGTCGGTGACCAAGATTACTCGAACACTAATGAACCGATCTTCTTGAAATTTTGCAGGCTTATTTAATACATAAAAATGTAGTCTTTAATCGTTCGATTTTTTTTCGAAAAAAATGGCCGTTTTATAGCCAAAAAACGGCCGTTTTTTTTCGTTAAAATCAAACCATTAACTTTGACTGTCCGCCATTTTGTGAAAAATGAATATTTTTTTAAATCCTTCGATTAAAGACTAGTTTATACTTATATTTGACTAAATCCATCCGCATTTTTTTTCAGATGATCCACTTCACCGCAATGTTGGTCACCGCAAACCGTGTATATAAAAACATTATTTCATTGACGGCCATTTGCCACTAAACAATGTAATATTTTTCAATAAAAAAATTACTGAAAGTTCTTCAAGATGTGTTCTTTAAGATGGTATATTGATCGATTAAAAAAGGTTTGTAGTTTTCTTTTAAAAAATTCATGAAAAAAGCCTTTTTTGCGCTACAAGTAGGGGTAACGCCTTAATTGAGTACTTTTCTTCAAAAAAATTCCCGAAAATCACCAAAATTTGCAGCGTTCACACTGGTATAGCGCCTTAATTCGATTTCTTTACGGGGTGGCAATCGGAACCAATGGCAAGGGTCGCTCGTACGCGCCAGAAATTTAGTGCCGTATTCTGGCGAAGGTTACGCCGCTAGGACAAAGCGTAAGGTACTGGCCACGACACTCTATAAGGCGAAAGTAACGAAGCTCAAAAGGAAACGAATCATGGACGCAAAGTCCGAAAAATACGGAAGAAGTTAGAAAGAGAGAGAGAGAGAGAGAGAGAGAGAGAGAGAGAGAGGGAGAAAGAAAGCAACGTTGATTTGTAAGAATCTCAAGCTTTTCAACTCCAGCGAGGTAAACTCGACGATTGCGAGCGAGGCGAATCACGCTCGAGATCGATCCCCAACACTCTTTGCTTTTTTTAACCTCTCTTTTTTACGAGGCAGTATCTTTCGCCCTGCAAGCTCGTCATCTATTTTCACCTGCAGGCGCACAAGGCTACGCGTGACCCCGATGCTTCTTTATGCGCGTTTTTTCTTATCGTTTTTTAGCAGGGCCGTAGGTTTAATAAAGTCACGATTTTATCGCTCATTTGAGACGCGTTGCAAACGGTCATGCGATAGCTTTTCCCCAGGGCCATCAACGTCTTCCGGTTCGTCCGTACAGCCTGTAAATCATTTCCCAATCAACAATTTCATTGGCTCATCGTGTCCTTTAAGCTGTTCCTTTTACGAACCCGACTATTTAACAATTAACTGATTTTTGCCTATAATGAAGTAAAAATACATCCCAGTGTGCTGGTAGATATTCAAGCGAAGTTGCCGGACTTTTAAGGGGCTATACCAGTGTGAACACTGAAAATTTGGGTGATTTTCGCGAATGTTTTGGAAGAGAATTACTCAATTAAATGTTTCGGAAAATTGAGAAGATATTTGGCTATATTTGACCTATATTACAGATTTTTTTGATAGAAAAATATTGAGATCCAAGCGACTTATGCGCTGCCTTCGAAGGCACCAAAAAAAAAGTTCCTCCACTGCTGACATGATTCCGGCCGATTGAGTAGCTGAAACCGAAAAAGGCAAAAATGTCATTAAACTGGAAGGTATTTCCTGTACAATGACGTAGGATTTTCGAAAAATATCAAAATCTAACAAAATGGCGTAGTTATGAAAAAAGTTTGTTTGTTTTGCCTATAAAATGGTCGTTTTTTTCAATGCCAAATCGTCAATTTTCATCCAATCAAAAATATCCTACGTCATTGTAGAGTAAATATATTCAAGAGGACTCAGTTCAAATTTCAAGTCAATCGGATAATTGCTCTTTGAGTTACAATGTCAGCAAATTTGAAAAATCTCATTTCGAGAAAAACGCGTTTAAAGATTTAACTATCGATTTTTACAAGATAAAATGATTAGAGATACGGCCTTGAAAAGTTTACAGGATATTCTTGAAAGTATAAACTGTCGAAAAAGGCAAAAAAAACATCGATTTTTTTAAAGTGTCACACTGGTATAGCCCCTTAACGAAAAATTACGGCTCTAAAAATCGTCTCATTTATGTGGCACTTTTTGGACATCTAATAATTTATACACTAAATGACTCAGATGCCTAATATAAACTGGTCACGGGAGTAAAATATTCTGAAGATTCCGTAACGACAATAAAAACAGGGAGTCACCGAATGTTCAAAGAAAATATTAATGACTAGCTTCCCACCCGCGACTTCGCTCGCGTAGACTTGTGTTGAATGCTCCTTAATAAAATGTGCTCCTGAAATGTTTCATTAAGGCACACGTAAAATTGTGATGAAAGGCATTAACACTGTTCCAAGTAAATCTCAACAGATATTTCGTTTACCATACAAACTTTGCCACCCCCTTTCGTTTAGGGGTTGAATTTCGAAAAACACTAAAATACGTGTTGTATTAATTGTGTTGAAGAGCTTTAATACCAAGTTTCATGTAAATCTTCTGACCAGATTTTTTGATTGGACATACCTTTTCCACCTTCTTTCTCGCCTTAGGGGTTGAATTTATAAAAACGCTGAAATATGTGTTTTATAAATTGTGTCAAGAAGCACGAATACAAAATTTCAAGGAAAATCGACGAGATTTTTTTTAATTTCCTGATTCATTAATTGTATCGAAAAGCATCGTTACGAAAGTTTAAGTAATGTTAACCATCAAAATATTATTTCCCATACAAACTTCGCCACCCCCTTTCACCCCCCTTGAGGGTTGAATTTTAAAAAACGCCGAAACATGTGTTTCATTAATTGGGTCACGAAGCATTAATACCAACTTTGAAGTAAATTTGACCATCAAAATATGATTTCCCATACAACCTTTGCTACCGCCTTTCACCCCCTTAGGGGTTGAATTTCGAATAATCCCTTCTTAAACGATGCCTCCAATATAAAATCAACACCCTCGTCAAATTTCACGTCTCTACCTTTAGCTGCTTAGGCTGGACGATGATGAATCAGTTAGTCAGTAAAGACTTTGCCTTTCGTAGATATAGATAGATAGAAGATAGATAGACAGATAAAAACTTGGAAAAATGTGACTAACAGAAACATTTTCGTAGCCGCGACTTCTTAGAGAAAATGTAACAATGCCGAAATCTACCAAATTTATGCGAATTTTTTTATTCCAGTTTATCATTGGGTATAATAATTGATTGTGACTTATTTTTATTAAGGAGGGAAATACCTTGAGGCAAGGAAAAAATTGGCTTGTTTTCATTATTTTTTTTTAAAGGAAAGATTTTCTTCACCATTTTTTAAACTTAACTTATATATTAGAGTCACAAAACATGACTCTAAATGTTTTTGAACATGGAAAAAAAAGTGTTTTTTAATTGCCAAATGTAGCCATGTTTTTTTTCGGAAAATTCAATCTTTTTGTATCGACGCGTACCATTTCATCGATTTTCAACATTTCTCACTCTTGCTTGGTTCATATTCTGCATAAGAGTGTTAATAAAAGAAAAAAACCTCGTCGATTTTTTTCAGATCAATCCCGCCGACGTTACGTGTCACGCCATCTGGCACCGTCCGCGGCAACCGGTTTAGAAGACCGTGCCATACCTCCGCCCTCTTACAGATTAATAAGAAAAATACCATGTAATAACCAAAAGTAGTAACGAAACATACCTTAAGTCTCAAGGATGGTGGACAAATGTTTCCTTTAAAAAAAAATCATGAAAATCATCGATTTTTTCCTCACCTAAAGGTATCTTTCTCCTTAAGCGCTTCTGTAATTAACCCGTGATTCGGGAGGCCCCCTTATGCCCCCCTCCCCAAATACGTTCCTCCGCAAGATACCTTAAGCCCTTAGGCCAGTCTAGAGGCTGAAAAAATAGGATTTTTGGGGATTTTTTTTCCAGAAAAACTACAAAGTAAATCGAGATTACAAAAAAAGGGGGTTTATCATACATCTCAGTGACTGTATACAATAATTTTTTGAAGCGATTAATTTCAAAATGGCGGCTGTGCAGCGTTTATCTCAAAACTGCATTTTTTAAGTTGGCCGGAAACATAACTCAGACAATTTTCAACCGATCCACTTGAAATGTTGAATATATCTTGAAAAATGCATCGTCTATGGAAGTACGTAGGATTTTTTATATTGAATAGTTCATTTGTTATTAACAATTATCTTACGATTTTTTAGGCAAATTTTTGGAAATTGAAAAATTTGCTTAAGGGGTTACCCCCATTTGCGATTTTGAAAAAATCGATTTTTTTGCATTTTTTTGAAGTATAATTATCTGAGAATATGTCCTAAAAATTTCAAGTCGATCCGAACAAAATTGACTGAGATATGAGCGTTGAAAGAGAAGAATCCATTGTGAAATTGAAACTTTAAACGCGTTTTTCTTAAAATGGCATTTCTGAAGGCGGTGACCAAGATTACTCGAACACTAATGAACCGATCTTCTTGAAATTTTGCAGGCTTATTTAATACATAAAAATGAAGTCTTTAATCGTTCGATTTTTTTCGTTAAAATCGAACCATTAACTTTGACTGTCCGCCATTTTGTAAAAAATGAATATTTTTTAAAATCCTTCGATTAAAGACTAGTTTATACTTATATTTGACTAAATCCATCCGCATTTTTTTTTCAGATGATCCACTTCGCCGCACTGTTGGTCACCGCAAACCGTGTATATAAAAACATTATTTCATTGACGGCCATTTGCCACTAAACAATGTAATATTTTTCAATAAAAAAATTACTGAAAGTTCTTCAAGATGTGTTCTTTAAGATGGTATATTGATCGATTAAAAAAGTTTTGTAGTTTTCTTTAAAAAAAATCATGAAAAAGGCCTTTTTTGCGCTACAAGTGGGGGTAACGCCTTAAATCGCCCCGGACTTCCAACGCATTGTTCTTTTTCCCTTGCGATCAATCTCTCCAATTGCGTCCCAAAAATGCTGCTTTGGATTATCCTCGAACTATTTCGAAGAATCTTACCACGGTGCAGCATCATCGACCAATACTTCGATGGCTAGCTTATTCCAAGCAACAACTCAATGTTTCTTCGCAGTCTGAAATATTTCTTCATAAAAAAAAATCTTCGAAATTCCATTTCATCGGAAAAATTGAATCCCAAAATGAAACGTCCACTATCACAGCTGGTACTCGCGGATATCGATGAATAATTCACTCCAGCTGTATCGAATTCATCGTCTCGAACAATAGTCGCGTTTCCTCATTCGTTCACTATGACTCTCTCATAGAATATCAAAGCGTACATGGGGGAACTCGGGGCAAGATGAATACGCGGGGTAAGATGAATCATGAGCCTAGATACTAAGTAAACAGTGTATGCGTACACAGTGCTCCCGTTGGAGTTTGGCGGGTGGCGGGGAGATGAATGAACATGAAAGTATCAACTGTGGCGGGAACACGCGTCTCGAGTGAGAAAACAATATCGATTTTTTAATAATAAAACGATCGTATTTTTTATCAAGTTTACCATCGTTTTAGTTCATTTGAGTTGCTGATATTGATTAGAGACAGTTAGGCAAACCCAATGAAAGTACTAATTATTAATATAATAATAACGGTTTGTCAGAATTTTTCAAGGTTATTGCGTGGTTTTTTGGTATTTCTTCAACCGTCTAATGGGGTGAGATGAATACACGCTATGCAAAGCCGCAATATTTTGCAACGTACCACTATTTACGTTAGAAAGGGCGAAATGAAACTCGTAAATCCTTTGGTTCCTCTTCAACCGGTCTTTCTACCAGGGGAAGAAAAATAACTTACAAATGATTAAAATGATATCGAAGCAAGATTATTCGGACTAAATACTACAGAATTTAGACGATTGGCTAATCAAATTTCTGGTATTGAGAATGAAACCACTTTTATATGCAAACGATGCCAATAATTCGTGTCCCATCATTCTCACAGCGTTGTTTCATCTTGCCCCGCATGCGAGGTAAGATGAGAAAAATAAAAGTTTAATTAAAAATACATTTTGTATAGTAACAATTACAAAGATAAATATTTTTCTTACAAAATTAAAATATTAATAAATGTTGATTAATTTAAAAGAATAATTACAAATTGACTGACTCGTAAATGTATTGTTTTATTTGAACATGACCGTTTTCATCTTGCCCCTACTTCCCCTACGTGCTGTGAAGCAAAAAACCAATCAGGCACTCTCTGTAAGAAGGAAACGCCGCACACGAGTCATAAGTAGACAATGAGAAAGAGCAAGAGAGAGAGAGAGAGAGAAAGAGCAAGAGAGAGAGAGAGAGAGAGAGAGAGAGAGAGAGAGAGAGAGGTGAACAATTGTACGTGCAGAATCCTAGCGACGCATATGTACGTAGCTAGAAGAACACCTGATCGACCACCTGCGAGCTTTAAACGTCAGTTCACCTGTCTGTCGCGTGACATGAACGCTTCATTATTATCAAGATCATTACAACAGACACGCCTGCTCAGAAATGGGTAACGAGACTGCTCCGCGACGTACGACAAACCATCGCTTCAATACTCTTCCGCTGCATGTAATAACTCGTGAATTCTGTATGCAACACGCATACTCCCCTGGCGTGTCAAAATAATGGCAAAGGATTCGTCGACGGACCTCGATGGAAATCTTCGACAGAGACACGAATCTGTTGGTAATTGAAACTAATATTGTTGGCATGTTATTGTTATTGTACAGATCGTTGTTTTTATTATTATTAGTATGTCACTTGTGTTGGTTGTATTGTTGGTGTCAACATTACTAATATTTCCAACTTTTCCAATATTTCCACACATACAAATATGGCATGGCATATACGGTTGGTTTGTTTCTATTGTGTTGTTTGTATTGTTGGTGTCAATATTATTAATGTTTCCAACAATTCCCAACATTTTGCAATTTTTGTTGTTGTAATTGTTGTTGTTGTTGTTGTTGTTGTTGTTGTTGTTGTTGTTGCTGCTGTTGTTGTCGTTGTTGTTGTTGCTGCTGTTGTTGTTGTTGTTGTTGTTGTTGTTGTTGTTGTTGTTGTTGTTGTTGTTGTTGTTGTTGTTGCTGTTGTTGTTGTTGTTGTTGTTGTTGTTGTTGTTGTTGTTGTTGTTGTTGTTGTTGTTGTTGTTGTTGTTGGTAATGTTATTACTTTTGTGTTAGAATGTTATTGTTATAGTTGTTGTTGTTGTTGCCGCTGTTGTTGTTGTTGTCATAGTTGTTGTTGTTGCCGCTGTTGTTGTTGTAAGTGTTGTTGTTGGTAATGTTATTACTTTTGTGTTAGAATGTTATTATCATAGTGGTTGTTGTTGCTGTTATTGCTGCTGTTGTTGTTGCTGCTGCTGTTGTTGTTGTTGTTGTTGTTGTTGTTGTTGTTGTTGTTGTTGGTGTTGTTGTTGTTGTTGGTAATGTTATTATTGTTATTATGATCACTGTCATTTAACAATATTATTTTTCTTATCCGTATCATTTGATTTTAACCCTTCATTGGATATTTATATTTACCCACGATTTTGACACATCGGGTCACTTTGAACCGGATATTACTCCATCCACCTACCTTCAATAACCCTTCGATCGGGGTTCGATGGAGAAAATAAGGGATACACTTTAAGCATTTCTCAATATGATGTCTGCATCATGAAAATTCGGAAAATTTGACACGAAATCGTCAAAAGAAAATATTGAAAATGTTCAATTTTGGAAAAGTGAGCATTTTACTAAAAATTCATCCGGGTCAAGGTGACCCAGTGTGTCGACATAGGGTTAATTGACTTTTTCGTTATTAGTCTTATACTAACCAGACAAAGTTTCGAAAATTCAATTAACACCATGCTGACAATATTTTCATTTGGTTCATTATTTTTGCACAGGTGGTAAAATAAGAATTGAAATAACGGAAAATTGTTTTCTAATGTGTATAGGCAAAACTTCTGGACGCATAAAATTCATTTTACAACATTTTCCGGAGTCTGAAGAAATATATAATTTGTACAGTTTGGAATTTATCGGATAATTGATTATTGAAGGTATTTTTGTTTGCAAAAAAATTGTGTTTATTCCAAATCGCGTAGGAAAGAATTGGAGACGGCGATCTTAAGGCATGGCATATATCAGGGGAATTGAAATAGCATGATCGATTCGTGACATTCGAGTGGAAAATTGGTCCCGATATTTTTACCGTTTTCGGTTGAAGAATGTTGGAGGAATCTTGAATAAAGCTGATTGAATAAATTGTATCCGTCCGATCGCTTTGTAATATAAATATAAAGACAAAGGATATAAATATAAAGAAAATATAAAAAATAGATAAAGATGAATTATTTTGAAATCGAATTTGGGAGAGCGCGATTTTTTTTCGTAAATTTTTATCTCACAGAGGCAGCACTTGCTTGCTATTCGAATTGCTTGTCCCGGCAGTCGATAGGTGGGGAAAACTCGAGAAACGACTCTGGTTTATCGAGTGTTGAAGGGGGAGAGTGGAATCTTCGACGTTTGCGGAATGGACCGAGGGCTTGTGTATACTTTTTTACCGGCTGCTGGTATACCGACCGAGCAGAGAAATGTAATGTTTTTTTTCCGACAATTGTGCATATTTCGGCTTAAGGAGTTACCCCCACTTGCGATTTTGAAAAAATCGATTTTTTTTATTGCATTTTTTTGAAGTATAAGTATCCGGGCCCATACTTCTGTATGGGCCCGGAATAGATGACTATGTAATTTTACAAAAAAAAATATTTTCTTCGTGTAAACTGAAATTGAAACTTCAAACGCGTTTTTCTCAAAATGGCATTTCTGAAGTCGGTGACCAAGATTACTTGAACACTAATGAACCGATCTTCTTGAAATTTTGCAGGCTTATTTAATACATAAAAATGTAGTCTTTAATCGTTCGATTTTTTTTTCGAAAAAAAAAATGGCCGTTTTATAGCCAAAAAACGGCCGTTTTTTTTCGGTAAAATCGAACCATTAACTTTGACTGTCCGCCATTTTGTGAAAAATGAATATTTTTTAAAATCCTTCGATTAAAGACTAGTTTATACTTATATTTGACTAAATCCATCCGCATTTTTTTTTCAGATGATCCACTTCGCCGCAATGTTGGTCACCGCAAACCGTGTATATAAAAACATTATTTCATTGACGGCCATTTGCCAATAAACAATGTAATATTTTTCAATAAAAAAATTACTGAAAGTTCTTCAAGATGTGTTCTTTAAGATGGTATATTGATCGATTAAAAAAGTTTTGTAGTTTTCTTTAAAAAAATTCATGAAAAAGGCCTTTTTTGCGCTACAAGTGGGGGTAACCCGTTAATTTAAATTGAAGAACGAACACTGCGATGAGCGGAAAAAAAGCGTCAGGAAAATAAATCTCGATGAGCCGAAAGGATGTAGAGATTTGCTACATTAAATTTATTGGAGGATACTCTTCTTTATGTTACACCCTTAAACGTAAAGAAATATACAGCAGTATTACGCATAATCGAAAGTGTGATAATAACATTAACGATTTATATTTTATTTTTTATTTCGAAGTCCTGGGCTATCTCGTGCGTGTGTTTGTTCAAATGATTTCTTCTCGTTTCACTTCCGACGCATCAGTTTCCCTTGGGATCGTGATCAGTTTTGTGTCGTCCTTGTTTCTTGGTCTACAGGAATTTCCTAGTCGACGACTCCTACATCCCTATCGACGTGCCCCCGCGCGCTTCTTTAAAATTTAATTCGCAATTTCGCGATCCACCAACATGATTGTATTTTTTAAAATTAATTTCTACTCTTCTATCGATAGTTCGAATTTAGGAGAAAAAAATAGCGAAAGAGCCGTGGCGAAGTTATCTCGTATCGTTAAATTATGTTTTACGGTTACTCCGAAAAAATGGAGTACATTGGTGATTTTTTTTCGGAAAACTCACTCCGTCGATTTTATGACGTTCAGGCCGCAAGTCAGGTCGGCGTCTAAAATTTCCTTGTCGTCGGCTGGTCGGGCTGTTATCGTAACCGAATTATCGTACTTCCCGCTGGACACCAACCTCACGGTGGTCACCTCGCAACCAACGATCTTCGAACTGCGCGCTGAAAAATTTGAGCAAACGATTGAACGGACGACTTTTTTTTCACGTATAGGGTGGCACAAATTTGAGGTCTATTTTTTTCCTTTTTCTCATCATCCAATTATCTTCTGTAAAGAAAGAAAATTGTCGCGAAAGCTGCGAGCGGTCAAAAAATATTTAGAGGTCGCTCGAGCCTCCCAAAAATTCAAATTTTCATTCAAAAATCGATTTTTTTCCACTTTTCGCCCATGAGTTTTATGATTTATGATTTTTTAAATAACCTCGCGAAAGCTCTGACCGGCCAGTGAATATTTAGTGGTCGCTCAAGAGCTTGGAAATTCCGAATTTCGGCCAATTTTGTTTTTTTTTTTTTACTCTTTTCACTCATAAATTTGACGCTTTGTAAAATTTTCAAAACAATTAATCCTTTTTTCTTTAGAAACAGACTTTTCAAATTTACTTCACACTTATAACCCAAGAATTATGATAATTGGTCTCATAAAATAATTCTTTAAAGCTCTTGTCCATAAACAAAATTATAATGTAATGCGTCCCACAGTTGGTCTCGTTAGTCAAACTGCGGACCAATCGTAGCTTTACTCTGTGACGAGCGACGGCATAATACAATAATATATAATAACACATATCGTCTAATTGGTGTTTGTAACACATTATTATAATAAATTATTCAGAAAATGTTACACTTCGTTGTTTATTTCGTTTTTATGCTACAAGGAATTATAGTGCATGCGCGATTTATTATTGGCGGAAATTGTAAATTTTGAAAATCTTAAGCGACCACTAAATATTCATTGGCCGGCTAGAGCTTTTGCGAGGTTAATTTTAAAATTACGAAGCGTAAAATTCAAGGTTGAGAAGTAGACGAAAAAAAAAAAGATTTTTTAATGAAAACTTGAATTTTTCGGATGCTTGAGCGGACTCTAAATATTTTTTGACCGCGCGCAGCTTCGGCGACAATTTTTTTTTTTTCTTTAAAGAAGGATGGTGGGAAAAAGGAAAAAAAATAGAGCTCAAATTTGTGCCACCCGATATTGTATAGCGGTTTTTTGGAATATTACAGCTTTTGGAATATTATTTCTCATTGCAACTTTTCGATTGCTCGAGGCGGGGAAAAAAGGAATAGTGTTGGATTCGGGAGAAACAAAAAGGGAGAAAAAGTAAAAAAAATTATCTCACTCGATCTTGAGGTCACGCCGCAGATCGTATCGAGAATTTCCAATTGCGATGTGTCCAGGCCATCGCTACCGCCAATCTGTACTTCGTCCCCGGACCCGCGTTTGTCGCACTGTAAATCCGTCCCGAAACAATTGTTTTTCTCAATACTCACGCGTCAAGCTCGTTACTTTCCTCAATCTATAGTTTTTCCAGCCGTTTTTCGGGACGCTCGAAAATCAGTTAATAAATAAGGGTAAGGTTCCGAAAACCCCAAACCTCCGATCGAGCTGAAATTTCGCACAGACCTCTCTTTTAATATTTCAAGACAACCCCGAAAGGGATTGTTGGCGACGCGCAATATTTTTTGAGTTTGGGTATTTTTGTTTCACCGAAACGGAGAGCGCGATGACATATATAAGTTATAAACGGAGACGTAGCAGGCGGCCGCGTTGAAATTCCGAACTTTGACTGCTCCAACGGTTAAAAATTCGTAATTTAAGGGGCTGTACCAGTGTGACACTTTCAAAAAATCGATTTTTTTTTTGCCTTTTTCGACAGTTTATACTTTAAAGAATATCATTATCATTTATATCATTTATATCAATATCATTTTATCCTGCAAAAATCAATAATTGAATCTTTAAACGCGTTTTTCTCTAAATTAGAGTTTTCAAATTTGCTGACATTGTAACTCAAAGAGCAATTATCCGATTGACTTGAAATTTGAACTGAGTACTCTTGAATATATTTACTCTACAATGACGTAGGATATTTTTGATTGGATGAAAATTGACGAAAAACCACCATTTTATAGGTAAGAAAACAGACTTTTTTCATAACTACGCGATTTTGTTAGATTTTGATATTATTCGAAAATCCTACGTCATTGTACAGGAAATACCTTCCAGTTTAACGACATTTTTTCCTTTTTCGGTTTCAGCTCAGAAGGCAGCGCATAAGTCGCTTGGATCTAAATATTTTTCGATGAAAAAATTATGTTATATAGGTCAAATATAGCCAAATATATTCTTAATTTTCCGAAACGTTTAATTGAGTACTTTTGTTCCAAAAAATTCTCGAAAATCTCCCAAATTTTCAGCGTTTACACTGGTATAGAATAACACACCGAACGATGAAAACTCCAAAAAAATTTCACACGAAAGACGAAAACTCCGAAAGAATTTTACACGAAAGACCAAAACTCCGAAAATCTGAACACCGTCAAAATAATTCGGCTATGGAAGTTTTTAAAGTTTGAAAATTTTCAATGAATCAACGAATTATTTCAAGATTTTTTTTTATTAAGAAGTGATTTTAAGTCAATTTTGAAATTTGTCTAGACAATGTTATACGTTCTACATCATTTACAGTCAAGTGTGTAGCCTTTCGCTGGCATGATTTTGACATGGGGGCCGGGTTGAAATTCCGAACTTTGAATGCTCCGACGGTTTAAAATTCCTAATTTTAATGGTCCAAAACTACAAGTTTCGTCAAGATCATGCCAGCGAAAGTTTACACGGTTGACTGTAAATGATGTAGAAGGTATAACATTGTCTAGACAAATTTCAAAATTGACGTAAAATCCCTTGTTAATAACAAAAAAAACTCTTCAAATAATTCGCCAATTTATCGAAAATTTTGATACTTTTAAAACTTCCATAACCGAATTATTTTGACGGTGTTCAGATTTTCTGAGTTTTGGTGTTTCGTGTAAAATTCTTTCGGAGTAGTATTCTTTCGGAGTTTTGAGCGTTCTCGTCATTCAAAATTCGGAATCTCAACTCGGCCCCCGTAGCAGATATAGAAATAGGCGGCGCGCGTTAAAAAAAACTTAAAAATTCAATATCTCGAAAACTATAGCGAGTCGCCAAAAATCCCTCTAGGGTTGTCTTAAAATGTTAAAAGGAAAGTTTGTGCAACATTTCAGCTCGATTGGAGGGGGAGGGGGGTTAGGAACTTTACCCAAACATTAAAAAGAAGGTTTGTGGAACATTTCAGCTCGATCGGAGATTGTGGGTTTTCGGAACCTTATCCATAAATAATTATAATATAATTATTCCGAAACTTGTGATGGAAGGAGACAGAAAAGTTGGCAGCTGATAAAGTAACTCTATTATGACATTGTGGCTGTTTTACCCTAAACTATGCTTTACTTAACCGTACTATTTACTGTATTGCGTAGTGCTAATACTACGTAAAAGAATCGGAAATAATGAAAGCGCCGGCGGTGCGCACCTAAAAGCCCGGAAGGGCACGGAACTTTTAATGTTTTTTTTTTCGTTAAAAAATTGTACAAATAAATAGAACAAACAATACCCGATACAATATTATTGGCAGAAGTCGCAGATACTCTTGCCCTGACGATAAATTAGTGATTTCACTAGTTACTTTTTCTGTAACATTTTTTTAGTAGTCACTTTTGCTGTGACATTTTTTTATAGTAACTTTTCCCGTCACATTGTTCGTAGTTACTTTAGCAACGACATTTTTTATAGTTAATTTTGCTGTGACGTTTTTTCATTGCTACTTTTTCTGTAATATCTTTAAGGGGGTGAAACCTTCAGGCGAGGAAAAAATGTGCTAATTATCATGATTTGTTTTAAAAGGAAAGATTTCTTCACCATTTTTGAGACTTGGGGTATGTTTTATTACATCTTTTGGCTGTTACATGGTATTTTATTTTTTATTTATCTTTAAAAATGACGGAGGTATGGCACGGTCTTCTAAACTGCATTTTCAAGACTGACGTGACGTATAGCTGAAAAACGAATCAACCGATTCTAATGAAATTTCGTATAAATCTTTCTAACCTTATTGTCTAAAACATGATCCAAAATGTTATAGAAAAAAAAAGTCTTTTTTATCGCAAAATGGAGCCATTGTTCCGGAAAAATATTTTTTTCGTTACAAAGCATACCAATTAATCGATTTTCGTCATTTCTCACGTTTTCTTGGTTCATATTCTGCGTATGAGTGTTGATGAAAGAAACATTTTCGTTACTTTTTTCGTATTAACGGGGTCCTCTAGTTTCTCGGGTCGAAAAAATCGATTTTTTTTCTTCATAAATCACATCTACAACATGTGTAGAAAATGTGTGCCAAAGGATTTTTCGATATTCGAAGTGGTTCACAAGTATAAATCATATGCGCGAACTTTCAAACGCGCTTTTCTCGAAACACCATTATTCGAAACGGTGACCACGATATTTCAGAAACTACTGCACCGATCTTGTTCAAATTTATGCAGCATCTTTAATATGTTATAAGCCAGCGATTGAACTAGGATTATCATGATTGCTTCGATAGTTTTTTTTGTACGAGCGAAAAACTTAAGAAAAAAATGAGTAAAAAAAAGAATGTAATTTTCAAAAGTGTATAAAAAAGTCAATTTTTGTAATTTAGAATTGACTCTAGTTCAATCGCTAGTCTTAAATATGAAGATTAAAATGCCGTTTGGTTTTTTTTATTTCAGATAAGCAGAACAGCCGCAATCTTGGTCACCGTCAAGCACCTCTTTTACTTGATGTCTTCCTGTCGGCCACTATAACGTTTATTCTATGTTTTGACTTCAAAAAATTTGTAAAGCTTATTTAAATGTTAATAAAGATTATGCAAAAACAATGAGATTGATTATTCCGATGCTTTGCCCGTAAAAAATTATTGAAAAAGCCGTAAAAAAACAGCCGAGAAACTAGAGGACCCCGTTAATGCCGCCGACGCTATGTGTCACGCCGCAACCCGTTTAGAAGACTGCCATACCACCCCCATTTTTGAAAATTTATTTTCAAAATACGATATCACAGTCAAAGGTCATAAGACACCCCCTGAGTCTCAAAAATGGTGAAGAAATCTTTCCATTAAGGGGTTACACCTAGTTGGAATTTTTTTTAATCGATTTTTCTTTTTCGACGCATCCTTATAATATAACCATTCAAAAATATTCTCTGAAAATTTCAAGTCGATCCATTGAAAATTGGGCAAGTTATGAGCGTTTACAGGTAGGTCCACTTACCGCTTTACCGTTACAGGTAAAAACTTTAAACGCGTTTTTCTCGGAATGACTTTTTCAGAATCGCTGACCAAAATATCTCAAAAACAACTAAACCGATCTGCTTCAAATTTCACAGACATCTATTGTACATCAAAAGACAGTCCACAATCGAAGGATTTTTTTTCAATGCATACTTTTTTTATATCACGGAAAATAGAGTGTTTTTTTCACCGAAATTTCGACGGTCACTTTAGAGCGGCGACCATTTTTTCAAAAACCATTATTTTATTGAATCCTTCGATCAAAGACTAGATAATACGGTGCAAAAACTAAATTCATTTGGTTTTTTTATTTCAGATGATTTGTTCCCGAGCAAGAGTGGTCACCGCGAAGGACCTTTTTTGCACAGCGGTCTGTGCAATTTACTGTATCTCCGTCGTTTATAAATATTTCCCAATAAAAAAAATGTCAAAGATACTTGAAATGATATCTTTACTGTGAAAAAAAAGTTAAAAACCTGCACCCATTTCCCAAAAAAAATTCACGAAAACGCCTCTTTTTCCGGCCGCGAACAAGGTGTAAACCGTTAAAAAAAATCATAAAAATTATTTCCTCCCCTAAAAGTGTCTCCCCCCTCAAGCATGGAAGTTTGTCACTAAAACTGCGGGATTTATCGCTGGTCAATTTTTTAGATTCTCAAGATTCCGGATCGCGCAAAAATAGGGAAAAAGCAGAGGAGCAAGAGGTTTCTACTCCTCTCGCCAAATCTTTTTTTGTTAATTCTATTTTTTTTTACGTAATTTTATACCTGATGAATAATGCCAGTCTCGGTCTCCGGTCGCGCAGAGCCGCGTAGTCTCTTGCTACCAACGTCGAGTGCAACGATGCGTACAACGGCCGGGTAAATTGCTACGAAGGTGCAATTAACGCGCCTCCCAAAGTTCCTGAGCGTGAACGGCTCCGTGTCACTGCTGGCGACCACATTGCAAGCTGTAACAGAATAAGACAACCGAGAATTTACCGCGAAGCCGCTTCTGCCCTCGTCTCTTCCTCCACCCACGTCCCAGGTTTGCTGAATTTGAACGAGTCCGTGTCCGCCCCACCCTTACGGCGGCTCATCCGAGCCGCCAATTGGCGAATTGAGATTAAGATCAAAGATTTATCGAAAGTGGCGAGTGAAGCCCAGCGGGGCGGAATATCATCAGTTATTTCGGCTTTTTGAGAAACTTCGTCGGGGAGAACGTCCCTCCGTTTGTTCTGTCGGCGGATGATCATTTTTGGGACGACAAACTGTGAGACAGCGATTTATGAGGGGATGCAAATTTTGGGGGTTTTATTATCCGAGCCACTTCGATGATGGCATTTTTGGAATGGTTCGTCTTTGTTGGTCGAAAGTCAGGGCACGTGGAAGGAATTCGTTACAATTTTCTCGTTCAGTAACGAAACTCACCAGAGTGATCTTGAGAATTTATTTATACGCGTTGGAAATATTGACTCGTCGGATAAAAATTTATTATTTGTGTGACGAGTAAAAAATGTCGATTTTTATTTTATTTTCTCAAAGTGTACACATCCAGGAATGGGTAAAAAAATCAAGTTCTAATATTGAGAATTGACCAAATTACAGGCGATTTAGTGAGATAGGTAGCGCAACGATTTACTGAAACTTTCAATCGCGTTTTTCTCGAAACGATTTTTCGCGACTTGGCCGGAATCATAACTCTAGCTATAATTGTCCGATTTTCAATTTAAGGGGTACCCCCACTTGCGATTTTGAAAAAATCGATTTTTTTTATTGCATTTTTTTGAAGTATAAGTATAAGTAGCCCGGAATAGATGACTCTATGTAAGTTTACAAAAAAAAAATATTTTCTTCGTGTAAACTGAAATTGAAACTTTAAACGCGTTTTTCTCAAAATGGCATTTCTGAAGTCGGTGACTAAGATTACTCGAACACTAATGAACCGATCTTCTTCAAATTTTGCAGGCTTATTTAATACATAAAAATGTAGTCTTTAATCGTTCGATTTTTTTTTTCGAAAAAAAATGGCCGTTTTATAGCCAAAAAACGGCCGTTTTTTTCGTTAAAATCGAACCATTAACTTTGACTGTCCGCCATTTTGTGAAAAATGAATATTTTTTAAAATCCTTCGATTAAAGACTAGTTTATACTTATATTTGACTAAATCCATCCGCATTTTTTTTCAGATGATCCACTTCGCCGCAATGTTGGTCACCGCAAACCGTGTATATAAAAACATTATTTCATTGACGGCCATTTGCCACTAAACAATGCAATATTTTTCAATAAAAAAATTACTGAAAGTTCTTCAAGATGTGTTCTTTAAGATGGTATATTGATCGATTAAAAAAGTTTTGTAGTTGTCTTTAAATAAATTCATGAAAAAGGCCTTTTTTTGAGCTACAAATGGGGGTAACACCTTAAAAGAACCAACATTTCCGTAATTGCAGTAACTATCGATGTACGTAGACGTTTTTTTTATTTAGTATTTTATGAACCCCCCAATTAAAGTAAAAATTTCATCAAAATTACCCGTTTTGTTTAACGATTTGCCATTTTGTTAATTTCTTTTCCAAAAACGGCTCCGTACAACGAGAACTACGTTTATATAGATTGTAAAACTTTTTATTTTTATTTTTCAAACCAACCATTGTCGAGTTATCGATCCTTCCGTTGGACAACATTTTTGTACAGAGGCTATATCGCAGAAACGTTATTAATGTTTATTTTTTAATAAATAAAAATTGCCACGAAATAAGTTGCGAAATTGGCGATTTTTTTGTTCGAAAAGCGGCTACGTACAACGAGAACGACGTTTATATAGATTGGAAAACTTTTTTAGTTTTATTTTTCAAACCAACCATTGTCGTTTTATCGATCCGGCCGTCGGACCGCATTTTTTATACAGAGGCTCTATTATACCTCAAAAACGTTGTTAATTTTTTATTTTTTAAAATAAAACGCCACGAAATAAGTTGACTGTATGCTTAATAACATACCTTCTTTTCCGAATGTCAAATAAATAATTTAGTAGGCAAAAAAAATAGGTAAAAACGACCTGTCCTCCATTATATTATTTAATTGGCCAAAATATTAAATTCAATTATTAAATATTAAATTAAAATTTCAATAATTAAACATTGGACTAACATTTTCATAGATATTTAAATTCAAATCGGAGAAGAATTCACGGGATGCTTATTGATGTTGTTAAGAATCGTAGTGTGAAAAAGTGAACATTTTTGGAGAACAAACGATAAGGATTTAAGCGGGATATACCTTTAATAAAAAATTATATTTCTATAATTATTAAACTTTAGGTATACTTAAATAGTATATTTTTAAGTATACATAACAATTTTTTTTAATTAATTTATCATCAAAATGGCTTTGTTCAGTTAGAACATGTACAGTTTCTATTTGTCGTGCAGTCTAGCTGCCGTAGACTTTGATTTGCAAAAAAATTCAAACATTTGTTCAGTTAGAACATGAATAATTTCTATTTGACGGTAATTAAAATTTCGAATTTCGCTTTGAAACATTGGGGAAATATTCTACATATACAGTTTTATCGTTTAAAGAGGGAAAAAAAGAAATCGATGTTTTGATCAATGTATATCCCGCCTTAAGGGGTTAGGCCACTCTAGAGGCCGGAAAATAGGCCGACATTACAAAAAAGGGCATTTGTCATACATATCAGTGACTGTATACAATAATTTTTTTGAAGCGATTAATTTCAAAATGGCGACTGTGCAGCGTTTATCTCAAAACTGCATTTTTTAAGTTGGCCGGAAACATAACCTAGACAATTTTTAACCGATTCACTTGAAATGTTGAATATATCATGAAAAATACATTGCCTATGGAAGTACGAAGGATTTTTTTCTTACATTGCATAGTTAATTTGTCATTAACAATTGCCTGACGATTTTTTAGGCAAATTTTTGGAAAGTGAAAAATCGATCTTTTTGGGCCTCCTGACTGTATGTAACCCCTTAAGGAGGTTGGAGCGATTCAGTTGAGTCAAATGACGGTTTATTCGTTTTTTTTTCAATGAACCACAAAAAAATGCATACGAGGGACAGATTTATTCTGTACATGCTATTTTTTTTTAAATATATAATGAAAGGGCAAATTTATATATTTTAATATTTTCATTACGTAGATTAGAAAAACTTTTGTGTTACTACCAACTTGAAAAAGTATGACATTAACGATGATTATTATTAAAAAAAACTACGATAACGAATGTTTTATACAATTCACAATGAAATTTTGAGTAATTTATAATTATGCCTATTCATATTTACGTCACGAGATTATTGGGCCATGGTTTACGATGGGCAGGATGAGGATTTTTTTTCTAAATGTTTACAAAGGTTTAGTTTGCGTTAATCCGTTGTTATAAATGGTTTATCTTGGTGCTAAATAACAAAAAAAAATTACATAACCTTTAGTCTAAAGTCTTGCCCATCTAACCACACGTTAAATTACACACATTAAACTATTTTTCATCTCTGGTGTTTGGTGGTGAAAAAATTTCAAAAAAATCGTAAAGACTCAGTATAGTCTAAACAATAATATGTATTTTTATTAAAAGTAACCTTGGATTGTGGCTAACGCTCCAACCTCCTTAAAGGGACAAAAGATAATGTCTGACTCATCCACGTTTAACGTCTTTGAGTATTTTCCATTGATGAACTCACGTTGTATGTTTTTCCTGAACTTGATGGAGACGACGAAACCCTTGCCAACCGTTGGTATCCTGTACTGGACCAACGCGACGTTCTGGGAGCTCGAGTAAGTCTTGACGTTTTTACGACCACAGAACTCGGTCGATCTCTGATCAAGCGGGAGCTGATGATCCGACCCCGAGGGGAAATATTGCGCGTTCAATTCCCATCCGTCCACGACCTATTTCGTATCCAAGGAAAGGAACAAGTAAAGTAAAATAAATCCGAGAATCTATGAATTTCAGCCCACGCGATACTTATCCCCCAACTTTCCGAGTGGAAAACACGAAAAACGTTTCGTGTCCCAGCAAGAACCAAATTTTCGCGCGAATGGGCACGCAATGTGCGGGTAGATAATTCTCTTTGTGAAATTTCAAACGCGAAGAGAAAAGTTTTTCCACGCGTTGTACGAAAATAAGAGGAAGGCTGAGCCAATAAAGAAAAATATATATAAACTTGCTCCAAAGACGCAATTCGCTTCGTCCTCGGTGGAGAGGAAGAGACGGAAAGTACAAAAGTGAGGGAAAAACTTTTTTTTCTTGGCTCTTTGCGCCTGAACGGGGGTGGGCGTGGGTTTTAGGATGGTTTGATTGACGAAAACTCCGTGCGAACTCAATTAGGGAAGAAAAAATAGCACGCAAGTTTGAAAACACGAAGAGCGTTATAAATATTAGCTGGGTAGGTGTTAAATGTCAATTTTGAAGATCTTTCATTATCAAAAAGCAACGGTTAACATGATATTCATTGATACATTGAAAAAGAGAGAGAGAAGGAGAGAGAGAGAGAGGGAGAGAGAGAGAGAGAGAGAGAGAGAGAGAGAGAGAGAGAGAGAGAGAGAGAGAGAGAGAGAGAGAGAGAGAGAGAGAGAGAGAGAGAGAGAGAGAGAGAGAGAGAGAGAGAGAGAGAGAGAGAGAGAGAGAGAGAGAGAGAGAGAGAGAGAGAGAGAGAGAGAGAGAGAGAGAGAGAGAGAGAGAGAGATTGATTGATTGATTGTTTATTATGTGCCTTGGTAACTTTTTAGGCAACCTTTAGGCAACTAGGTACAAGTAAATTAAAAATAGATGAATAAAGTATATAAAACTATAGAGAAACACCACTTTAAGTGATTAAAATAACAAAAATAACAAATAAAGTATACAAACGTGACTCGCATCTAAAAGAAACAATAACATCGCGATCATAAATGGCATAGCTTACCATTTACCTTATAATGTAATAAAAAAATATAAATAGAAATAAAATTCATAAGCGGAGAAGCGATGCAATGCAAATAAAAATATACAAAAGCAAATATGACATAACAAAAAAATACGCAATATAAAAATAGAAGTAGAATAAAATTAAATTAAAATGAAATTAATAAAATAATTAAAATGAAATTAAATGAAATGAGCAAGAGAGAGAGAGAGAAAGAGAGAGATTAATTCTTACGCCAATGAGGTCGTTGCCATTGCATGGAATGTCCACGTGTGGAAATGAAATTTCAACGATCTCGTCGGGTTCCGTAAAGACGTAGATTCCACACACAGTTTCTGTCCCATCCACTGCCTTGTACAGGTAACGACCCGGTTGCGACGTCATGAAAATACATTCTGAAAGGAAAGTATACCATGGGAGCTCCAATTTCACGATAATACTTTAATGCTACCTGTCTGCAAAGTCGTTGTTTCTCCAAGTTCATTTAAATGCGAGTTCGAAAAAGTTTCTTTCTCTTCATTTATTAGATTTATTTGGATTTATTTCTCGAACAAATGTATTCCTACCACTCACAGTACATTAGCGTAACATTTTTTCGAGCAGTCACTTTTTTACGCTGCGTTAAAAAAAAGACACCACACGGACAGCAATTTGATGTGAGCATTTGTTTATGTTCATGAATCATTATTTTAAATGAAGGCGAATGGATCATTATTTGAAATTATGGTTAATGGATCTTCATTTTAATTGATTTTAAATAAAATTGATTTGCAAATTTTATTGACCCACTAAAATTAAAATTAGTTTATTAAAAAACGTACCACACGAACAGCAATTTGATGTGAGCATTTGTTTATGTTCATGAATCATTATTTTAAATGAAGGTGAATGGATCATTATTTGAAATTATGGTTAATGAATCTTCATTTTAATTGATTTTAAATAAAATTGATTTGCAAATTTTATCGATCCACTGAAATTAGAATGATTTTAAACGAATCATTATTCTAATTCACGGTTAACGAATCATTATTTTGAATGATTTAAAATAAAATTTCTTTGCAAGTTTGATTGATCCACTAAAGTTGTCTTTGCGGAATCTCGGGTGTGTTTGTACTGTCTGCAAAATCGTGTTCCTCAAAGATCATTTAAATGCGCGTTCGTAAAAGTTTCTTTCTCTTCATTTTTTCGAGGAGACACTTTTTTACGTTGTTTTGAAAAAAGACACCACACGGACAGTAATCTGATATAAACATTGGTTAATGTTCATCAATCATTATTTCAAAGAATGGTTGATGAATCATTATTTCAAATGATGGTTAATAAATCATTATTTTAAACGATGGTTAACAAATCATTATTTTAATTGATTTTAGATCAAATGGCTTCTCAAATTTTATTGATCCACTAAAATTGAAAATTATTTTAATTCATAATTAATGAATCGTTATTTTAAATGATTTTGAATAAAACTGCTTCTCAATTTTTATTAACCCACTAAAATTGTCTTTGCGGAATCTCGTGTATGTTTGGGTTCGAACTTCGAATTGACGTCCTTGAAAAAAATCCGAGTACCAATACCCATTGAATTCGGAGCTCTGTTGTCCTCTCGTTGATTACCTCCGCCATGCCGAATTATCATCCAATTTAACTTTTCTCAGTGTACAAGTGGAAGTTTTATGTTTAAAAAACGAGTCTGCAAAGTTTCGTCAAAATCAATTATCGCGATCGAAGCTGGTCCCCGGCGAGGTAGAGCCTAAATTTAATTCAAACATTTCGTCTGGGCATATTTCGCAACCCAACCACTTTTATTGCACAAGTCAGACGACAGAAAAATATATTTTAAAAATTTCGCAAGGACGTCTCCTAAATTCTTGCTATTCAAAAAAAAAATTGATCGAAACCAATCGAAAAGAAAATTTATCACAGCAAATATTGAAGCTTTGCGATGTATTTCGCGACTGAAAAAACGGTGGAGCTGCGCTGTGAATGAATTTTATCAATGAGGATATTTGTTCAGAGATTTCCGAAAGCTTTTAAGAGACTCGGATAGGGAAAGAGCGGAAGCGAGAGAGAGAGGAGGAGCTTCATGGATAGTTGCATATAATGCGTTTTTCTCCTCGCGGTTTGCCGGGCAGCTGGGCAAATCTCTTTTTTTTCCGATGGGAATTTATGAACACTGATGGAAAGCACGTCCTCGTGATCGTCCCATTTTATCGCTTCATCCTTGGAGAGATTTTTCTCTCGGGCGATCTTTTGACGCCCGCAAACGCAGTTTTCTCGGTAAATAATGGAGAGAAGGAGAGTGAAAGAGTATTATTCGGAAGTTCAAGCCGGAACGGGAAAAGATCACCGGCAAACATCACGCCTACGCGATCTTCGAGAGGACAAGAAAATATAGTGGACCTCTTATCGCGACAGAAATGGTCAGCAGGAAATATGACAAGTGGAACGAGTGTAAATCGATTATTCGATTATTTCATATAAGAGGGAAAAAATCAATAGAAATGTTGCAAAAAATTAGAAAATATCAGTTTTAACAATCAAAGGAACGTACCGTGAAACGGAGTGCACATTGACATTAAGGGGTTATATACAGTTAAAAGTTTCGAAAAATCGGTTTAAAAAAAATCGTAATGTACATATATGTAAGTACACACGCAGAAAATTTCTTGTCAATCCGGCAAATATTCCCGAAGTTACACGCACATTTGTAATGACGTGTCAGAGCGTTCGAAAGTGCTTTTGAAACTTTAAACACGTTTTTCTCAAAACTGTGGTTTCAAAGTCGGTGAGCAAGATTTCTCGGAAACGGCTGAACCGATCAGTCTCAAATTTTAACGCAATCTTTTCAAGTATATTTTTAAGTGATTAATCGAAGTTTTTTCCTCGCCGATAAATGTTTTCCATTTTATAAACAATTTAAGGCTAAAATTTTTGTCAAAAATCGATTTTTTTTAGAAGCCGCCATTTTGTCAACAATTATTATTTTGCTTATTCCCTCGATCAATTACAAGATAATCCATTATATTAACCAAATATTCTTCGTTTTTTCATTTTTGATTATCCAGTCCAGAGATATCGTGCTCACCCCAAAACGCCTCTTTTTAGAGGTGCTCCCGGAGATCAGCTATAGCAGCTTTCAAAATAATTATTTTTACAAATAAAGAATGTTAAAATACAGTCAAAAGTTGACATAATATGTGTACAAATTTTTACGTTAATAGATTTAAAGGTCTTCTCAAGAAAAATTCTTCAAAAAACGATCTTTTTGGGCCTCCTGACTGAATATAACCCCTTGAGAGATACCGCTGATATGACACTTTCAAAAAATCGATTTTTTTGTTGCATTTTTCCATAGACTATCACGCAATTCCTTTAATAATAACACACTAAAATTTCAAGTGCGGGTCTCAAATAGTTTTTGGACCAGCCTTCTAAAGGGAAGCTGCTCTTTAGAAGGGGCAGCTGCTCGTTCAACACGTTTTTATCAAAACGACATTTTTAAAATTTTCTGCAGATCTAATTCGAATAAAAATAATCTAATCGACTTGAATCTTATTTAGTGTATTTAGTATTTGTTTCTTCATACAATGGCTCTCCAGGTTTTCGATTTGATAAAAAAATGTCAATTTGCCATGCAAAAAACCATCAGATTTTTAAGCGTAATTTCGAACTTTTTTTCAAAACTCCGCCATTTTGTTGGGTTTTAATTGTTTTTTACAATCCTGCGTCATTGTACAGGCAAAACCTTCTAGTTTGACGATTTTTAAAATGTTCTTATGTCAAGCATTCTGATGGCCGCAATCACTGCAGTAGTGGGAGAACTTTTTTTCGGCAAATTAGGAGACGGTGCATAAGTCGCTGAAAATTAAATATTTTCATACAAAAAAATTACTCTACATACATCATTTATACACAAATATATCCTCGGAAGTTCAAAACCTTCGATGCAATACTTTTCTCTCAATAACATTCCCGAAAATCACCTTTTTAGGCAGTCACACTAGTGGTGCCCCTTGAGGGTAACTTTGACAGTTGTTGAGGCTACGTTAAGGGGTTACCCCCACTTGCGATTTTGAAAAAATCGATTTTTTTTTATTGCATTTTTTGAAGTATAAGTATCCGGGCCCATACTTCTGTATGAGCCCGGAATAGATGAATCTATGTAAGTTTACAAAAAAAAAATATTTTCTTCGTGTAAACTGAAACTGAAACTTTAAACGCGTTTTTCTCAAAATGGCATTTCTGAAGTCGGTGACCAAGATTACTCGAACACTAATGAACCGATCTTCTTGAAATTTTGCAGCCTTATTTAATACATAAAATGTAGTCTTTAATCGTTCGATTTTTATTTCGAAAAAAAAAATGGCCGTTTTATAGCCAAAAAACGGCCGTTTTTTTCGTTAAAATCGAACCATTAACTTTGACTGTCCGCCATTTTGTGAAAAATGAATATTTTTTAAAATCCTTCGATTAAAGACTAGTTTATACTTATATTTGACTAAATCCATCCGCATTTTTTTTTCAGATGATCCACTTCGCCGCAATGTTGGTCACCGCAAACCGTGTATATAAAACCATTATTGCATTGATTATTTCATTCCATTTGCCACTAAACAATGTAATATTTTTCAATAAAAAAATTACTGAAAGTTCTTCAAGATGTGTTCTTTAAGATGGTATATTGATCGATTAAAAAAGTTTTGTAGTTTTCTTTTAAAAAATTCCTGAAAAAGGCCTTTTTGCGCTACAAGTGGGGGTAACGCCTTAACAGGTGGTGTGCGGGGACACAGACTCATTCTTTTTTAACGTTTTTTTCCATTGTGAGTCAAATTTGTTGTTCACGTTTATTATTATGTTGCTAAAGTTGATTTTGATCTCAATGATAATTGTAAGACTCATTAAGTACCTATAATAGTACCCTAGGTACTCGATATTTTTATGTTAAATGTTTCCATAATAAAGATGACAAATTGATTGCAAAGAATCGTTGTTTTTCATTCAATTCCATGTATAATGCATAAAATATTAATTTTTTTATGGAAATTTTGTCAAAGTAATTCTTAATCTTTGACATAAATAGCATTTCAATGCCTTGTCAAAGAAACCCCACATTCTAGATTACTTTGACACTTAAAAAAAATATAAAAAATTGTGGGTGGTTGGTGGAGCTTGACTTTCTTATATATTTGATAGCCAAAGGACACATTGTTCTATTGGAGCAAAAAAATTGGAATTTAGAATGTTAAAAAAAGTTACCTACAAAAAACTACCAAAATCCGTTCGAGGTAAAAAAAATTATAAGCTAGTTGGAGAGTGGAAATAAACGACGTCCATTCACAAATGCCCTTGTACCAATTTTCAATTGGGAAGCTCAAAGAATCTTAGACTAGGGCAAGTTTCCTCATCACGATAGGAATCGAGGCTGTGAGGAAAGTGGGTATAGCGGTCAAGTTGCGATAGAAACGAAACATCGAAAAATTCTCACCTGTTATTGGCTCCGGGGGAATTGCCTGACGCACTATTCCCTTGAATCCATAGAGGTCCAGATCCGAACTTCTTTCAAAGTCTCTGGCGATCTGCGAAGCAACCGCAAATTATTTTTTTTCTCTATATCCAACCCACGCAAAAGTTATAAAGAAGCAAATTACATAATAACAACGAAGTTACAGATAAATATCATCGAAACACATTTTTCGAAATTTGTGTTTACAGCAGTCGACACCAAGTTTTGGGATTAACGAATTTTATATTAAACGTTCGAATCGATCGTGAAAATTAATTTTCGACAAGAGTATCGAACGGTTTCCACAATGATTCGAGACAGGAAAATTGATCGGAATATGGAACGAAAAATCTTCTATTTTTGCTTCTAAAATTTGCTGATTTTCATGATTTTTTTTAAAGGAAAGATATCTTCACCATTTTTGAGACTCGGGGTATGTTTTACTACTACTTTGGCTGAATCTTAAAAATGGCGAAGGTATGGCACGGTCTTCTAAACTACATTTTCAAAACTGACGTGATGTATAACTAAAAAAACTAACCGACCAATTCTGATGAAATTTTGTATAAATCTTTCTAACCTTATTGTCTAAAAGATGACCCTGGATGTTTTTGAAAATTAGAAAAAATGTATTTTTTCAAATTGCAAAATGTAGCCATTTTTCGGAAAATTCAATCTTTTTGTTTTAAAGCGTAAGATTTCATCGATTTTCAACATTTTTTTAATTTTTCTTGGTTCATATTCTGCGCATGAGTATTTATGAAATAAAAACCTTCGTTGGTTTTTCGTCAGATTAATCCCGCCGACGCTATGTGTCACGCCGTCTGACAACATCCACCGTGACCCGTGTGGAAGACCGTGGTATATCTCCGCCATTTTCAAAGGTTAATAAAACAAAATACCATGTAACAGCCAAAAGTAGTAATAAAACATACCCGAAGTCTCAAGACGGTGAAGAAATCTTTTCTTTGAGAAAAAATCATGAAAATTTATGTGTAGAAAACATTTTTTGTCAAACAAGCTTTCATTTAATGTACTAAAAAGTAGAAAATAATTTGTTCAACCCAGTCACCGATATGTGACTATAAATGAGAGCTTGGGGCGCTCGGATTTTTAAATGTTCAATAAATTTGATAAATTCAGTTCCATTAACCGTATTTAATTTGGCACAATAGAAACTAGAGAAATTATTATCACACGTTTATACACAGTTTCACGATTTTTATTTAATAAATCTAAGATTCTTTTACAGTAAATTAAATAAAGTTGATATGTTAACGGATTTGTGTAAATGAAAGATTATATGTCTAAAGGGGGTAGCCGGTTAAGGGGGGTCTGACGGCCCCCACCGAGTTTGATCGAATCGACCCAAAAACCTGAAAGAGGGCTGAAAAACAAAATTTTAGAGATATTTTTTAACCCCCTAAACCCTTATGAAAACACCATAATCGCAAAAAATGCGTTTTTTTTATGTTTAATTTTTTTTCGAGCTTTCAAATGCATTTTAAAGCGGTTTTAACACAACCAAAATTTTGTTTCAGATGTGTAGACATGCCCTGAATTTTTCCAGATTTTTTCGTAAAGTTAAATCATGTGCAACATAATTTTAATGGCATAAAAACCGTAAAAAATCGTCATTTTTTGTATTTAATGCTATGGTTTTTATTGACGTATTAATGGTAAAAAATCGTGCACCATAGCATAGAAAGCTACTATCTTCCTCTACAAAATGACGCTAATTGGGCTCAATTCGGTCGTCTCTAGCGTCCGAAAATCAAACTTGAATAAATTCCGTTTTTATAATTTGAGCATTTTCAGTTACGAAAATGACACAAAATCATATTTTTCAATTATTTTACTTAATAAAAGTACATTTTGGGGTTTCTGAGGTCGCCGATTACAAATTTGATGTCAAACAGCTAACAAAAAAAAAAATTACACATGTCATCAAATGAAAATGGTATTTGCTATTTCGGTTTTTTCAATAATTAAAAGTCATTGTATTTTAAAAAATCTATTTATTTATAATAATATTACATACATTCATCTAATATATACATTAAACAGACACAAGTAATACATACATTGCAACATGATTGTTATGTTGTTAATCTTCGTCACTGTGTTCTTCAATAACAGGTTCGACATTATCAACGTGAAATAGATTCGTTAGAATTTGAGCTGGGCGGATGATTTTGGACAAATACCGTGCATGACTTAAAAAGTAAATGATTGTTGCAACGTGGGCACAGCAACCAACAGTTCTTAGCCCATTTGCACAATCACATACGTAGTTTTTTATACCGTTATATCCAATACTGTTAGGGTCGTACTGAACGTAACATCTGTATACTTTCTTGTTTATATGTCTTGATTTAACTTCACATTTCAAAATGGTATCGTCCTCCAACAAGTATTGCATATTCAAAAGTCCTTCTTCGGTATACATTTCAGCTAAGTATGAAACAGTTTGCGATAACTGGTACGAGCCAGTGAAAAGGATCTTCAAATCTTGCTCTGTCATTTCCGGAAAGTCTAATACGTCATTTGATGTTAACGGTTTGAAGATCCTTTTCTTCCTATTCCAGTTTTGTTCTTCCACAACTTTCGCTAAAGAATTGTCAACGTCTTTTCTTTTCAACATTTGCTCGGCAATTTGATCTTGTAAATCGGTATCGCAATTCAGTCTTTTTCCAAACTCATTAACCAAAAAATTCGCTACTTTGCAATAAAGCATCGCTGAATCCAACATGTTGTTGTTAAACTGATTATGCAAGAGTTTGAATTTACTACCGATTATACCGTGGACAGCCTCTACCACCCACCTCAATTTCGTAACAAATCGACTTTCGTTTGCTTCATTTGTTGGAAGTTGCTTTCTTTTGCCTTTCAACGCTGGCATCAACACAACGAACCCTTGAGATTCTAACCAATCTTTGACGTCTCTGAACCCCCTGTCAAGTATAAAAACATCCCCTTTTTTGAGGATTGATCTCAAGCCGTTCGGATCACTTAGTACATGTTGTAAGATTTTCGGATCATTCACAATTGCTTCGTACGGTCCGTAAACATCTATTACATATCCATCTGTGGCACAAACTGTGAAGGGTTTACAGTGTGGACACTTTTTCTGACCAGAGAAAGATTTTTTTTGGTAACAATTATTACTACTTTTTTGGTGTCGAAGGTATGAACCATCAGCAATCAAGAGCAGGCGATCTTCAAATCCGTGTAATTTTTTTACGTAAGGCGACGTGTGATTAGCAATTAAATCTTCGCGAGAACATGCCCGAGCTCCGAAACGAAGTGGAAAGACGTCTTTCGCGAATGAATCCAAAACCGATTTGCAATAAGCAGATACTAGTTGTTCAGATTTGATATCGAAAATTGACGCAGTGATTGTGTTGGAATTTCCAGTTCTTAATTTAAAAAGGAATATTAAAAGAGCTTGATTAATACTGCGATTTTGAGAATTTCGCAAAGTGACCAACATGTTTTTTAGAGTCTTGATTTCTGCAACTGTGTATCCAGTTAGCGATTTTATGCGCTCTGCCGATAAATTGTAATCATCTACTCTGTCTAAAATACTGTTGTCGCATTTTTTGGACAGTGCATCCAAAAATAATGCCAACTCTTGAGAACTGATAGTACAAGTATTCGAAAATATTTTCAAGTTTGAAATTTCGTCAACGTACATACGTTCACTGATAAGATGTACAGGACAACAGCGATTGCCTTTTGGAATGAAAATTCGTGAACTTATAAATACCTGTAACCTCGCTTTAAACGGAACAACCGGAGATGTCGTAATTGGAGTAAGACATACGCAACAACATTTGTGAGTCGCGGTAACTCTGTTGAAAGGCATCTCGATCATTTCATAGTCCGGTTCTCTTGGACGAAGAACGTAAGGAGGGTCCTTAGAAGATTGTGATGACTGTCCTGTGGAAGATCCAGACTCCGACCGTGACAATTGTTGCGAAGACTGTTCCGAAGATTGTTCTGTGTCATCTGATACTGTCAAATTGGAGAGTGTTGATGAATGTCTCTCTACAGGATCGACAGAATTTTGTTCGCGATCAACATCTGGCAGAGGATTTTCCTCGGGATTGACGTTTGGCAGAGGATTTTCTTCGGGATTAAAATCCAACTGAAGATTTTCTTCAGGATCAGAATCACTGCTCGTCGATGGTGAAACCGTTCGGGATTTAGCGATTGCGGAACGACACAGATGACATAAAACGTCACCTTTCTCTACTCGTTTACCTAGTAGTTTAGTATATAAGTGTACGTCATCATCTGAAGAAATGGACTTCTGTTTTCCGGTATCATAACGCAACAATCTGTTGCATCTTATGCACCTTTCACCAGCCGTACATTTTCGTTTTTTCGGTGGCATCGCACAGTTTTTCCTAAAGAAAAAAAAAGAACATTGTTATTTTTTTTATTATGATTAACAAATTATTTTTTTTTTTTGAAAAAAATGAAAAAAGTAACTGAAACCCGGAATAAAAAAAAACCATAATTAAAAAAACAAATAGAACAAAAGTAACGAAAATCGAAAGTACATTAAAAATTGTAAATCAAAACAAAAAAAATGTTGAAAACATCGGTAAACAAAACAGAAATAAATTATTGTATTCCAAATCATTTTTTTATTGAAATATCGTTTCGTCTTAGTTTTGTTTTTTTTTTTGCTTTTTTTTAATTCTTTTCATGTGAGTGAACTAAACAACAACTTGAAGTTGACGGCCACCTTCTGTACGATTTCAAGTCGACTATGAGGCAAACGATTGTAGATTGAGGTTATGATTATAAATCAATTTTTATGTTGATTGATATTTAAATTGATATTCAAACTCACCTTAGAATACTGCTTCAATCACTTCGTGTTGAGATAGGCAGGTTAAACGATAAATTAAAAAAACGCTGTTAACAAAACAAATAGATTTGTTTAACGGAGCAGAGCGCGTCGCATGACGTGTGTACTTGTCGGCGGCTGAACACAGAGAGAAAGAGAGACCGCGTGGAGCGGGGTTCTCGATGCGTCAGTGCGTAGTGGGCATGCGCAGTACCGTGCGGAGGGGCATACGAGCCTAAGGCCCACGTGGGTACGGTGGCCTTAGGCACTCGGGTACGTGGCTTAATAAGGTACAAGTTGGGATTTTCTCCGCCAGGTGACAGTTTAGTCGGGGAATTCCAAATTTTTTTTCTGAATAATACGTAATTTTTTGTTTGTTAATATAACTATTGACAGCTGTTACGATTAAAAATTCGTGTATAAGAATGAATTTATAATCAGCGACCTAAAAAATCCTTATTAATATCGTTCCCATAGCTTTTTTAAAAAATTTCAAAAATTAAAATATTTTTTCTTCGTTTTGACAGCTGTCATGTGACAAAACTAATTTTTGACATCAAATTTGTAATCGGCGACCTCAGAAACCCCAAAATGTACTTTTATTAAAAAAAATAATTGAAAAATATGATTTTGTGTCATTTTCGTAACTGAAAATGCTCAAATTATAAAAACGGAATTTATTCAAGTTTGATTTTCGGACGCTAGAGACGACTGAATTGAGCCCAATTAGCGTCATTTTGTAGAGGAAGATAGTAGCTTTCTATGCTATGGTGCACGATTTTTTACCATTAATACGTCAATAAAAACCATAGCATTAAATACAAAAAATGACGATTTTTTACGGTTTTTTGCCATTAAAATTATGTTGCACATGATTTAACTTTACGAAAAAATCTGGAAAAATTCAGGGCATGTCTACACATCTGAAACAAAATTTTGGTTGTGTTAAAACCGCTTTAAAATGCATTTGAAAGCTCAAAAAAAAATTAAACATCAAAAAAACGCATTTTTTGCGATTATGGTGTTTTCATAAGGGTTTAGGGGGTTAAAAAATATCTCTAAAATTTTGTTTTTCAGCCCTCTTTCAGGTTTTTGGGTCGATTCGATCAAACTCTGTGGGGGCCGTCAGACCCCCCTTAACCGGCTACCCCCTTTTGAGCGTCCCAAGCTTTTATTTATAGTCATAAGTGCCTTGGTAAAAAAAATAATTTCCTACTTTTTGGTACGCTAAATAAAAGCTTATTTAGAAAAAAAGCATTCATAAATTATTCTCTACTTTTTAGTCTTTAATTGATTTCACTACAGCTCTAAAATTTTTACAAAGACGGATTAATCGCTCCAAACGAACCGATGTTATTATTGGTTGATTGTCAGGAGAAATCCTGAAGAACTGCGATAGGTGGAATCGATCATAGATGTTGGCTCACCACCTATTGAACTTTACCTTTTAACCTATTTTACCTAAGGACCCCTTTTAACGATTGTTCAATGTTTCTCATTCTGGTAATTTTAACCTATTCAACCTTAACCTATTCAATGTTTCTCATTCTGTTAATTTTTGCTATAACGCTTCATTATTGACAAGTTTCTTTCATATTAGCTTTTCGCAGTCCTATTTTTTAAAAGTTGAGTTATGTATTGTCACCGCTTAGATGCATGTTTGCAAAATTTTGGAGCTCTAAACAGTCGAGAAGTGGGTGAAATATCGATTTTTCGTTTTGCATCTCACAGAAAGTCTATTTTTCTTTTAAAATTGAATCATGCATTGTCACCTCTTAGAAACATATTTGCAAAATTTCGGAACTCTAACAAGATCATGCCAGCGAAAGTCTACACAGTTGACTGTAAATGACGTAGAACGTATAACATTGTCTACACAAATTTCAAAATTGACGCAAAATCACTTATTAATTTAAAAAAATCTTTAAATAATTCGTCGTTTTATTGAAAAATTTGAAACTTTTAACACTTCCATAGCCGAATTATTTTGACGGTGTCAAGATTTTCGAAGTTTTGGTCTTTCGTGTAAAATTCCTCCGGAGTTTTGATCTTTCGGGGTACTATTCTGTTGGAGTTTTGAGCATTCTGACCATTCAAAGTTCGGAATTCCAACCCGGCCCCATCTTGAATTTCGAAACATTAAGGGGCTATACCAGTGAGACATTTTTAAAAAATCGATCTTTTTTTGCCTTTTTCGACAGTTTATACTTCCAACAATATCATTATCATTTATATAATTTATATCAATATCATTTTATTTTGCAAGAATCGATAGTTAAATCTTTAAACGCGTTTTCTTGAAATGAGATTTTTCAAATTTGCTGACATTGTAACTCAAAAAGCAATTATCCGATTGACTTGAAATTTCAACTGAGTACTCTTGAATAGATTTACTCTACAATGACGTAGGATATTTTCGATTGGATGAAAATTGACGATTTGGCATTGAAAAAAACGACCATTTTATAGGCGAGAAAACATACTTTTTTCATAACTACGCCATTTTGTTAGATTTTGATATTTTTCGAAAATCCTAGGTCATTGGACAGGAAATACCTTCCAGTTTAACGACATTTTTTCCCTTTTCGGTTTCAGCTACTCAATCGGCCGGAATCATGTCAGCAGTGGAGAAACTTTTTTTCGCGCCTCCGAAGGCAGCGCATAAGTCGCTTGGATCTCAATATTTTTCTATGAAAAAATGATGTAACATAGGTCAAATATAGTCAAATATATTCTTAATTTTCCGAAACATTTAATTGACTATTTTTCTTTCAAAAAATTCCCGAAAATCACCCAAATTTTCAGCGTTCACACTGGTATAGCCCCTTAAAATTCGGAATTTTAAACCATTGGAGCATTCAGAGTTCGAAATTTCGGTGAAATGTCGATTTTCCATTTTGTATCTCACAGAAAGTCAAGTTAAATGAAAGCTTGTAAAAACGACAATTTTTTCCCCGCCTAAATGGAGGATCCACTTCGCTCCGGATCAACCCTAATTGCCCTCGCCGTAAGAGGCCCAAATGTCGAAAGGAGCTCCGATCGATTTCGGAGTCTCGTGTGGAGAATACGAGAGTCCGTGTTGCAAGCCGCCATTATGTTCATTGCTAACAGCCAATGTATACACCGCGGGAGACTGGACAGCGGTAAAAGTAGTAACGGTCGGTGCTTCGTCGGCCAGAACCACGAGAAGCTTTTTTATACCACAAATAAAATTAAAATAAAAAAGGTACAAAGGCTGCGATGTTCGCACCTCGATTATACCTTTCCAGGGTACCATGAATGCTGATTAGATTTCACACATTGCCTTTTGATAAGATACCGGTTCGACGAATTTCGGACAGGTCGATATTAATTAAACTTTCGATAAGATTATTTTTATCGAATATCCGCCACCTGCGGAGCACCGCATATTCTCCCCCAACAAACAAAACTTCTTTAACTCCTGAAATAACTGTTTAAATTTCACGACGTGCTCGCGGATCGAGGCCTTCAGCCCTTCGTCACGATTTCGTCAATTTTCTCGTCTCAAGCATCGACGCGTTAAGGGGGAATATAGCTTTGTGAGGGCAAAATCAAGGGTCATTTTTGACAATTTATTTAACAAAAAAAAATATATTTTTAAATTCATGTTAATACAAGTCTTAAAGTAAAAAATTTTTTAAAAATTATTTTGAAACAAAATGGCAGCGCAGTAGTCGATGAAAGAAAACTCCTTTTTTCATAGTCCTCTACGGGCGTATTCGCACAGGTCATAATTTTCAAGCTAAAACAAAAAACAAAAAATATTTTTAAAGTTGATATAAAAAAACTCGTCCAGTACGTAGGGGTTTTTCAAAATATTGATTTAAAAAAATGGCGTTAATATGAAAAAGAAAATTTTAATAAAATCGGTCGAATAACGATCATAAAAGTTTTAAATTTCAACTTATCGAAAAAATCCTACGTACTTGACTATAAAATGTTGTCAAGAAGCTACAGTTCAAATTTCAAGTCAATCGATTGAAAACTTGTGGCGCTACGCATAGCCCGTGTCTAAAAACATAGTTTAGAGAAAAACGCATTTAAAGTTCAAAGGACTGTAAAATCATGGAAATTTCGTGTTTACCTTTAATCGGCGATGCCTGGACCATACAATTATCCTTCTAATTCAACATTCTCTTGCTCTTCTTCTTTGTTGGAAGATGTAGGAAAAAAATGCAAAAAAAATACAAAGGTATCCCCCTTAAGGCCTGAGGCCACTCTAGAGGCCGAAAAAATAGGCTTTTTGGGGATTTTTTCCAGAAAAACTACAAAATAAATGGAGGTTACAAAAAAGGGTGATTATCATACACATCGGTGACTGTACACGATAATTTTTTTTTAAGCGATTAATTTCAAAATGGCGGCCGTGCAGCGTTTATCTCAAAACTGCATTTTTTAAGTTGGCCGGTAACATAACTCAGACAATTTTCAACCGGTGACTTGAAATGTTGAATATGTCTTGAAAAATACATTGTCTATGGAAGTACGTAGGATTTTTTTTTATATTGCATAGTTCATTTGTTATTAACACTTACCTGACGATTTTTTAGGCAAATTTTTGGAAAGTGAAAAATTTCGTCAGATAATTGTTATTAACAAATGAACTATGCAATATAAAAAAAATCCTACGTACTTCCATAGACAATGTATTTTTCAAGATATATTCAACATTTTAAGTGAATCGGTTGAAAATAGTCTGAGTTATGTTTCCGGCCAACTTAAAAAATGCAGTTTTGAGGTAAACGCTGCACAGCCGCCATTTTGAAATGAATCTCTTCAAAAAAATTATTGTATACAGTCGCTGATATGTATCATAAACACCCTTTTTTGTAATCTCGATTTATTTTGTAGTTTTTCTGAAAAAAAAAAATCCCCATCAAGCCTATTTTTCAGCGTCTAGAGTGGCCCTCCCTTAAGGCGGAAGCCTGAATTAGACGGTCCGAGAAATAGTTTTTTTTTTAATTGCTTAAATCGATAAATAAACTATCCGAGAATATATTTACAAAGTTACAGAGGCCAATTGTAAATATTTTCAAAGATACAAGGCCAAAGGCAGAGAAACGATTGATATTTGATATTGATATTTATTCCTATTGAAAACTTTGAAGCGCGTTTTCTCCAGTTTTCATTTTCACGATTTTTCCAAATTGGCGGGCGTGATAGCAAAAAAACTAAACGACTTGTTGAATCAAACCAAAGTTTATTTTCTTCAGTATGAAAATCTCTTCTAAGTGAACTAAAGAAGTCGTTGAAAAAGTCTTTTTAAATAATTTTTATAGCACGTTAAAGTGTTTTTTGTTAAACACATTTTGTTCAAACCTGAGAAAAGTTATAACTTCACGATTTTTTCAGCTTTTTCTTAATTCACCCAGAAGAAAAATATATGACAATTGAAAATTTGATTGGTTTATTTGGTTCAGTCAAGAATTACGAGCTGCATCTTGCCCGCTGATTGGGGACTGCAGTGGCAAGATGAAATAGGCTGATAAATCTGCAGTCATTTATTAATTCATGTTGAAAACTTTTTTTTATAAACTTCAAATATACATGAAAAGTTGACTCAATGTTTACTGGGCTCACTTGCTCTAATTCAGGCCTTATTCGCACCTTCCAATTCAGGCTCCCGCCTTGAACGGAAAATTTTCAATTATACCGTATCGAAGAATTCCGACGAGTTTTCCCGCGACGACGAAAAAGGAAAAATCATAATTCCGGCGTCGCGTCAAACTCATTAACAGTTCCGAAAGCAGAATTAACGAGCTAACTTCGGCGTAAGCTTCAAGGTACACACGCTACGTCGTATTTCTCAATCCGGTCAACTACACGCGCCCACGCAACTGTATAACCTTAAGTTCGCCTCGTCCGACAAGCTATCCACTGTGAATTATTCAACTTCCAAGACGCGTACAACTCGCTCCTCGTGTTCTCCAACGCTTGAAATTCTTGACGAATTTTTGGCACCTTTGGGCGTTAAAAAAAACGTTGAGAGTCAGCACTCAAATTGCATTACAAATGGCAGAGAAAGCGGGGCGAACCAAGGACGAGGAGTGAATTCAGCTCTAACTCAGAAGCCCCCAAAGCAAGGTCCACTATTTCTATACACTGATTTCTCACTGAGAGAGGGACGTGCAATGTCACTGTAACTTTAAACTTTATTATCTACAGCACGAGGAAATAGATAAATGCAGTTTCAACTTTCCTCGCGCGTGACCATTCCTCGTGTGCTTTCAAGCACACACATCATTTGCCTGAAGTACGACACTTCTTCACAGCAACAAACAAGTCTCGTACTTTTGACATTTTTGCGAAACTTTTGCATCACCGACCATTTGTTTCACGCACTCGGATCAATTTCGTTAAATGAATGATGAATTCACCGGGTGACGAATTAACTTTTTTTTAACTAGATATTTAGTTGGGTAATGTTTTTTTTCTGTAGTAGTTCTTAGGTAGTACGAAACTGAAACCATATGGGGTGATGATAGCTAAAGAAAGCTTTGTATGTCCCTGCACTGAGAAAAAAAACCAATTGGATAAAAAACAAACATATTGGTTGATTCAAATAAACGTCTGATCGCGGAGTGCCACCGATATATGAGATTGTTACAATACTATAAAATATTGGGAAATGTGATTGATTTAAATAACATATTATTTTATTTGAAAAAGCTCTTCTGTTCTCTGAATATCTACATTTTCCTTGAAATAAAATTATATTCTATTGAAATCATTCTATATACAATCCGTAGATGTATGGATGAAATAATTAAGCAGTTGTTACATTTTTTATTTCGTACAAAAATATAATCAATACAATTAATTATTTCTTTGCTGCATCGAAACGAATATGCCATGGGACGTAAGTTTTTCAATTTGTTTTAAATATTAAATAAAAAGTGAGCATTAGAATGATCATCCACGATAATAGTGGAGAGAATATCCAATGGAGTGAATCCAATCCAATCCAATCCATGGATCCAATCCAATCGATGGAGTGAATATCAGATATTCAACTGATAAGAACTGATACTACACTTTGACATTAGCCACAGGCCAAGAAGCGATACTCTTTAGAGTTTCTCCCGCGTTTAAGTAGACTTTCGGTTCGCGCTACGCTTACGAGAAACGAGCGCGCGTGCGGCTTCTAGCGGTTACTCCGAGAACTACGGGTTTCCTCACACCTATCATTTCGGTGGCGCTCGGCCATGATTTGGTTGAATTTCTTCAACCAAATGCGAAAGAAACAAATTTTATTTTCGCATAATTTTTTGACCAATTCAGACATTTGCTTAATATTTTTCAATCAAAATGAAATATTAATATTTTAACGTTCTTTTAATGTTCTTGGAAACCAATATATCGGATATGGTGAAAAAAATAAAATAACACATTTACTCAATAGAAATTTTATCTCAATCAAACGAGCCAAATTCAATTTTTCTTGTGCACTCGAATCAACAATATTCATGTTACGAATTGAAACGCTTTTTTTGTTCGTTGCAGAAAATGTATTGAAAACGATTTAATTTGTTCTCGACAATTCTTTAGATAGTTTCAATAATATATTGTTCTCGACTAACAATATATCTCTTGAATAAAAAAAAACTTTTAATTTTATCATGTTTTTAAAGTCAATAGCGTTTTGTTTGGACTAATAAATCCGATTGTTATTTACAGCAACAATTTTACAATTGAATCAACGATTTTTTTTCGCAGTGTGGATTAGGTTGGTAATGTTTTTTTTATGTCGTAGTTGTTAGGTAGTACCAAACTGAAACCATATGAGGTGATGATAGCTAAAGAAAGCTTTGTATATCCCTGCTGTAAGCTAATAATGAAAATATACATAATTATCGTTATTTGAATATTCACAATACCAAATTGCTTCTTTTTGGCGTCGGTACCAGCCAATTGCCAATATTGTCACATTTTCGCAGAAAAAGAGGAGGCGAAGAAAAATAAATGAAATATACGATGAACAGTCTTTTTTAATTTGCAATCTCGTTTTTTCCGTGACGTCAATCTCTCGTTCTTGGCTGGCACCGACTCCCAAAATAAGTCATTTAGTATTGTAAATATTTAAATAGCAATAAATTCATATATTTTCGTTATAAATGTATTGTATTATGTATACAATCAATTATTATATATACTACATTATGAAACGGCGTTTGTATTATACATACAATAAATAATTATATATTTTATATACTTATATATAAAATATGTAATTGGCGTTTTCAGTGTTTGTTGTTTAAACACAGCATATGGTACATAATATACAGAAATGCCAAATTCTTAAGGGGAAGGTAGAAGTTTGCACTTTTGAAAAATCGGTTTTTTTGTATTTTCTTGTAGTTCAACATTTCAAGAATATAATCCCAAAATTTCAAGTCAATCACAGAAAAACTCTCGAAGTTATTGACTAATTAGTCCCGCTCCTCTAACACTGTAGCTCCAACTTCTCTAAACGCGTTTTTCTCGAAACCACTTTTTCAAAGTCCGTGTTCACTGTCATTTGAAAACTACATGACCGATTTATTTCAAACTTGGTACACACTTTCTACATATAAAATACCTCCCCCCAACGGTTAGTTTGAGATTTTTTTTACATTGCGAGGGTTTTCCCCAAAATGGCGGAATTTTTCGTGAAAAATAGCACTTTTCACTTTACATGACCAGCAAAAATTTAGAAATGAAAAAAAAATTATCGAAGACCGTTGGGGGGAGGATTTGATGGTACTTTGACTAAATTTCAATGGCACTTGATTTCAGATAATTTCTAGCTGAGGTACAATGAACACCACAAATCGTGTTTTTCCAAAGGCGCTCTTGGACAAGCTTTGTCACCGGCTTGTTTGTGGATATTTTCGCGTACAAATTTCACGGAATGTTCTTGAAATGACAATAATGTACAAAAGGTTTCAATAAATTTACTCTATCCGCATAGATGAAAAAAAATCGCAAAAAAGTGTTTTTTTTTCACGCTGAAACCTCTGCCCTTCCCTCAACCAGTTTAGTCGCTGAGATAGATCCCATATTAAAAATGATCTAAAACTGACAACTTTGACAGCCGCCCATTTCTTTATTTTTTGACATAAAAAAGAAGAAAAAAATATATTTGTACTCTATTCAATGAGCTTTAAAAAATGACACCCCACACGCCAGGGTAAAAAAAAAGTAATTCTGCTCCTCCTCATGTATGGGAGCCCCATGAAAAATAATTTAATTGAATTTCCGCAACTGTAACTCATTCCTTTACGAGACCCGTGACATACGGACGAACAGACATCAAAGTGTCATTAACAGGGTTCCGATTCGCCCTTTGGTTACGGAACCCTAACAAAACAATCAATTTTCCGTCTATTAGTGAATCGAACGACTCGTTGAATGCGTTGCTTCAGCTCGTTGAATTCGATCATGTGCCGCTAAATTGCCGCCTCCGAAAAATCACCGTCTCGCGCGTTAAAACAAAAACTAGCGCGGAAAAAATCCATCGATTCTCCAGAATTGAAAGAAAGACAGGGCCGTGTTTCATCCGAAGTCGAAATTGATCGGAAAAAATGGCGAGGGAACTAAAGGAACGTTGCAACGACTGTGGGGATTTGGGATATGAAGGGGGCGGTGAAATCGTCGATGGGACTCGTGAGAGTGAAACAGAAAGATTGAAACTATTGACTGGCGGAAATTACGACGGAGTCGTTCGATTCGCTGTCGTGATATCCTACACACACACATATATATATATATATATATATATATATATATATATATATATATATATATATATATATATATATGCATAAATCTCTGGGGAAAAGTCCAAAAAAAATTGCGGAAATTTTTTCGTCTCTTTATTTCGAAACGTCATTCTCCTGTTCTCCATTCCGCACACAATCCTGCGATTCATTGGAAAATTCATTGATTCAACGAGACTTTTCATTCACACGTTTTCATCGCACTCGAATTACTCTCTCGAACGTATATAATAAATTCTCCGACCTTTTAGTGCGAATAAAAAACTTTTTGCTATAAAAGGGAAAAAAGCGAGTGAATAGACAATAAAAAGAAAGCTAACGACCGTGTTTGTCACGAGCCGGTGACCATTGCGGATAGTTTGTTTGCTTGAACTGCTACAGTTGGATGCGTACACGAATACTTTTTCCAATAAAGTTGGAAGCCTCGAATGGAAAGCGCGCAATGATAGATCGATTGTCCCCGCTGGCTATCTCCGCGGACGATAAAATTGTTTCTCAAAATCCTACCAATCATTCGCACCGATTGATCAAGCGTGTGAAATTCGATGTACGAAATTGATCGTACACCCTTACGCTCGGCCGTTTAATAAATACGTGGGCGTTCGTTATCACACCTGTGTATACACGGTGATAATTGATTGGGCGGTTATTATAAAAATTATACGAGTAACATGTATTTTCACAATTCACCACAATTCATCGTGGCTTGGCACTTGGTCTCTCAATGAACCAAATTACCGGATGATCAAATTCTGTATGTCGCAATTTTCGATGTCGCGATAGTTGACGTTCGTCGTCGATGCACCACGATTCGACGCTCAATTATCACGAGTTGTAGAGTCCCGGCAGGGTGCGTTGGAAGTAAAGCGAAAAATCGGAGCAATAGAAAATTAGAGAAATTACTCGGTCAAAGGATTCACCGTGGGCGTCACAAATACTCGTTCGATTGGAATTGGCAGAATCGTCGATAATTGTCCGGGATTCTGCCTATTCCAATCCAAGAAGAATGCAATGCGTCTCTATGCCTAGGTGCAAAATAAAAGTCAATTGTTCCAACGCGATATTGATGACAAGTTGCACTCGTGAGGGTAACGAGATGATCCAGCGAGATTTCAATCCTCGTTTGCTTTAAATAGCCCGAAAATATAAAATCTCGTACTTGGGATTGTCTATCTGCATCCGATGTAGGGGAAAGATGTACGGGATGATCCCCCTTAAGGAGTCTTCTCACTTTAGACGCTAAAAAGGCTATTTTCATAAATTTTTTGATAAGTTCATATTATAGATATTGATATAAAAGTTGTTACACTTAATAAATACACTTTCGAAATATAATACATTTTTTTTTTAATATTTATTTAAGGCCTTAGGCCACAGTAACGGGCGGAAAATCAGGTGCGAATTTAACCATTTTTTTCGTATGAAAAAGTGATTCACTCATCAAATTAATTACATATCTATTTAATATGAATATGAAGCTGTTAGAAATTTTTTTCGATTTACAAAATGGCCATCTTCTCGAAACTTCTCAAAACTTCTTGAAAAAGCTTTTTTCCAATTGGCGTGGCAAATGCTTAAGTTCAACAATTTTCACTCGATTTACTTCAAATTTAAAAGTTATGTTCCTAATTGCATTTCGCAGAGAAGTACGTACGGAATTTCTGATTAATCGAGAACTTTTTATTTTATGAGCAGTTCATGAGCAGTAATAACGAAATTTTTCATTTCATTCAAATTCATTTCTTAAGTTCACATACCTACAACTTTTGAATAAAACAATATTTTTTAACTTCCGTACGTACTTTTTTAGGTATTCTAATGTAGATTGACAAGAATTTTTGTTTTTTGTTCTAGATTAAAAATTGTGGATGCTAAATGTCACGCCACGGAGCGCCTAAAAAAGATAACAAAAGAAAATATTAGTAGTCAGCCATTTTGTACATCGAAAAAAAAAATATATTTTCTAACAGCTTGATATTCATACTAAATAGATGTGTAATTAATTTTTGAGTGAATCATTTTTTCGTATGAAAAAAATTGTTAAATTCGCACATGATTTTATACCCGAAACTGTGGCCTAAGGCCTTAAGTCACTATTAATAGACGAAAATGGTAGTTAAGAAAATGTCCTAAAAAAATGTAGGTCTGCGCTGTTGATGAAATCTCGGAGATGGATGATCCGAAGCAAAAAATCAAACCGTTTTAGATTCAGTATGTTAATGGCCATAGCGCATATCATACGATTTTTTATATGTGCAAAAATAACAAATCAGCGGACATTTTTCGAAAAAACAAAAAAACGTGTTATTTTACCGTTTTTGGTAAAAAAAATAGTAAATATTAAAATTTAAAAAATCTTTGATATGCGCTATAGCTATAGTTGTAAAGAATATGTGGTTAAAATTTCATAAGGATCGGTTCAGTAGTTTCGAAGATTTTATCGACAAGCCGTCGAAAAACGTTGTTTCGAGAAAAAAAGCGTTTAAAGTTTGTTTGGGTTACATGAATAATATTTTTTAAAAAATCGTGTATTTCGAAAGTGTAATAACTTTTATATCAATGTCTATAATATAAACCTTTCAAAAAAATTCATGAACATAGCCTTTTTAGCGTCTAAAGTGAGAATACCCCTTAAGAATGTTCGTAATTTCAAATATATTCACCATAATTAAGATATGAAATGGTTTACTACTGGCATATTGATCTATCTTACGATTAGCATATTCGAAATATTCAATTTATCAGGGTTTCAATAAAAAGATTTCCTATTTAAAAACCTTACATAAGGATCGTCGTGGACGTTCCGGCGTTCAAGACGATCCCTAGGCTATGGACAACATGATCGCCCGGAACATCTTGCCCCTACTTTTGGATTGTTTAATTTTTGAGTAATTAGGTAAATGTGAATAAAAATTTGCTCGAGTTTTCAACACCTTCATATATATGAATCATAGGTATACAGTATCAACTGAACTAACAAGTTAAATTACCTTTATATTATAAGTTTTATCTCGCCCAACTAGAATTAATTCATTTTGATGCCCATCATTTCCATGCCCACCATTTGATGGATCATTTTGTACGCCCAGAAAGCAATCATCTTGCCCCAAACTCAACTTTTTCATTAATTGCTCGGTAACATAATATTAGGTATAGTAAAAAGAAATCCATTACTTTTGCATGAAATTGAAGGCAAAAATAATGTATTTCTTTTTACTGCACCTAATATATAAGTATTCCACTGTTACCACGCCAACTAAAATTCAAATTGAGCATATTATCAAGCCACAAACACAACAATCATTACAACTGACAGTATGCAACGAAAGTTACCTAAGCTCAAAGTCAACCTTGCCTTAGATCTACAGCTAACAATTTTAATTTTTTTCTATCAAAACAAGTGCATCGCTCACACCGCCATCATGAATTGACTCACGCGGGGAGGGGGGGGGGGGGGCAGGCGCTATGTTTTGCCAAAAAATATCACTAGCTAGCGTTAATAGTTCGCTATTGAAAATGATCATCTTACCTCGTGGGATCAACTCGTACACCTTTCCCCTACTCCTGATAACGTTATACTTTCAATCGAAATAATCTTTGTCACCATTCGATTGAATTAAAACCAAATAGAGTTGTACTTTGTTCAGGTACATCATTGATTTCAACACACGAAATTTCGCGTTTTTGAAAAATCCATCTCCATTCCACATTTTCCAAAGTAAATTCCATTCCCAAAAATATTGAGCTGTCCGGAAAGTTCGTGCCGATTATCGGTAGATGGCACATTGAAAAATCGGCACGAACTTTTCAAACAACCCAATACGTCAAATTTGTATCGTTTCAATAATTATGCGACAATCGATCGGTCATTTTTTTAAACAATTTCGCAAATACATGGCAATTAATCTGTATACCTTTTAACGTTTTCGTTAAGGGGCTATACCAGTGTGACACTTTCAAAAAATTAATTTTTTTCGCCTTTTTCGACAGTTTATACTTTCAAGCATATCCTGTAAAAATTTCAAGGCCGTATATCTAATTATTTTATTTGCAAAAATCGATAGTTATATCTTTAAACGCTTTTTTCTCGAAATGAGATTTTTTAATTTACCTCACATTGTAGCTCAAAGCGACATTATCCGATTGACTTGAAATTTGAACTGAGTACTCTTGAATATATTTACTCTACAATGACGTAGGATATTGTTGATTGGAGGAAAATTGACGATTTGGCATTGAAAAAAACGACCATTTTATAAGCAAGAAACCAGACTTTTTTCATAACTACGCCATTTTGTTAGATTTTGATATTTTTCGAAAATCCTACGTCATTCTACAGGAAATATCTTCCAGTTTAACGACATTTCTTCCTTTTTCGGTTTCAGCTACTCAATCGCCCGGAATCATATCAGCAGTGGAGGAACTTTTTTTTTGCGCCTCCGAAGGCAGCGCATAAGTCGCTTCGATCTCAATATTTTTCTATGAAGAAATTATGTAATATAGGTCAAATATAGCCAAATATATTCTTAATTTTCCGAAACATTTAAGTGAGTACTTTTCTTCCAAAAAATTCCCGATAATCACCCAAATTTTCAGCGTTCACACTGGTATAGCCCCTTAATACGTGGGAATAAATCGGCACAAAACATTCTTAATTTGATCAGAATTGCACTAAACGATATGCTAAAAGAAAACAACAATTCATCAAGATCCAATAATGCTCCATTAAAAAATGACGATTTCTCGTGAACGCTTCATCGACGAGATGCCTTGAACAATCAATTACGTTATCTCATGCTCAACGCCTTCATCTCCGGCTAATTGTAACGAAAGTTCTTTCCAATTGAACAGTCGTACGACGCCGATATACTAATACAGCTCGTTTCGAGGATGCTTAAGGGGGCGCGGAATAATACGGGCCTTGAAAGCATTGCACAATGTCAAGGATCCGCTCGACCCTTCTATCTCGTGGAAAGCTTAATGAGCAAGACGGTCGTAACGTCGTTACGCCCTGCTGTGCGATGCAGGACGTTACAGACCGCGCTTATACGACTTGGGTATATCTATGGTCCTTCAACTTATTAGTGTAGCGTGTAACGTGCTCCGCTATGTATATATATATGAAGCCCATGTTCCGACGAACTCTTCGGACTGGACAATGGCTGTCTGTACACAGAAATTGTTAAACGTGTGCGCAAGTAAAGATATCGCGTATACAGAATGTCACGGTCTCCAGGACGTTGCGGACAAGACATAGCCTCGGCCAATAGTCCGTAATTGCTAGCGTGGTGTAAAGGAGACTAAAAAAGGGGCAAATGAAAAAGAAACGATGAGACGAAGAGGGTAAAGACAGAGGAAGGTTGCAAAGATGTTTACTACGGTATCGGCAAATTGACACGTCGTTATAGCCTAACTTCTTATATTTCTACTCGATATGGACGCATAATTTTGAATAAAAAATCCTTTTTTTTCGTTAAATTCAGCACCAATTAAATATAAACCGTTTCAGGCCTGACGAAGCCGAATTGGAAATCACAAAATCATTAACAGCATTATTGGAGATTAAAATTATAAAAATCTTCTAAAAAATATATGATTAATTCGAAAAAAAATAGAAGGAAAAATAGGCCCACGATGAGACTAGTCTTAAAAATCACAACATGGGTCACTCTATTTGAGAGAATTTTTTGAAAAAAAATAAAACATGGCAATTATCTTAAAAAAATAGTTTTTACTTTAGAAGCGAAAAAAACGTTGGCATTTATAATTTGTAATTTTGTCATATTTTTTAACGAAAGTATGCTTTAAAATGAAAAAAATGATATAGTGACATTTGTCGATATCTCAATTAGTTCAGGAGTTATCAGCGTTTAATCGTTTCCAAAACTTCCGAAGTGGACGTTTTTGGAAAATTATAACTCCTAAAAGAGAAGAGATAAGAATCTAAAAATTTGTGTGGATATTTCTTGCATGAGGTACAATTTTACAAAAAAAAATTAGGAAAACCAAAAATGGTTGGGGTCACGGGCTAGGTGAAATGGCGTGGAATGTCCCATATATAATCAAGGGGGAGATATCTTTAGGCAAGGAAAAAATGGCTGATTTGCATGATTTTTTTAAAGAACAGATACATTTTTGAGACTCAGAGTATGTTTTATCGCTACTTTTGGCTGTTACGTGGTATTGTTTTATTTTGTTGACCTAAAAATGGCGAAGGTATGACACGATCTTCTAAACTGCATTTTTAAAACTGGCGTGACATATAGCTAAAAAACTGATCCACCGATTCCGATGAAATTTGGTATAAATCTTTCTAACCTTATGGTCCACGACCATAAATATTTTTCAAAATTAGAAAAAATGTATTTTTTTGCAAAGTGTAGCCATTTTTTGGAAAATTCAATCTTTTTGTTTCAAAGCGTACCATTTCGTCGATTTTCAAAATTTCTCACTTTTTCTTGGTCCATATTCTGCGTATGGGTGTTAACGAAAGAAACATCTTCGTTGGTTTTTTTTTCAGATTAATCCCGCCGACGCTACGTGTCACACCGTCTGACAACATTTACCGCAACCCGTTTAGAAGACCGTGGCATAACTTCGCCGTTTGTAAAGATTAATTTTTAAAAATAACATGTAACAGCAAAAAGTAGTAGTACAAAAATACCCTTAGTCTCAAAAAGGGTAAAGAAATATTTTCTTTAAAAAAAATCATGAAAATCAGCCATTTCTCCTCGCTTGAAGGTATCTTCCCCCTTAAATGATTGACATTCGAGTCTCGGGAGGTTCGTAGCAATCGGAGTTGCGAGCTGGGAGTTAGCTCGTGGATGCTCAGAAATCGAAATTAGCGTGATGAAATTTGTGAAAAACGAAACTTTTTTTTCGATCAGCGCCATATTGCTGTCACGTTATATCGGTTTCGGCAAAAATGTCAATTTTTTGTTTACTACCAATGGAAGTATTGGAAACGCGGGATTGTGGCGCCTTTTTTTTAAATTGTGAATATGGTTGTTGATCAAAACGTGAATAAAATTTACGTATACAAATGGCGAGGAATACGAACGTGTAACGTCCATATTTTTTGTACCCTCTGAGCCTATACACCTATTACTTGATATTCTTCGATCAAAAGATGCGTATATACACAGAACACCTAATCATTCGTAGGAACTTAATCAACTGTTCAAACATGAGCCCAATCCGACCAATCGATTTTTCAATTGGATATATAATGAATGGCTGTTTCGTATTATCGATCGCTGACTAAATGGACGATCGAAGAAAGACTATGAAAAACGATAACCTAACGAGGCAGTTCACCTACTGATTCATCATTCGATACTCATAAATCTTAATTTTTTGTTCTGTAGCTCTGCGGATGTGGAAGATTTTAATGGATTTTTTTTTTTCGTTCGCGAATCCGCCGTTTTTATTATCGTGTCGTATGTGCACGTCTGGAATTTTAAAGATCGGCGGATATAACGCAATTTATAGGAATATTTTGCTCACGCAATTTTGGAACATATTTTCGAAAAATTCTTCCCCTCTTGCAATGTACACCTGGCGATCTCAGTATTTTTGCACACGATTGAAAAAACATTTTAGAAAAACCTTGCCTTGAAAAGAATATTTGAAAATATTTTGCTCTTTTGAATTCGGAAGATATTTTCAAAAAAATACTGCCTCTCTTTACAATGTGCACCTGGTCACCTCCATATTTTTTCACCCAATTGAAAAAGCATTTCGAATCATTCTGAAAAATTCGTCCGGCGTCAAGTGAAAAAGTGATAGAGGTTTCTTCCCTGTTTCGCGAGTCGAGCGTACCCGGGGAGAAATTACGATAATTTGATGACTCACCCGTGAAGATTAGTCTCGACTCGGATAGTAATACATTTTTTCCGCCAAATCATTCGATTATATTTACATCTAACATGCTTCTCCTACTCCAATTTCCATGTTTTCAAGGTGGTCTACTCAAATTTCCATTTTTTCAAAATGGCCTACTCAAATTTCCATTTTTTCAAGGTGGCGTACTCAAATTTCCATTTTTTCAAGAAGACATACGCAAACTAACGTTTTTTCAAGGTGGCCTACTCAAATTTCTATTTTTTCAAGGTGGCCAACTCAAATTTCCATTTTTTCAAGAAGACATACGGAATCTTTCACTTTTTCAAGGTGGCGTACTCAAAATTCCATTTTTTCAAGGTGGCGTACTCAAATTTCCATTTTTTCGACGGCGCCAACTCAAATTTCCATTCTTTGATCGTGGCCTACTCAAATTATCATTTTTTCAATGTGGCCTACTCAAATTTCCATTTTTTCAACGCGGCCTGCTCAAATTTCCATTTTTTCAAGGTAGTCTACTCACATTTCCATTTTTTCAAGATGGCCTACTCAAATTTCCATTATTTCATCGTGGTCTGTTCAAATTTACATTTTTTCCAAGAAGACATACGCAAACTTCCATTTTTTGAAGGTGGCCTACTCAAATTTCCATTTTTTCAAGAAGACATATGGAATCTTCCACTTTTTCAAGGTGGCGTACTCAAATTTCCATTTTTTCGACGGCGCCAACTCAAATTTCCATTCTTTGATCGTGGCCTACTCAAATTATCATTTTTTCAACGTGGCCTACTCAAATTTCCATTTTTTTATCGTGGCCTACTGAAATTTCCATTTTTCCTATGTGGCCTACTCAAATTTCCATTTTTTCAAGAAGACATACGGAATCTTCCACTTGTTCAAGATGGTCTACTCAAATTTCCATTTTTTCAACGTTACTTTCAAAACGTTCAGACATTTTCCAAGGTCTTTGAAAAAAGTGAAATTTTAAGGAAGAAGAGGATTAGACGTAAACATAAACGAATGATTCAGCAGCAAAAATAACTTGTGACTATTAATATTCCCGCCGTTTTCCGTCCTGTCAAAATTTAAAAAGCGCGTATTCAAATCGAGCAGTAAATTTAAATTGCCCGTTTCCAAAACATCCCTTGCAACACTTTGGGAACGAAGCTCGCATTAAAAAATGCACACCCCCAGCCCTTCAAACGATACAAAAATATTTAACATCGATCCTCAATCGAAAGAGTATTTTTTTTCAAATAAAAAAAATGTCGCGCATTTATACCAGATATTTTTAAAATAATTCGCTCTCGAAAGGGCAACAAGAGCTCGTTATCCATAACCCGAAACTCCTAAAAATTCGAATCCATCACAGTCGAAATTGTTAACCGGCGAATGCAGTGACGATTAGGAATGGAAAACTAAAACGATAAAATCTATATTTTTTCGTTGATCCCGCAGAGCCTCGTGTCTCGCTCGAGAAGGTCAAAGTGAAAGAAAAAAAATCTTACCTGTTGCGTGAAGGGTACTTCATTGCCGGGTACGACGCTGGCGTGGACCAGAGACGTCGCGAATCCTCCAACGATCGTAATTACCGCCAAAACTCCGACCATTTTATATCCCCTTTTTTATTTTGCAATTTTTTCCCTTCAACCTCAGAGGTCTTCGTGGATTTTTTTGTTCCTCCGGAAGGACAAAAACTCGCGTTTCTTTATTTCCCTTCGCCGTTTACGTTCGTGACTCTACCCCGTGGAATTTGAGTTTCCTTCGATACGACGTGTCGATTGAGGGAAGGAAAAAAGAGCGATGATCGGACGATGAATGTTTCTTTTTTTTGCAATAAAAAATTCGGGATTCGACAGCCGGTTTATCGGTTGGCGGAGCGTTCGAAAGACTCTCTGTGGCTTCGCGATCCCACGGCGTTCCTCTTATAGTTGCGGCTCAAGTGGATTCCTCGCGGGGGTTTCGTAGTCGCGCGCGCTGCTTCCCTCGTTCATCCACACACCGCGCATCCCCGAAAGCTTTTCCCTATACTACCCCCCCCCCCCCTGCCAACCTCACCCACCCTTACTTGCAACCCTCTCAGCGTCTCTTACGATTAAAAAAAAAACAACAACAACGCACTTCTCTCCAGTCTCTTGTCAAACGAGCCGACAGAAACCCTCTTGCTGCGCGTCTAAACAATATGTTTTTTTTTCTTCGTCTACTCTGCTTTTAAGCTTGGGGCTGGAGACGATGTGAGAGAGAAAAAATTGACGGGAGTCTTTTTATCGAACCAATTAACGGGATAATTTGTTGTGTAATTTTTGATACTGTTATTATTTTAAGTTGTGACTGTGGCCCTGTCGCCAATGATGCTCAGAGGTATCTTCGAGATTATATGGACAGACTCGACGACAATTCGACAAAACCTCGCCGAAATTGCACCGAATGAAAGGTGTGCGAAAATGAATTTAAAACTATTGATTTTTCAATGAGATTACTCATATTTTCCGAATCCTTTCTCTTGCAAACCTCTCGTAGATCTTTTGTGATGCTCTTTTGACGAGTAGAGTCCTTTATCCTGCACCATCAGACTGTACTGGTAGTAATTGTTCCTGAACGATGGTCCACCTCTGCAATTCACAAGAAACAAAAAAACCGAGGGTTCAGGGCTTACACTACTGTAAAGGTCTAAAATTAAGGGTCTTCTCACTTTAGACGCTAAAAAAAGCTATTTTCATGATTTTTTATAGATTTATATTACTGACATTAATATAAAAGTTGTTGCACTTAATAAATAGACTTTCGAAATACATTTTTTTAAACATGTATTTATTTAAGTCACTATTTATAGACGAAAATGGTAGATAAAAAAAATTTCCTAAAAAAAAGGAGGTCTGCGCTGTTGATAAAATCTCGGAGATGGATCATCCGGAACAAAAAATCAAAGGGTTTTAGATTCGGTATGTTAAGGGTCCACTTTGGAGCCACGAAAAAAAGGCTATCTTCGCGATTTTTTTTGAGAATTTTATAAAAGATATGAATATAAAAGTTGTTGTGCTTGATAAATAAAGTTTTGGAATACAAAAAAAATGTTTATTTAATTTTTATTCATTTTTAAGTACAAAAACTATAGTTTAACGTAACGCCTCAAAAATAGGTGGGCTAGGTAGCTCCATCACAACTCGGCAACGGCTTGTCTAAAACAAAAAAATCAAAGTCCATTAGATTCAGTATGACACTAGCTACAAAATGACCCTCGGATATAAAGTTTTATCAAAAAATAAAAAAATGGCAGATGAAAAACGAAAAAAATAAAAAAACGCGTTTTTTCGCAGTTTTTCGCAAAAAAAAAGAGTAAAAATCAAAATTTTAAAACCATCGAGGGTCGTCTTGTTACGAATCATGTTTACAATATGTGGTTCAAATTTCAAGAGAATCGGTTTGTTAGTTTTAGAGATACGATGGAGCTAGATTTTGAAAACGTTTCGAGAAAAACGCGTTTGAAATTTATATTAAGAAAAACTCTTACCTAAACTCAATCGGCAATTCCTGCACCGTACAAAATCCCTTCTGATTGCTCATCATCGTCGATTTCTTCAAGTCTTGCATGCTTTCGATTTTTTGAAATTTTCAAAGTGGACTGGCCCCTTAATGACTATAGCGCATATCATATGATTTTTCATATACGCAAAAATAATAAAATGGCGGACATTTTTCGAAAAAAAAAAAAACAAAAAACGAGTTTTTTTTCACCGTTTTTGTAAAAAAAATGGTAAATATGAACATTTTTGAAAATCCTTGATATGCGCTATAGCTATAGTTGGAAAGAATATGTGATTAAAATTCCATAAGGATCAGTTCAGTAGTTTCGAAGATTTTATCAACATGCCGTCGAAAAACGTTGTTTCGAGAAAAACGCGTTTAAAGTTTGTTTGGGTTACATAAATACATTTAAAAAATTTGTTTATGTATTTCGTAATTGTATTTATTAAGTGTAACAACTTTTATATGAATATCTATAATATAAACCTATAAAAAAATTGATGAACATAGCCTTTTTTAGCGTCTAAAGTGAGAAGACCCCTTAAGTGATTTTTCGCGATGTTTTTTGGGTGTAAGGACAAGTAAGAGGATAATAATATTGAAGAATTATTATCTTTATCGTATCTTCAACGGAACAAAAAAAAATGTATATTTAAAATATGTACAAAATAGTGACGCTGGAGCCATTCTCGCGAAGCATGTTGAATTTGAGACGATCTGCGGCCCGCAGTATAACTGACGCAAATTTGAATTTGGAAATAAAATAAAAATTCGATTAATTTTCATGAGTATAGCTAGAGAAGTACGTAGGGCGTTTTGAAAATGTGAATTCTTGTGTAATTGGCAAGCATTTAAAGGAAAAACTCAATTTTCGACAGAAAAAAAGGACCCCGATTTGTTAACGCGGTCCTCTAGTTTCTCGGCTGTTTTTTTACCGCTTTTTCAATAATTTTTTACGGGCAAAGCATCAAAATAATCAATCTCATTGTTTTTGCATAATCTTTATTAACATTTAAATAAGCTTTACAAATTTTTTGAAGTCAAAATATATAATAAAATAAACGTTATAGTGGCCGACAGGAAGACATCAAGTAAAAGAGGTGCTTGACGGTGACCAAGATTGCGGCTGTTCTGCTTATCTGAAATCAAAAAACCAAACGGCATTTTAATCTTCATATTTAAGACTAGCGATTGAACTAGAGTGAAGTCTAAATTACAAAAATTGACTTTTTTATACACTTTTGCAAATTACATTCTATTTTTTACTCATTTTTTCTTAAGTTTTTCGCTCGTACAAAAAAAACTATCGAAGCAATCATGATAATCCTAGTTCAATCGCTGGCTTATAATATATTAAAGATGCTGTATAAATTTGAACAAGATCGGTGCAGTAGTTTCTGAAATATCGTGGTCACCGTTTCGAAAAATAATGTTTCGAGAAAAACGCGTTTGAAAGTATACCTGCTTCGTATACCTGCTCCGTATACCTGCTCCGTTCCAGGGCCGTAACTTGTGAACCACTTCGAATATCGAAAAATCCTTTGGCACACATTTTCTACACATGTTGTAGATGTGATTTTTTCGACCCGACAAACTAGAGGACCGCCTTAATAAGGTTATAATTGACTCATACTCATCCTGTACGTTTTTCTCTTCGGAATTTTATTTTACAGATGTGCCACAAATTTGGATTGAAAAGAATGAAAATTGTTGGAGTTATGCCGCGTGCCGTTTTGACAAATTGTGCTCTTTTGTGGGCCTTTGTTTTACAGGTGCCAAACTTTTTTTCCCTCATTCTAGATGGTTCAAAGCACCTCTTAAGCCAATTAAAAAAACTCTTTTTGGAAAATTTTATATTGGCGTAAGCCCTTAACAGACACCACTAGTGTAACACTTTCAAAAAAGCGACGTTTTGTTGTTGCATTTTTCGATAGTCCATACCTTCAAGAATAACTCTTAAGCAAATTAAAAAAAAATCAATTTTTTGAAAATTCTACTGTGGTCTACCCCTTAAGGAAATTATGGAATTGCAGGTGAACAAACGGGACGAAAATTCGACATGAATGTACATGGGACAGTGTGTTGAGAATTCTAATGAAAAAGGTACGAAAATACTGAATATTTACCCGAAAAGAAAAAGTAATTCCGTATTTTCGGTAGCCTTACGTTATTTTCTCGGACGATTTAAAAAATCTGTACCGCAAAAAGGAGAAAAAAATACTTGATCCATTGATTGATTTAGTTCTCGAGTTATTCGATTGTGAATCTGGCGAGAGCGGGACATTCGGGGAATTAAGTTACTGTAACGAAGATGCAGGGCCGATGTTGAGTGACGGTAACGCCGAGTGACTTCCGGTGGAAAATTAATCAGGAGAAGTGGACTTTAATGTAGTTTGCTGGGGCAAGACGGCTCGATTCGATTATAGCTCGGAAATATCATTTATTGTGATACGAATTTTCCAAACTTCGTAATCAACGAATTGATTGAGTAATCGTCGGACCTTTCTTGCTTTTCAATTGATGCAATTCCGAACAGCAACCCCCGACAATAATCAACAACCCTTACTCCCTCGCTACTCGAATCGGCTCCGACTTCCGGAATTTCCAAAATTCGCGTTCTGGAAAGGATTAAAAAGGCAGTAGGCGAAGGGACTGCGTGAACGGCACGTGTGAGATCTTAAGGGGTCTTCTCACTTTAGACGCTAAAAAAGGACTTTCATGATTTTTTTGATAGGTTTATATTATAGCTATTGATATAAAAGTTGTTACACTTCATAAATACACTTTCGAAATACATTTAAAAAAAAAATTATTTATTCATCTCACTATTTATAGACGAAAATGGTAGTTAAAAAAATGTCCTAAAAAAATTGTAAATCTGCGCTGTTGATGAAATCTCGGAGATGGATCATCCGAAACAAAAAAATAAAACGGTTTTAGATCCAGTATTTTAATGGCTATAGCGCATATCATACGATTTTTTATATATGCAAAAATAACAAAGTGGCGGACATTTTTTGAAAAAACAAAAAAACGTTTTTTTCACCGTTTTTGGCAACAAAAAAAAGAAAATATCATTTTTTTTCTAAAATCCTTTATCTGCGCTATAGCTATAGTTGTAAAGAATATGTGATTAAAATTTCATAAGGATCGGTTCAGTAGTTTCGAAGATTTTATCAACAAGCCGTCGAAAAACGTTGTTTCGGGAAAAACGCGTTTAAAGTTTGTTTGGGTTACATAAATACATTTTTTCAAATGTAATATATTTCGAACGCGTGTTTATTAAGGGGCTATGCCGGTGTGACACTTTCAAAAAATCGATTTTTTTTGCTTTTTTCGACAGTTTATACTTTTAAGAATGTCCTGTAATTAGCAGTTTTTATGGTAAATATAATTTTATCTTGCAAAAATCGATAGTTAAATCTTTAAACGCGTTTTTCTAGAAATGAGATTTTTCAAATTTGCTGACATTGTAACTCAAAGAGCAATTATCCGATTGACTTGAAATTTGAACTGAGTACTCTTGAATATATTTACTCTACAATGACGTAGGATATTTTTGATTGGATGAAAATTGACGATTTCTCATTGAAAAAAAACGACCATTTGATAGGCAAGAAAAAATACTTTTTTCATAACTACGCCATTTTGTTAGATTTTGATATTTTTCGAAAATCCTACGTCATTGTACAGGAAATACCTTCCAGTTTAACGACATCTTTTTCCTTTTTCGGTTTCAGCTACTCAATCGGCCGGAATCATGTCAGCAGTGGAGGAACTTTTTTTTGCGCCTCCGAAGGCAGCGCATAAGTCGCTTGGATCTCAATATTTTTATATGAAAAAATTATGTAATATAGGTCAAATATAGCCAAATATATTTTTAATTTTCCGAAATATTTAATTGAGTACTTTTCTTCGAAAAAAATCCCGAAAATCACCCAAATTTTCAGCGTTCACACTGGTATAGCCCCTTAAGTTTAACATCTTTTATACCAATATCTATAATAAAAACCTATCAAAAAATGCATGAAAATAACCTTTTTGAGCGACTAAAGTGAGAAGACCCCTTAAGGGAGGTTTCTACTTTGTTGGGCCAAAAACAATCTGATTTTGCTGTATCGGGAAGAAGAGGAAGGTGTACTCCATGGACCTGGCATAGCAGATTAGATGTAAGTATTAAACTTTTTATTTTATTCGCACAAAAACTTCAGTTCAACTTTAAACGCGGTTTTTTCAAAACCACGATATCCAAGTTTGTGGAAGTGCTCCAACGCGCTCTAGATGAGCAATCGTTATGAAATTCGACAGACACGTGTACAACAAACGTCTCCATTAGTTGGACTAGAATTATCGAAGAGTATTCAGAAATTTTTATTTTATGAACCAAAAACTGCAGAAATTTTGCTAAAAACTAAACATCCCCTTCGATCCAGCACTATTTTTTCATTTTTCAATTTTTCTACTTTATTCTCGTTCGACTTATACACAATGTTGTACAAAGTAAAAATATGTTTGGTTTTTTGCTTCGCATCATCTGTTTCGGACTAAGGACCTCCGCAAGCGAAGAATATCATCTCCGGCGTACCAACATACGTGGCTCCTCCTACTCCCAATACCATGTTTCGTCAAACTTTAAACAATAATAGCATGTTTAATATAGACCTCTTAGTGAAAATACCAAATTTCAACATTCTATAGGATAATTCCGAGGGAGTTGGCCATAAGGGAGAGATGGCCAATAGAAATATTTCATGGAACCGCGCACTAGATTTAACCTGTTACTGCTTAAGGTAGCACGAGCGCGCAATCTTGATTTCTATAGAATCTGTTCAAATTTTAACCAGACATTGCTCATATAATTATGCATGTTTGAGTGAAATTTCAGAACAGTCGACTATTTAGATTGGGAGATAATGAGTTTTGAAATTGCAACTTTGAACACTGCAGGGTCTGCATTGAAATTTAGACAGAATAATTTTCCGTAAAAAAGATTTGTCCCCTGTAGTAAGAAGACATATGGCCACACCGCAGAACAGTATTGTTCAATATTTCGAGAAAAACAAAATGATCGTGTTCCTAAAGTTAAAAAGTTTGTCATAAAAAAATGTTGCATTATAAATATTAATATTTTATATTGTTTATGTTATCTTTATTAACAAATAAAAGTATTGGTTCATTCGTAACTAATTAAAAACTTTATTCAATTAAAAATTACTTCCAAATAAAAATTTGTGTTGCAGTAATATTTCGAATGTGCCGCGCAAACTCACGTTATTGGATACGTAGAACGATGCGGTATTGACATATGTCTTCTTATTATAGGGGACAAATATTTTTTACGGAAAATTATTCTGTCTAAATTTCAATGCAGACCCTGCAGTGTTCAAAGTTGCAATTTCAAAACTCATTATCTCCCAATCTAAATAGTCGAATGTTCTGAAATTTCACTTTTATGTAATTTCACTTATTTTTTTTCGTATGAAAAAGTGATTCACTCATAAAATTAATTACACATCTATTTAGTATGAATATCAAGCTGATAGAAAATATATATATTTTTTTTCGATGTACAAAATGCATCCACAATTTTTTATGTAGAACAAAAAACTAAAATTCTTGTCAATCTACATTAGAATTCCGAGAGAAGTAAGTACGGAATTTGAAAAATATCGTTTTATTCAAAAGTTGTAAGTATTTGAACTTAAAAAATGAATGTTCAGTGAAAAATTTCGTTATAACTGCTCATAAACTGCGCGTAAAATGAAAAGTTTTCGATTAATCAGAAATTCCGTACGTACTTCTCTGTGAAATCCAATTGGGAACATAACTTTTAAATTTGAAGTAAATCGAGTGAAAATTGTTGAATTTATTTGTCACGCCAGTACATCGAAAAAAAAAATTCTTACAGCTTGATATTAATACTAAATAGATGTGTAATTAATTTGATGAGTGAATCACTTTTTCATACGAAAAAAAATTGTTAAATTCGCACATGATTTTATACCCGTTACTGTGGCCAAAGGCCTTAATTCGCTTCGCGTCGTGCGCAGGTGTAAGTGTACGAGCAAAAGTTTGGCGAAAAAAATGGGATAAACTTCCGAAAAGCGGAAATCGAATTGCGATCTGAAGTTAGGCATACACAGTCCTTTTAATATTTTAAGGGATCCGTTAAAAGCATTTTTGGCGACGTGCCATTGTTTTTGAGAAACCGATTTTTGAATTTTTTTTATCGCGCTCCTACTTTTTTGGTTTGAAGAAGTTTGCTTTATTTAGGAAATCATTCAGATACGTATAAATAAGTGTAAAGCAAGTTGGGAAAACTTAAACCGATAGTGTAATGATGTTTTGGTTTGTTGTATTGTTTATAAATCTCGCCCAAAAGTTTTTTTGTAGCGTAATGTCTAATTGGATCTTATTTGATCGACGTTTGTGTTTCTTTGGAAATCGCATTGTTAGAATTTTAGACAATGGAATTTTTTTTTTTAAACCATAGCACTAAATTAAAAAATCATAGCAACAATTAAAGAATCATACCAGCAACGCGCTCCTACTTTAGCTATAGCTGACGATCTCAGCTTTGGCTATACGTATATATGTTATGGCGCTCTCCGTTTTGTGCGAATGGTGGGGTGCGTATAACACTGGTGGATTTTTCATATTTTTTGCTTCTCTAGCTTCCGATTTTTTTTATTGGCTTTTTATCAATTTTCAATTTTTGGAATTTTGTATGGTTGAAATTTTGTTTCTCTGGATTTTATATAGTTTTTTTTTATTTTAAATGTTTAAATGGTACCTTCTTATAATGCTTGATAACCGGCCGCTGCAGCGATGGAAGGGAGGTTTCCACTGCCCAAACTTGACGAGGATCCACACAAAGTAGAGAGCGCAATAATATATATAGGTGTAGTCGGGGCTGAGCCCGTCAGCTATAGATACAGTAGAAGGGCGGTAAAAAAATAACTTTCAAAAATCGATATCTTGAAAAGTATGGCGCGTTGCGAAAAATCCATTTGGGGGATCTCTTCAAATATTAAAAGGAAGGTGTATACCAAATTTCAGATCGGAATTCGGTTTCCGCTGTTGGGAAGTTTAGCCTTAAGGGGTTACCCCCACTTGCGATTTTGAAAAAATCGATTTTTTTTTATTGCATTTTTTTGAAGTGGAATTTGAAGTGCAGTTTTTTTTGATGCCCGGAATAGATGACTCTATGTAAGTTTACAAAAAAAAATATTTTCTTCGTGTAAACTGAAATTGAAACTTTAAACGCGTTTTTCTCAAAATGGCATTTCTGAAGTCGGTGACCAAGATTACTCGAACACTAATGAACCGATCTTCTTGAAATTTTGCAGGCTTATTTAATACATAAAAATGTAGTCTTAAATCGTTCGATTTTTTTTCGAAAAAAAAAATGGCCGTTTTATAGCCAAAAAACGGCCGTTTTTTTTTCATTAAAATCGAACCATTAACTTTGACTGTCCGCCATTTTGTGAAAAATGAATATTTTTTAAAATCCTTCGATTAAAGACTAGTTTATACTTATATTTGACTAAATCCATCCACATTTTTTTTTTCAGATGATCCACTTCGCCGGGATGTTGGTCACCGCAAACCGTGTATATAAAAACATTATTTCATTGACGGCCATTTGCCACTAAACAATGTAATATTTTACAATAAAAAAATTACTGAAAGTTCTTCAAGATGTGTTCTTTAAGATGGTATATTGATCGATTAAAAAAGTTTTGTAGTTTTCATTTTAAAAAATCATGAAAAAGGCCTTTTTTTGCGCTACAAGTGGGGGTAACGCCTTAGTATTTTTCGCATATAAAATTCGTGAAAAAATCGAACATTTTCGTGCCCGACAAATTCAAAACCTTACTTGAGTTCGAGGTCAAAACATTGTTACCAAATGTCTAATGTATCGGATTCGCGAGCCGCTCGAAGTTCTTCCACGACTTACGTGTCGCGCAACGAGAAGCAAAAGGCCTGGGGGGTATGGGCAGGGAAGAGTCCTGTAAGGGATGATAAAGAATGAGCTTATTCGAAATGGACGATCGTTGGATAGAAATACACCGTCAATGGTGTAGTAGCCAGAGAGCGAAAATCCTGCGCGGCGAAGAGCCAAGGGAGTCAATGTAGGGTAGGTGTCGAAGGGAAAGAAACCCTAAAATAAGAGCCTCGCAGTCGATCAACGGATTTGGATGAAATTCGATTACACCACCCACGAATGCAAGGACAATCCGCAACGAAGAAGAAAAACGATTTTTCGGAAAGAACGATCGAACGACTCGAATTGAAACACTCGATTTCAAAAGTAAATTTATCGTTCAGCCGAAGACACATATGGGACGAGAAACAAAAAGAGGAAGAAGGAAACGATAAAACATGCGGAGAAAACCCGAAGGGGAAGGAGAGCCGTGGTAAATTCGAAGACACCGCCACTAACGATTAATTTATCGGCGCTCTGCCAATGAATATTGATCGGCAAGCCTAAATTACCCTCGAATAACAAACAAAAAATCGTACCCGTGACCAATTGGTTTCCAGTGATCGATTTCGTTCCAAAACCTCGACCTGTATCACACTCGTAACGCATTTACCACTTGACTCTCGCTGAATGTGGTGCCACATTTTTTATTTTGACAAACATGGCAGTTGAAATTTCCCCCGCTAGAAATTTTTCTCGCCCTCTCAATTAGTGAATTTGTCAATTATGAAACTACAAAATGAACCCAGAAATTTCAGGCTCTCGCAAAAGTACGTACCAAAATCATTCGGAGGCATTTACTTTTCAGTCGATTTTTTTGACACGTAGTAGGTGAAGTTTCAGAGATTTTAGAAAACTTCAGAATTCAATTTTGTCGAAGCGAAAATGCAGAAATTTCGTCGCCATAATATAAATTACTGTAGCGAAGAAAAATGAATTGAACTATTTAATTTGCGGGTAATTTCGAAATAGTTAATTATAGGTGTAGAATGAACCGGAAATAAACCTTCCTCTTTCGGCAGAAAACGACAATTGAGGGATCGAGAAATGAACCGTGACATATTTTTTACACGTGGTAGGTGAAGTTTAAGAGAATTTAGAAAACTTCAGAATTCAATTTTCTCGAAGCGAAAATGCAGAATTTTCGTCGCCAAAATATAAATTACTGTAGCGAAGAAAAATTAATTGAACTATTTAATTTGCGGGTAATTTCGAAATAATTAATTATAGGCGTAGAATGAACCGGAAATAAGCCTTCTTCTTTCGGCAGAAAACGACAATTGAGGGGTCGAGAAATAAACCGTGACATATTTTTAACACGTAGTAGGTGAAGTTTCAGAGATTTTAGAAAACTTCAGAATTCAATTTTGTCGAAGCGAAAATGCAGAATTTTCGTCGCCAAAACATAAATTACTGTAGCGAAGAAAAATGAATTGCACTATTTAATTTGCGGATTATTTCGAAATAGATAATTATAGGCGTTCAATGAACCGGAATATAAACCGTGACATTATTTTGAGACGTTGTAGGTGAAGTTTCAGATATCTTTAAAAACACTTCAGAATTCAATTTTCTCGAAGCAAAAATGCAGAAATTTCGTCGCTAAAACATAAATTACTATAGCGAAGAAAAATGAATTGGACTATTTAATTTGCGGGTCATTTCGAAATAGTTAATTATAGGCGTAGAATGAACCGGAAATAAGCCTTCCGCTTTCGGTAGGAAACGACAATTGAGGGATCGAGAAATAAACCGTGATTTTCTTCCCCTTGCCAAATCTCATCAATCCTTTGGTTCCTGGACATGCGTCAGATCCAATTTACTTTACATGAAACGACGTCTGTCTCATTCCGTCTTCCCTTTTTCGCCCTCGTACAAGCCTTCGGGCTTACTTCAAGCCTTCTCTTTTTCTGTCGCACGCGTGTAGTTGAGATTTGCACGTTTTTTTTTCGTACATCGCGGTCGCACGCTGATTGGAAACAAGAATTACTGTGACATTAATTTCCAACTGATTTGTCAAAGTTGCCGAAGTTTATCGACCAGTGGGCGCTCGCGATCTATACAGCTATAATAACTCCCCTGCCGTCCTATTGATCAAATGCAATTACTTTCAAATTTGAATTCCTTGCACGAAAGTTTTACCCGAACTGATTCCATTCTAGTTGGTACTCGAAAACAGGCCCTCGATAGTAAATATTTTGAATAGTTATAAATCTCTGGCTGACTCTTTATTTTTTTTATTAAAATTCATTTTTGTCGCCAAATCGCTCATTTTCAGCCCACATTCCCTTTCAACATCGTTTTAACAAGGAACTCCACTTTGATGTCCACCTTCAATTTTGTTGAAACTCATGTATATGGTATAGCATTAAAAACCATCAGATACGTATTTTTTTGTCGGTGGAAAACACTTTTAAGGGTTGAAACCACCCCTTAGAGTGAAGCATGTCAACCCTGATTTTGGCAGTTCACTCACAAGCATTTGCCCGAATGTGTATGGAAACATGTTTTATCCGGGGTTATTTTGAGCTTTCGACAAAAATACCGTGATATTCGTAATCGGCGGAAAATTTTCCATCGAATAGATCCTTCGAATGATGTAAAAGTCGAAAAAAAAATATTCGACCCTTTCGACCACTTTTACAAAATCGCCAAAATCGCGAAATATCATACAGCGTAGCCTCGGTAATGTTTGAGTGACATAAACTTAATATAAGCATTTTGAAAATGATTTTGGTAAAAATAGAGAATGCTGCCTGGTAGATCCCGATATCTCGACAAGCTTTCCCGGAAAGTGCACACGTGAAAAAGGGCCGAAAAAGAGGCAAAGGGGGGTGTATGGAAAAACTCGCAAAAATCGATGGTTCGACTTTGAAATTCTGCCAAAAATCAAAAAATCATCGGAGCTCCATAAATCAAACGGCATTTTAAAAAGGATACAATTAGGAGAAGTATGAGCGCAGAGCGAAGATTCAAATCGCAACAGAAAAAAAATGACCGACAATTCAGTGAGGCCACTTATTTTTTACCGAGATGCGAAAAAAGTTTGCATTTTTTTTTACAAGTCGATATCCATGCATTTTCACTCCCTGAATACCAATGTGCCATTCATTTCCATCCAAACCCTCAATTTTAATCGAAACCTTGCCGTCTTGGAACGTATTTACCGCCCATAAAAAAAATACGTATCTAATAGTTTTTAATGCTCTATCATACATACACTAGTGGAATTAATTCTGGACACTTTCAATAGAAATTAGCGTTTTTTATACTACGCAGTAAATGTTTTTTATACTACGCAATTCTGCTAAGTCGAAATGATACTGTAATGTTTTTATTTTATATAAGCCTCAATTAGCCTACTTTCGTAAGAATAAAAAATATAAGTGATCATAACGTAAAAATTATCGATAAATTCGAAATTTTTAAAAATTGAATAAATTTTTACTTTTTTAAACATTGATATATTTTATATTGATATGTTTATATAGCCTTAATAAGCCTACTTTTATAAGAATATAAAAGAATGCGAAATTTTAAAAATTTGACAATTGTCCAATATTAATTCCACCAGTGTATGCGTTTTAACAATATCAAAGGCGGACACCATGCCAATGTTCCTCGTAAGAAGAAACAATCTGCAAAGTCATTATATCTATTTTTCGTCCCATTCCCTCTAATTAAAATGTCCAAAAATCATTATTTCCTATTAAATTTGTTTTTCATCGCATTATCGACTGTAAAATAATTTTTTTAGTCTCGACCTGTTTTTTCCCGCGACAAATGCATTTTCCGAGCAGGCTCGAGTATTTCACGCCAGAACGTCAAAGAATACAAATTTTTCCACTGCACCCAAAGTCCACGTAATCTTTTCCGCGAAAAAGAATTCAGCTCTAGGCAGTTCAACGCAGCGTTCCACGTAACTTTTATTCACTCGATAAAAACCGTAGTGAAACTTGTGAAGCTTCGAAGTGCAGCTGTCATCGGCCCGCGTCGAGAGAGAAAAAAAAATCAATATCCTTTAGCATTGATCGGTGAAACGTTCGGCCCACGAATCACAAATCTCGTTCAACACTTTGGCAACGACACTTTACACATCGAGTCGCCCCAGCCGGCGCCGATTTTCCATTACTTTCAACGTCACCAACGATCTTTTCGAAGACCGAAGACGAAGAATTCGTTTCAATCACTGCACCCACCAGTTATCAAGCCTCATCCACAATTGACATCGCAATCCGAGACGATTCTGATCAAAACGATAAAAAAAAGTGCCTCGACCCGAAGGTGCGATGGATACGAGCGAGCACTCCTAATTAGCCGCACTCACTTTTCGTTACTTCGGGTCGACGTACCGCATTATCCTCCCCTGAATAATTATCGATAGCTGTCGAATTGAGCGATTCCAGGCTCGGGTAAAATGCACATTTGCTCCGCGACACGTTTTTTTTTCTCTGCGTGGAAAAGTGTCGCCACGAAGTTTTATCTTCCGAGGAGGAACGTTGGAGACTGCTCGTAGCCAGATATTTCGCATCATGCTTTACTGCATCGTTCACCGAGTCACGAAGATACCAAAATACTATACAAACATACGCACGCGTGTGTGTCCGTGTACACTTCAGTCAGATAGTAAGAGACGTTACTAATGCAACGTACGCGTAATAAGTCCAAGTTGGCTTTGTAGTACATCGCGCGCACGCCGATGGCAAATCTACGTTATCAAACGTATAAACCTCCGTTGTTTACGCGCCGAGAAGGAAACACGATGCGTACCGTCGTATACACTTTGTATTTCGCACTGCGCTCGACAATGAGAAAAATAAAACGAAGATGGAAAAAAAACGTTCTTTCGTATCATTATTTCTTGATACCTCGACGTTGTTGATGAATTACGACGATCGGTAATTGCTCGTTACTCACGCTGGCTTTGCCTGCAACGTGTCAAGTTCAACGACACACGAAACGATATTGAGGGAATAAAAAGTGACAGTTGGCTTCGATCGGACTCAATTGACTGATGGAAATTGTAATCATCTTCGTGTTGAATGAAATTCAACCGTTGATCAGTTTGTCGTCCCTGGCGAGAAAATACAGTTGGTCATTCTTTGGATAAGTGACTTATCCGAAAAATGAGCCTGATTTTTTTTTGCTTTTCTCTCGTTTATTGGGTTAAAAATGATTCAGTCGGGGAAGCTGAAATTCACTCCCCCATAAAAAGTTATGGGGTTTTGAAATTCGCGGAAGCACGTGATAAAATAGCGTGTTTTTGAACATTTTAACGCATATGTTGAGTTTGTTTGGGTTTTTGAAAAATTGGAAATTATTTTTAACGTTTTTTTGCTCGTGAAAAAATTGTTAATGAGAAATTTCAGCTCCCCCGACTGAATATCATTTGTAACGCAATAAGTAAGAAAATAGCAAAAAAATGTTTTTAGGAAAAGTCACTTATCTATTAGTACAGTCGTGCTGTCGCTGAAAAACCCCGTAATCGGAAAAAATTAGAAGGCCAGATTTTTTACAGGTGATTATGTGATAAAAATCGGGGTGCAGGGTTCTTTTTTAGGGGATGAAGGGGGTGGATTGATGCCAAACTACAATTTCTACGAGGTCGGCGCCGTGAGACAGAATGTTCAGAAAAATCCGCGCTTTATTTTTATCCACAGCGCCGAAGCCGTGGTAGTTCATTTCGGGGGTGAAAGAGTGGGGTGAAATTTTGAAAAATCAGTTTTAAGTCAATAACTTCTTGGGATAAATTCGTACAATTTTTGTTCAAATGGGAATGTTGTAGCCCTTGAAAAGACGCGTCGATCGAGTATTTTATGATTACGCTCCAATAATGTCTTCACCCCAAAAAAAATTGTTGAAATAGCAAAAAAAAATTGTTCATTGAATAACTTAAAAACAATCTATTTTTCGGGTATGGTTTATATTTACGAAATGTAGAGAATAATTTTCTCTATATTTTCGTTTCTATGGACCCTTGGAACTTTGCTTTTTCCAACCCCTCTCGGGGGTTGAAAATAGAAAATGAAATTCTGGGAAAACTATTGACCGCACGAATTCGCCGCCGGGGAACAATTTTTCGCTTGAACCATCAGCTACATTTTTGTCCACAGCGCCAAACCCGTATCTCTTTATTTTCGGTCAATAGTTTTCCCAGAATTTCATTTTGAATCTTCAATTCCTGAGAGGGGTTGGAAAAAGCAACATTCAACGGTGGTCCATAGGACCGAAAATGTAGATAAAATTATTCTCTACATTTCGCACATTAAAACCATCCCCGAAAAATCGATTGTTTTTGAGTTATTCAATAAATAATTTTTTGTTTGTATTTGAACCATTTTTTTGGGGGTGAAGATATTATCGGAGAGGGGTGACCAAATACTCGATCGACGCGTCTTTTCAAGGCCTAGAACGTTCTTATTTGAACGAAAATTGTACGAATTTTTCCTGAAGAGTTATCGAATTAAAACTGATTTTTCGAAATTCCACCCCACTTTTTCACCCTCAAAATGAACTTCCACGACTTGGGAGCCGTGAACAAAAATAAAGCCCGGATTTGTCTGAACATTTTGTCTCCCGGCGCCGACCTCGTAGGGGTTGTACTTCGGCATTAATCTACCCCCAACCCCCTTCATCCCCTTAAAAAAAACCCTACACCCCGATTTTTAGGCCAACTTGGATTTTGCACCCGTGGCACCTACAAAATCACCTGTCCCAAAACTAACCTTCTTCCAATTTTTCCGATTCCAATATACAGCACGACTGTACTATATAGAATTACCATACATTTTTTTTCTCGTCCGGAGCGAAAACGATATGAGAATTGCAGCGCCGATGATTTTTCGCGGTTTGGTTTTAATCGGGAATCTTTTTAAAATAATTAGCAATTTGTCTTTATCGGTCCTTTTTCGTCCTCTCTCTCTGTCACACATACCCTTACCTGGATTGGATTGTTTACACTATTATGTTGATCAATTTGTCGTCCCTGGCGAGAAAATACATTTTTTTCCTCTTCCGGAGCAAAAAAAATTTTGAGAATTGCACTACCGGTGATTTTTCTGGCGCAGTTTTATCTCAATCGGGAATCTTTTTTTATTTAGTAGCAATTTGTCTTTATCGGTCCTTTTTCGTCCTCTCTCTCTCTCTCTCTCTCTCTCTCTCTCTTTCTCTCTCTTACTTGGATCTTCGTCCCGCTCATAGACTGCTCGCGGTCGAGACGAAAATAAGAGAATGCTTAATGGTCTTGTTTACGCGACGACGAGTTAATCGACGTTCTACACGATAATCCTTCGGCCAGTTTTTTTTAACTTACTTTTCAGCCAGCCTGTGCAAATTGCCTTCGGATCCTGAGCAAGGATTCCTTCCAGCGATTTTTCATCCGTGCAAACTCGCTCGAATCCTTCAATATTCTCACAGCCGATCATTCCCCTCCCTCTTCCCCCATGATTTGTTCCAATAATAGGGAGTACGTTTTTTTTAAATTAATTCTGGTGGCAATTCCTAATCGAGGGGAATGCTGCCGAATATGTTATTCGACTTCGCATCGAGGTAATATTTACTCGGGAGTACACACTTCGCGATAGCACGATGCAATTTGCCGGAGACTCGCTTTGATAGGGACTCGAATACACAATCGTTCAAAGCTGTTTCGCGTACCCGCAGAAACAAACAGTCGTCTACATGTACACCTGTAGGCGGCTGTTGGTTTACGTAGGAGACGCACACGAGGCTGAGAGACTTTGTAACGTCATTTCCAAACAAAACCTGCCAGAAATTTTTGTACACATAAACATTTAGGATTCAGGACTTGATAAGAATGATCCTCGAATGCTCGTAATCCCCCCCCCCTTCTCTCTCTCTCTCTCTCTCTCTCTCTCTCTCTCTCTCTCTCTCTTTCTCTGATTTGCAATAAGCACAGACTCCACTCGAGAGGCAAAAATAATTTTTAGAATCATCGACTAATTTATAATCTTTTTTTATTGTTCGTAATTAGTAGGGTCTAACGGAAATATAAATCAAGGGCAGGAGAAAGAAAATGTTGCACTGCGTAATTTTCCTCTCGTCGAATGCTCCTCCTCACCAGTTTTTATTGGGCTTTTGATAAGAATATTTTCGTGGGCATTATACAAACATGACCCGATTTAGATGTACATCTATTATCATTTTTTCTTCAACCAGTTTGAGCTAGAATAATTATTTGAACGATCTTCAATTAATCGTACTTTTTTCAATTTCCGTACCGGGAAAAAGCGAAAACGGGACACCACAGTGAGGGGTAGAAAAACTGATTTTTTGCATTTTCTCAAAGTATACATATTCAAGAATATGTGAAAAAAAATCAAGTTCGAATATCAAAAATTCATCAAGTAACGACGATTTAGGGGCTATACCAGTGTGAACGCTGAAAATTTGGGTGATTTTGGGGAATTTTTTGGAAGAAAAGTACTCAATTAAATGTTTCGGAAAATTAAGAATATATTTGGCTATATTTGACCTATATTACATAATTTTTTCATAGAAAAATATTGAGATCCAAGCGACTTATGCGCTACCGTCGGTGCCAAAAAAAAGTTCCTCCACTGCTGACATGATTCCGGCCGATTGAGTAGCTGAAACCGAAAAAGGAAAAAATGTTAAACTGAAAGGTATTTCCTGTACAATGACGTAGGATTTTCGAAAAATATCAAAATCTAACAAAATGGCGTAGTTATGAACAAAAGTCTGTTTTCTTGCCTATAAAATGGTAGTTTTTTTTCAATGCCAAATCGTCAATTTTCATCCAATCAAAAACATCCTACGTCATTGTAGAGTAAATATATTCAAGAGTACTCAGTTCAAATTTTAAGTCAATCGGATAATTGCTCTTTGAGTTACGAAGTCACCAAATTTGCAAAATCTCATTTCGAGAAAAACGCGTTTAAAGATTTAACTATCGATTATTGCAAGATAAAATAAGAAAGATACATGAATTTGAATTTGTTGAATTTGAATTTGAATTTTCGTGAATTTTTACAGGATATTCTTGAAAGTATAAACTGTCGAAAAAGGTAAAAAAAATCGATTTTTTGGAAGTGTCACACCGGTATAGCCCCTTGAGGGGTACCCCCAATTGCGATTTTGAAAAAATCGATTTTTTTATTGCATTTTTTTGAAGTATAAGTATTTTTGAAGTATAAGTATAAGTAGCCCGGAATAGATGACTCTATGTGAGTTTACAAAAAAAAATATTTTCTTCGTGTAAACTGAAATTGAAACTTTAAACGCGTTTTTCTCAAAATGGCATTTCTGAAGTCAGTGACCAAGATTACTCGAACACTAATGAACCGATCTTCTTGAAATTTTGCAGGCTTATTTAATACATAAAAATGTAGTCTTTAATCGTTCAATTTTTTTTTCGAAAAAAAATGGCCGTTTTATAGCCAAAAAACGGCCGTTTTTTTTTCGTTAAAATCGAACCATTAACTTTGCCTGTCCGCCATTTTGTGAAAAATGAATATTTTTTAAAATCTTTCGATTAAAGACTAGTTTATATTTATATTTGACTAAATCCATCCGCATTTTTTTTTCAGATGATCCACTTCGCCGCAATGTTGGTCACCGCAAACCGTGTATATAAAAACACTATTTCATTGACGGCCATTTGCCACTAAACAATGTAATATTTTTCAATAAAAAAATTACTGAAAGTTCTTCAAGATGTGTTCTTTAAGATGGTATATTGATCGATTGAAAAAGTTTTGTAGTTTTCTTTAAAAAAATTCATGAAAAAGGCCTTTTTTGCGCTACAAGTGGGGGTAACGCCTTAAGAGCCGGTAGCGCAACGATTCACGTGTATTAAAAGTTTCAATCGCCCTTTTTTCGAAACGTTTCTCGACTCTTCTCGACCTGGCCGGAATCATGGCTCTAGCTATAATTGTCCTATCTACAATTTGAAAAAAAAAAAAAAAACAGAATTTCCGTAATAGCAGAAGCTCTCGTTGTAGGTAGCTCTTTTTTTAATTCAGTATTTTCTAAGCCCCCGAATATAAGTATAAATTTTGCCAAAATTATATTTTTTTATACACCCGCCACTTTGTGATTTTTTTTCGAAAAACTGCTACTTACAACGAGCACTACATTTTTATAGATTATACAACTTTTCTCAACAACGTTGTTAATTTTTTATTTCTTTAAATAAAAGTTCACACGAAATAAGTTAAATGTATGCTTGATGACATACGTTGGTCAAATTACATTTAAAAAATTGATATCCATCTTAAATAATCTATTAGACAAAAGAAGTTCGGAAAAACCTTTTTTTCGGCCCGTCACAGTGGTGTCCTCCCTCGATGGTGTGGATCTCGCGTCCGTCTGCCCGTCGGACACAGGCATGTAGCTTCTAACCGGTTATTCGTGTCAAATTGGAATTAGCCAGGGGTCAGAGAATTACGGCACGCACGCAACCCCGAAATCGTTTTCAGAATTCATTAATAATTGCATCCCTTGGGGAGCCGCGGGTGAAATTAAATAGAGGCGATCTATTTTTTCATACGGCATATGGCGTATCGTTGAGAAGAGCGCGTAGCATACACACTAAAAAATAAATTTAATTTTATTCAGATGACATCTTAAAGGCTACATTTCGAAAAAAATGCATGTGTTCGTGCATTTTTCCGTTCTTCCAAAAGCCATTAGTGAACAAATCTCAAAAAATCAGCAGTACGATCATTTCGTGATGATTGCAGGAAGAGTACAGCAGTTCCAGAATTCCGCGAGAAATTGATGAAAATTATCGTTTATTCACCGCTCGGCCAATTAAGGGGAGAGACACCTTTAGGGAAGAACAAAATTTACTGATTTTCATGATTTTTTCTAATAGGAAAAATTTCTTCACTACTTTGAGACTCAGCGTATTTTTTATTATGACTTTCGGTTGTTACGTGGTATTTTTTCAAAATGAATCTTTAAGAATGGCGGCACGGTCTTCTAAAAGGTCTAATTTTCTAAAAGGTACAATCTTTAAAAATGGCGCCACGGTCTTCTAAAAGGTCTAATCTTTAACCCTTCGAGTGCACACCTCCGCCGCCAACCTATAAGTGCATCTTGGGTCAATCTGACCCGAGGCGTTTTTCAAATCGTTGTATTCCGGTAAATATGCATTTTTTTTTGTAAAGACGTTTTTTGTCGGAAATTATCCATATTTTATGGCCCTAAATTTTTTTTTTTGACAAAAACGAAAATTAAATGCCATAACATTCGTTCAAAGTGGGGCATACGTTGATAAATACGTACTCACACGAACAAAAATCACTGGGTTAAAGCGACCCAGTGTGCACTCGAAGGGTTAAAAATGGCGGCACGGTCTTTTGGACTGCATTTTCAAAATTGGCGTGACGTATAGCTAAAAAACCAATCGACAGATTCTGATGAAATTTGGTATAAATCATTCTAACCTTATTGTCTAAAATTAATTTTTTGACAATGAGGCAATAATAAAATTACATTGTCTAAAATTACTTCCTAACCTTATTGTCTAAAACCTTATTGTTTCACTTTACTTTCTAACCTTATTGTCTGAAATTACTTTCTAATTACTTTTTAACCTTAAAATTACTTTCTAACCTTATTGTCTCTACCTTTATTGTCTTAAATCACTTTTAGACAATAAGACAATAATAAAATTACAATGTCTAAAATTACTTCCTGACCTTATTGTCTAAAACATGATCCTAAAAAATCCCAGTTATCAAAATTTTTTTTAAAATTGGGTTGCCAAATGTAGCCATTTCTTTCGGAAAATTCAATCTTTTTGTTTCAAAGCGTACCATTTCATCACTTTTCAACTTTTCTCACTTTTTCTTAGTTCATATTCTGCGTACGAGTGTTAATGAAAGAAAAATCTTCGTTGGTTTTTTTTTCAGATTAATGCCGGCGACGCTACCTGTCACGCCGTCTGACAACATCCACCGCAACCCGTTTAGAATACCGTGCCATACCTCCGCCATTTTCCAAGATTAATTTTTTTTAAACATATCACAGCTAAAAGTGGTAATAAAACATACCCTAAGTCTCGAAATAGGTGAAGAAATATTTCCTTTGAAGAAAAAATTATGAAAATGACTCATTTTTTTCTCGCTTAAACGTAACTCCCCCCTAAATGGGACGATAGGTATGGAATCGCAATCGGCGAGCCGGACATGTTTATTTTCGTGCTGTACAACAGAAATAGGATGACAAAAAAATGCAAGTTTTCATAAATCGATACACGCTTTATTCAATTAGTGAATTAATCACTTAACTTTACAATGAATCGATATAAATATACAAATAAATAAATAAATACCTAAATAAATAAATAAATAAATAAATAAATACCTAAATAAATAAATAAATAAATAAATAAATACCTAAATAAATAAATAAATACGTAAATAAATAAATAAATATCGTTATAGGTGCACGAAGACGGTGCGACCGTCAGAGGAACGTAGAACCGCGTTTCACGCTCCCAAGTACATTATCCAGCACTCCCTTAATTACCCCCTAATCTTATTTCCGTTTTGTCTGCCGCTCGTACCACTCCGAGCAGCAACTCGGTTTGCTCCGCATGACACGAAAGTTTTCAATGAATCATGAAATACCATCCAGAAGCGTCAAATCGTGGGGAAAAAAGCACGAATCAAAGAAAAATCAAATATCCTCGTTGATCTCGCAGTCACGAAATTAAATCGCAAATGAAATTCGTTTTTTGGTCCTTAACTTTGCGGACATTTGTTTTTTTTTTTTTTTTTTTGACGTGCTGAGTATTTCGATTGGCCTAACTGCGAAGAAATCGGCAACTCGAAGGATCAAGGCTGCGAGTGAGTCGGATACATCTGGTACGGAATCTCAAATTGGCCGAGATGCGAAGGCTGATGACTTCTCTCGTGCCAACCCGCCTCGGGCGAATGATAAAGTCCGTAATTCACACCGTTCGTAGCGATTTTTTTCAAGCCCTGTATACTCGACAACATCAGAGCCAATTTCGCGAGAATCAAAGCTTTGCCACCCAACACCGCGAGAAATTGAAAACCCATCGGTATGAGAACCGAGCCCATTACCAACACGCCCATCATCAGCATTGGCATAATGTGGTGTCGTCTTCTGTGTCGACGTCTACGGCCTGCGCGAAAAAAATAGATTTTCAAACACCCACAACTTTTCCAATTTCTTGCCGATTTTTCAGAAAAGATTCGACGATCGGCGAAACGAAAAAATGCCATTGTCGAAGTTCGTAATGAATGTCCAAAGGTCGTGAGATTTTTCTTCCGGAAATGGGTCTCGTTTCTTTCACAACGAACATCACTTGAGTGTCCGCTTCTAATTTTATTAAAACTCATATATGGGATAAAGCATTGAAAACTATTAGACACGGATTTTTTTTTTACCTGCCGAAAAAGATTTTTAAGGGGAGAAACGACCCCTCAAAAAAAGGGGTATCACCTCTTAATTTTTTAAAATCATTCTACAGTGCCTTTTTCATCGCTTTACATTAGAAGAATTTTTATTTTGTTTCGTTCAGATCGGTGGACTGCTTGTGGATGAAACTGCAAAACCACCCCTCGACACGCCTTTCTTTGAGGGGTGGTTTACCCCTTCTAAGAGATTTTTCCGCAGACAAAAAAATACGTGTCTAATAGTTTTCAATGATTTATTGCATATATGAGTTTCAACAAAATCGACAGCGGACTCTTAAGGCCGGAGCCTGAATTAGAAAGTACGAAAAATCGTTTTTTTTATTGCTAAAATCGATAGATAAACCATCCAAGAGTATATCTACAAAGTTACAGATGTAACCAATTGTAAATATTTTTGAAGATACAAGGCCAAACGCACAGAAGCGATTGATATTTGATATTGATATTTCCTCTTATTGAAAACTTTGAAGCGCGTTTTCTCCAGGTTTATTTTCACGATTTTTCCACATCGGCGGGCGTGGTAGCGAAACAAAATGAACGACCTATTGAATCAAACCAAAGTTTATTTTCTTCAGTATGAAAATCTCTTCTAAGTGAATTGAAAAAGTCGTTGAAAAAGGCTTTATAAATAATTTTTATAGCACGTTGAAGTGTTTTTTTAAGGGGCTATACCAGTGCGATACTTTCAAAAAATCGATTTTTTTGCCTTTTTCGACAGTTTATACTTTCAAGAATATCCTCTAAAAATTTCAAGGCCGTATCTCGAATCATTTTATCTTGCAAAAATCGATAATTAAATCTTTAAGGTAGTTCCTCTGCGAAAATCTCAACCAAAAGTTTACATACCATGTTCATGTTTAAAATATTGATAATTGGTTTAATTATTAATAAATAAAATTAAAAACTACGCAATATTGACTCGGTACTAGTAGATAATACGATGGATATCATTTATTGCCGTAAAATATAATTTATATTGTGTTTTTGATCTACCATTGCCAGTAAACTTTTTGCCGGGACTGTCCAGGCTTTGCCCCAATTGTTTTTTTTTTCAGGCTTTGCCAGGCTTTGCACCGAAATTGTGAGGGCTTTTCATGGTTATATCTTGGAAACTAAATGGTGAATCATTCTCATTTTTTTTCACATTATCCGTGATATCTTACTCTAGCTTATCCTCGTTTTTTATCAATTTCTTAATTTTACTTTTGACGGTAAAATTAATGATGCTCTGTTTGCCAATCATAACGCATTTGTTGCGTGTAAACCAAGCCAACTTTAAGTGTAAATATCTCAGGTTTGGGGTGGTCAAACTTATTCAAATTGCACAGATATTTGGATAATGTATTGAATAACATATATGTCAAATTTCAAACATTTCTTAATTCAACTCTTCTGTGGAGGTATTGCCTTAAACGCGTTTTTTCTCGAAATGAGATTTTTCAAATTTGCTGACATTGTAACTCAAAGAGCAATTATCCGATAGACTTGAAATTTGAACTGAGTACTCTTGAATATATTTACTCTACAATGACGTAGGATATTTTTGATTGGATGAAAATTGACGATTTGGCATTGAAAAAAACGACCATTTTATAGGCAAGAAAAAAGACTTTTTTCACAACTACGCCATTTTCTTAGATTTTGATAATTTTCGAAAATCCTACGTCCTTGTACAGGAAATACCTTCCAGTTTAACGACATTCTTTCCTTTTCCGGTTTGAGCTACTCAAACGGCCGGAATCATGTCAGCAGTGGAGGAACTTTTTTTTGCACTTCCGAAGGCAGCGCATAAGTCGCTTGGATCTCAATATTTTTTTATGAAAAAATTATGTAATATGGGTCAAATATATTCTTAAAATATATTCTTAAAATATATAAAATATATTCTTAATTATCCGAAACATTTAATGGAGTACTTTTCTCCCAAAAAAATCCCGAAAATCACCCAAATTTTCAGCGTTTACACTGCTATAGCCCCTTAAACACATTTTTTTTCAAACCTGCGAAAAATTCTAATTTCACGATTTTTTCAGCTTTTTCTTAATTCACCCAGGAGAAAAATATATGACAAATGAATATTTCATTGGTTTTTTCGTGTCCGTCAAGAATTACGAGCTGCATCTTTCCAGCCAATTGGAGACTGCAGTTGCAAGAAGCACATGGAATACGCTAATAAATCTGCAGTCATTTATTGTTTCATGTTCGAACATTTTTTTATACATTTCAAATATACAGGAAGAGATACCTCAATGGTTACTAAGCTCACTTGCTTTTTTCTCTTCTGAAAAAAATTCCCGAAGAAAACGCTTTTTTGGACCTTCTAATTCAGGCTCCCGCCTTAAGTGATGTTCCTTGTCAGAATCGAATTCTTCTATTTCTAATTTTCCCCTCCGATGTTTCCCACACTATATTCGACAAATTTCAGCCAAGGTGCAAAAAAATTTGTTCGTTACCTTGAACGGCATCGTCCTCTGAATTCGCCGCAACGTTCGTCCCGTTGGAAGCTAAGTACGACAATTGATCGACATCGATCTTCAACACGTGCGTTCGAAATACTCTAGCCAGACGACCGAGAACGATGGTGCCCCAACTTTTGCCACTCTCGTGGGCTCCCGTCGACTCTGTTCTGCGAGTAAGAAGAAAACAATTGTACAAATAATAACGTCATGGAATTCCCGTCACTGGAAAATGAACTGGGAAAACACGTGGAAAAAAGTGGATCAAACGATGCGAAAAATGGTCAGTGGGTCAGTCAATCGACGCGGAACATTCTTCGGACGATAATTACACGATGTGTCAATCGAGTAACGGCTTCGACGAGACTTGTGTTTTTTTTATTTTGCCAATTATATTTCCACTCGCCCGGCTCAATTATCAACACGATATCGCGTGTCTCGGATGCTGTAATGATCCGTGATTTTGTTTTTTACACTCTATTCACGAATTGGGCACTCATCGTTATTACTGTTTGTACGTACAAATGGGTATCCGGCTAGCTTTTTTGCAGAATTTTAACTTTGCATGTATTTGACAACGATTTGTTTGATCAACTCCCACGGCGAATTTTTCCGAAATTTATCGATATTGACGTGTTTTTTTTAGGATCAACGAGCGCGAAAATATAAAATGAAATATTTCGACGAAAAAATCGGTAAAAAGAGAGGTTGGAGCGTTAACCACAATCCATGGTTAAATTTAAAAAATATATATATATATATATATTATTGTCTAGACTATACTGAGTCTTTACGATTTTTTTTACATTTTTTCACCACCAAACACCAGAGATAAAAAATAGTTTAGTTTAAAATTAATAGTTTACGCGAGACGTTCACGCTACGGGTAATGTAATTTTTTTTTGGTTACTTAGCATCAAGATGTACCATTTTTAACAACGGATTACCGCAAACTAAATCTTTGTAAGCATTTAGAAAAAAACCCTATCTTGCCCATCGTAAACCGTATATATTCAATATTGAACCATCAAGGTTTGATGAAAGATTACGAATCTTGGCTGGCGAATGAAGAGCATTGCTGCCAACATCACAGTGTGAAATTCTCAAAAAATCGATTTTTTGCATTATCCGATAGTATAGACGGTTATAAACAGGCTATTCAATTTTTGAGGCGATATTCGAATTATTTCGAATCGAATTTTATTATTAGACGCGTTTTTCTCGAAATGTTTCTCAAAACGGTGTACACTCTCAAAGGAAGAGCTTTCAAGCTATCAGTCTCAAATTTCGACACAAAATTCTTCACGCCATTCTTTATCTTGCTAGGGAAGCTTTTTTTGAAATCTCCATATTTTTTTTAACGAAAAGCTGTCGGAAAAATAGGCTAAATTCGATACGTTTTTTTTCAAAACGCTGCCATTTTGTCAATTTTTATTTTTGAAAAACCTCCATATTAAGATAGGGGCTTTCATACTGATTAATAATCTTTTTACAAATTTCGTTCCAGATAATATGTACGGCCACAACTGTGTACACCGTGAGAACTCCTTTTTTCGAAGACATTTTCAATTGTTAAAAAAAATGGAAAAAAATCAAAAGAAACGTTTAAAAAATTATTTCCTGTTCTTCATGAGTGCTTTGATTTAACATGAAAAAATCAGACTGATTAGCGCATTTTAACCATCCAAAAAAAATCGCGAAAATCAGAAATTTTTCGACCCGTTACACTGCGATGATCCATTAATCAATGGTAATAATAAATAATCTCGTGACATAAATATAAATAGGCGTAATTAAGAATTAATCAAAATTTCATTCTGAGTTGTATGGAACATTGGTTGACGCAGTTTTTTCATAACAATCATCGATAATGTTATACCTCTTCGGGTTGATAGTAACCCAAAAGTTTTTCTTATTTACGTAATAAAAATATAAAAATGCATAATTTTACCCTTCAATTATATAATTTATGAAAAATTAGCATCTACGGAATAAATCTATACCTCGTATGCATTTTTTCGAGGTACATTGAAAAAAAAATGTATAAACCGTTATTTACTCAGCTGGATCGCCCCAACCTCCACAATGAGACTTCACTTACTTTTCAGTCCGCGGAGAATCCGTCGAACGAGTGGAGATTTTCGTGAATCGTACGAGATCGATACCTTCGAGGACCGGAATCACGTCGTCCGCGAGTAGAGCATCCATGGCGATGAGTGCCCGTCGTTGCATACAATTGCGGAGAATGTCGACGAAATCTTTGCTCTGGCCCGACGGCTCATTCGCCGATTTTGGCGAACAATTTTTCAACAGATCACCGAAAGATCGATATTTCGTTTCGTCTCTTCCTTTCGTTTGAGCGAACACTGCCAGAATCGCCAAAAACGACGACAGCACGTACAGATTCATCTGACAAAAATCAGAAGCCGCGTTGAAATTCCGAACTTTGAATGATCCGACGGTTTAAAATTCCGAATTTTAATGTTCCGAAATTCAAGATGGGGCCGCGGCGAAATTCCGAACTTTGAATGATCAGAACGCTCAAAACTCCGAAATAATACTACCCCGAAAGATCAAAACTCCGGAAAAATTTTACACGAAAGACCAAAACTCCGAAAATCTGAACACCGTCGAAATAATTCGGCTATGGAAGTTTTAAAAGTTTCAAAATTTTCAATAAATCGACGAATTATTTCGAGAATTTTTTTGCATTAAGAAGTGATTTTACGTCAATTTTGAAATTTGTCTAGACAATGTTATACGTTCTACATCATTTACAGTCAAGTGTGTGGACTTTCGCTGGCGTGATATTGACACGGGGGCCGGATTGAAATTCCGAACTTTGAATGCTCCGACGGTTTAAAAATCCTAATTTTAATGTTCCGAAATTACAAGCTTCGTCACGATCATACGAGCGAAAGTCTACACAGTTGACTGTAAATGATGTAGAACGTTTAACATTGTCTAGACAATTTTCAAAACAGGACGTAAAATCACTTCTTAAGGGGCTAGACCAGTGTGACACTTTTAAAAAATCGATTTTTGTTGTTGCCTTTTTCGACAGTTTATACTTCCAAGAATATCATTATCATTTATATAATTTATATCAATATCATTTTATCTTGCAAAAATCGATATCAATATCATTTTATTTTGCAATTATCAATTTCATTTTATCTTGCAAATATCAATTTCATTTTATCATTTTATCATTATATCAATATCATTTTATTTTGCAAAAAATCTTTAAACGCGTTTTTCTCTAAATGAGATTTTTCAAATTCGCTGACACTGTAACTCAAAGAGCAATTATCCGATTGACTTGAAATTTGAACTGAGTACTCTTGAATATATTTACTCTGCAATGACGTAGGATATTTTTGATTGGATGAAAATTGTCGATTTGGCATTGAAAAAAACGACCATTTTATAGGCAAGAGAACAGACTTTTTTCATAACTACGCCATTTTGTTAGATTTTGATATTTTCCGAAAATCCTACGTCATTGTACAGGAAATACCTTCCAGTTTAACGACATTTTTTCCTTTTTCGGTTTCAGCTACTCAATCGGCCGGAATCGTGTCAGCAGTGGAGGAACTTTTTTTGGCGCCTCCGAAGGCAGCGCGTAAGTCGCTTGGATCTCAATATAATTCTATGAAAAAATTATGTAATATAGGTCAAATATAGTCAAATATATTCTGAATTTTCCGAAACATTTAATTGAGTACTTTTCTTCCAAAAAATTCCCGAAAATCACCCAAATTTTCAGCGTTCACATTGGTATAGCCCCTTAAACCCGGCACCAAAAATCAATCCCATTCAATGATCGCTCCTCACGTAGCACGCAGATTTCTACGCCGTTTTTTTTTTGTTTACTCAAGATTTATCAATTTTTCATTGATCGCTGGAGCCTTTGCTCCCAAGTCGCCCATAACTTACCCCGATGAGCACAAAAACAAGAATGGAAACGATAAAACTCGACACGAACTTCGCGAAAACATATATCCAGTGGAAAGTGCCGCTCACCAATGTCCATCGATATCGGTTGACTTGGCTATTTATGCGATTCGACAAAATAGGCTAAGGTGCCATGCGTGCAACCGTACGTGAATTAGATTCGTCGAAGGGGATCATCAGGGTAGCGGTCAAAAGGCGTTTGTCGTACTTTATGCTCGTTCGAGCTTAACGTGTAATTTTTTTCAGTGAGTCACAAATTCACTCCCTCGATTCCACGCCTCGCGGTTATTCTCCGTTGAATTATCAGGCGTCTTTTCCAGCCCGTACTTCCTACGCGTGTAGCAAGACGTGCGCTATTTTTTTCGCGACCGGTCTTTATCGTAAACAGCGATTCGTCTTCGCATGGGAATTCACTCGGCGTGACATTCGTTGTGTCGGCGATACTCGAGAAAATTGAGTCACTCGCGAGTCCTCGGGGAGATTCTACGTTACGAGCCCCTCGTAAATCGCTCAGCGTGCAATCTCTTACCGAAAAGATCACTTTCGCGCAAATTCCTTTCAACGAAGAATTTTCTTTTCTTGAGCTCTGAGGACGACGCGTTCAATTAGGGCTCTCCAGGTCGTTTGAGACGCCGTTGCAATGTTGAATCGGACCTTAAGACAGGATTCTACTTTGGGCGCTCGAAAAGGGCTATTTTTATGATTTTTTAATGAGATTATGAATAAAGATATTGATGCAGGGTTTGTTAGGCTTAAGGGGTTACCCCTACTTGCGATTTTGAAAAAATCGATTTTTTTTATTGCTTTTTCTTGAAGTATAAGTACCCGGGATAGATGACTCTATGTAAGTTTACAAAAAAAAAAAATTTCTTCGTGTAAACTGAAATTGAAACTTTAAACTCGTTTTTCTCAAAATGGCATTTCTGAAGGCGGTGACCAAGATTACTCGAACACTAATGAACCGATCTTCTTGAAATTTTGCAGGCTTATTTAATACATAAAAATGTAGTCTTTAATCGTACGATTTTTTTTTTCGAAAAAAAAAATGGCCGTTTTATAGCCAAAAAACGGCCGTTTTTTTTCGTTAAAATCGAACCATTAACTTTGACTGTCCGCCATTTTGTGAAAAATGAATATTTTTTAAAATCCTTCGATTAAAGACTAGTTTATACTTATATTTGACTAAATACATCCGCATTTTTTTTCTTCAGATTATCCATTTCGCCGCAATGTTGGTCACCGCAAACCGTGTATATAAAAACATTATTTCATTGACGGCCATTTGCCACTAAACAATGTAATATTTTTCAATAAAAAAATTACTGAAAGTTCTTCAAGATGTGTTCTTTAAGATGGTATATTGATCGATTAAAAAAGTTTTGTAGTTTTCTTTAAAAAAATTCATGAAAAAGGCCTTTTTTTGCGCTACAAGTGGGGGTAACGCCTTAATAAATACACTCTTGAAATACATTTTAAAAAAATAATTTATATATATTTTATGCACTTTTAACATACAAAAACACCATTTAAATACAACGCCTTGATGAGTCTGCGCTGGTGTTGAAATTTCAAAAATGGACAATCTAAAGCAGAAAAATGGTGAAAAATGGCGGCGAAAAAAAGGAAGAAAAAAGAATGCGTGTTTTTTCACTGCTTTTTGCCAAAAGAAAAGTAAAAATCATCATTTTTGAATAATTATAGTTCAGCCGGTTGCTATAGGTATCCAGAATATGTGGTTAAATTTTCATAACGATCGGTTCAGTAGTTTCGGAAATTCTAGCACCAAGGGGCGAGCAAAGCCAGGTAAGAGGTTGGGTCAGTGCGTCGAATTAGCGCGCTCGGGTAGTTACGTTTGAGGGGCGGAAAAGTACAGTTGGACTGCTTAAATCGATTAAAAATTTTAAGAGAATATTCTTGAATATATTTACTATCGAAAAATGTAAAAAAAAAAAATCGATTTTTTCAAAGTCTCAATGTAGAATGCTGCCTTAAGGGGTTGGGCTACAGTGAAAATTTCAAAACTTCCATTCGTCGCACGAGGCAACTCAAATTGAAGAGGAAGCTCCAACATATGGTGCAGGAATCGCAGGTTAATGGCAGGGTTGTGCGAATAATGCATTACTTTTTGTAATGCATTAGCATTTTCGTTACTCTTTACTTTACATTTTGTAATGAAAAAAAAATTCATTATCCATTACATTACGTTCAGTGATGTAACAAATTTCCATTACTCATTACATTACATTTTGTAATGCAAACAATTGCTATTACTCATTACATTGGATTTTGTTATGTAAAAAATGGTATTATGTAATGGGTAATGGAATTTTTTTACATTACAAAATGTAATGTAATGAGTAATGGATATTGTTAATATTACTGTATGTTATCCATTACTAATGGATATTATTGTCCATTACAATGTAATGGGTAATGGAATTTGTTCACATTACTAATGTAATACATTGCAAAAAATCTCCGTTACTCATTACACTGTAGAGAGGATTATTATTCGTTTCCGGTTAGGGGCAGCGGTTTTTACACTGGGTCGATCTGACCCGATGGGAAACGAATAATAATCCATATTACCTTGTAATGAGTAATGGAGATTTTCCACACTACATTAGTAATGTGAACAAATTCCACTACTCATTACATTAAATTTTGTAATGTAAAAAAAATTCTTCACTCACTACATCGGACTTCGTAATGTAAAAAATGTCCATTACCCATTACAATGTAATGAGTAATCGAATTTTTTATACAATACAAAATATAATGAAATGAGTAATGGACATTTCCTACATTACGAAATCGAATGTAACAAGTAACGGAAATTATTTACATTATAAAATATAATGTATTGAGTAATGGAATTTTGTTTACATCACTAAATGTAAGGAAATGGGTAATTAATTTTTTTTCATCGCCCATTAAAAAGGTAATGAATAATGCATTACTTTTTCATAACAAATTTCGCAACCCTGGTTGAAGGTAAACTTTTTATTATAACAATAGAACTTATGATAAAAGTTTAAGGGGTTGCGTGGGTTTTTTAAATTTCAAAATATCAACAACAAATCAACAAGTTTATGAGATTCAACCCTTAAGGGGAAAACGGGGTAGGAAAGTTTGTATGGTAAAAGAAATACGTGGTCAGATTTACTTGAAACTTAGTATTAATGCTCGTCAATACAATTCTACGTGTGCCTTAATGGAACGTTTCAGGAGCACATTTCATCAAGAGACGTTCAACACAAGTCTACGCGAGCGAAGCCGCCAGCGGAAAGCTAGTTGACAATAATGATGTTATTCTTCCTCGAAAAAGCGCGAAAAAATGCAACCATTTTTTTTGTTGTTGATTGAAACACGGCAACGAAAAAAGCTGGGTCAAGTCTCTTAGCCAGTATTATCTATTTAAGGCGGTCCTCTAGTTTCTCGGGTCGAAAAAATCGATTTTTTTTTCTTCATAAATCTCATCTACAACATGTGTAGAAAATGTGTGCCAAAGGATTTTTCGATATTCGAAGTGGTTCACAAGTTACGGCCCTGGAACGGAGCAGGTATACGGAGCAGGTATACCATGTGTGTAAGTATGAAACCGGAATTTTTGTACAGAAAAAACACGTTTATTGTAATGATATGATACAAAGTAACTTATTCAAAGTATTGTCCGTCGCTATCTGTACATTTTCCCCATCTTTCTGGCAATTTGTGGATTCCGCGCCAAAAGAACTGTTGCTCTTTTGAGGCCAACCAGTCATCGAGCCATTTTCGTACATCTTCGTAAGAAGTAAAGCGCTGCTCAGCAAGTGCGTGTCCCATCGATGCAAACAAGTAGTAATCGGATGGGGCAAGGTCCGGTGAGTAAGGCGCGTGCTGAAGAATCTCCCAACGGAACGACTCTATCGTTTCCTGGACCTGTTTTGCTTTGTGTGCTGGTGCATTGTCATGCAGCAAAATCACCTTTTGTTGTCTTTGTTGGTATTCTGGTCGTTTTTCACGCAAAACTCGATCCAAATCGGTCATTTGTTGTCGGTAGCGTTGAGTATTGACAGTTTCCCCAGGTTTCAGCAGCTCGTAGTAGATTACGCCCTTCTGATCCCACCAAACACACAGCATTGTCTTTCGTCCGTAGCGGTTTGGTCTTGCCGTCGATGTTGATGGTTCACCCGGAGTAACCCATGACTTTTTGCGCTTAGGATTCTCGAAATATATCCACTTTTCATCGCCAGTCACAATTCGATGGAGAAATGACTTTCTTTTGAACCTGGCGAGCAGCATTTCGCATGATGCTTTGCGGTTTTCCTGCTGTCTTTCGTTGAGTTCATGTGGAACCCATTTCCCCACCTTTTGTATCTTTCCCATGGCTTTCAACCAAAGGGAGATGGCTTCTCGGGTCACCTTTAACTGATCCGCCAGTTGTTGTTGTGGTTGAGCGTCGTCTTCGTCCAACAAGGCTTGCAGGTCAGCGTCTTCAAACTTTTTCGGTGGTCTTCCACGTTCTTCGTTCCTCACGTCAAAATCGCCACTTTTGAATCGTTTGAACCACTCGAAACACTGTGTTTTACCGAGAGCATGCTCACCAAACGCCTCCACAAGCATTCGATGCGATTCGGCTGCGGTTTTCTTCAGATGAAAACAGAAAAGTAGTGCTGTCCGCAAATCGTAATTTGTTGGCACAAAACTCGACATGTTTATCTCTAATAAACTAATGCTACTGAATGAAACTCGTGTTATTGTGAGTTGGAAATCTTTGTCGGATATCAATACAATAACAAGACACCGCTGACGTGACGTGTCGGTAACTGCATCAACATCTAGCGCCACCTATGGGCAAATTCCGGTTTCATACTTACACACCTGGTACTTTCAAACGCATTTTTCTCGAAACACCATTTTTCGAAACGGTGACCACGATATTTTAGAAACTACTGCACCGATCTTGTTCTTATTTATACCGCATCTTTAATATGTTATAAGCCAGCGATTGAACTAGGATTATCATGATTGCTTCGATAGTTTTTTTTTGTACGAGCGAAAAACTTAAGAAAAAATGAGTAAAAAATAGAATGTAATTTTCAAAAGTGTATAAAAAAGTCAATTTTTGTAATTTAGAATTCACTCTAGTTCAATCGCTAGTCTTAAATATGAAGATTAAAATGCCGTTTGGTTTTTTGATTTCAGATAAGCAGAAGAGCCGCAATCTTGGTCACCGTCAAGCACCTCTTTTACTTGATGTCTTCCTGTCGGCCACTATAACGTTTATTCTATTATATATTTTGACTTCAAAAAATTTGTAAAGCTTATTTAAATGTTAATAAAGATTATGCAAAAACAATGAGATTGATTATTTCGATGCTTTGCCCGAAAAAAATTATTGAAAAAGCCGTAAAAAAACCGCCGAGAAACTAGAGGACCGCGTTAAAGAACAAACTAGTTTTTTTCGGACCAACCAAGTGGCCAGAATCAAGTACACCGTTGAGGTCCTCACATGCAAAGGTCGTTCACGAGATTGGTTATGACTTTTTTAATTATTAATTTTATTTCATGTAATTTTGTACACAACTTTGTTGATGTACATACAAATAAATGTCCAAACGATTCTCCAACCATCTTACTCATTCCTACAAAATTATTTTTTTAAGTAACCCCGATTTTCGAGCCGTCACAGAAGCCTAACCCCGTAAATATTAGGAGGTTGAATTAAATCATCGCCTTTTTTAGTCACGTCGAAAAATTCGTTTATAAAAATAAAGGCAACATTTTCGCAAATAAAATAGTGACTATGATTTTTGAGCACATCGAAAATCGTGGAGACTTTTTTATTCAATGAAATCCTCCCGACGGTTTTTATTTCTTTTTATTTTATCGATTTGAGGGAACGTTGTCGATTTTTTTTAACGGACAAAATTCTTCAAAAACAAAAAATTCATTTGTCCACCAATACTTTGGAAAAGTTTGCACATTGATATGCTGTCTATATAGAAAATATAGAATCTTATCAGAATGTTGAACATTTTTCTTCATTTATTTTTATCTGAAACTAATTATTCCGCCAGTAGCCGCGATATTTTCTGTCAAAAATTCTCACCAACGGCTATTTTCATAAATTATTGCCGATATTTTAACCAAAGTGTTCCGAGAACAGAGGAGGGAGAGGAAAACTCCGCTGTAACAGGTAAACATCGACACATCCACTCGGGCCTTTAAAAAAATCTCGTACTCAAGTATATCGTTTTTTCACGCAAGAATTTTTATTGCCTGCTGAACAATAATGCACCTCGTCGTTGGTACTATTGGCAAAAGTATTCGTATAAAAAAGAAAGGTAATATGTATTATTGAAAAATATTCCAACTCGAGAGCAATAAACGAGACAAAAATTAAAATGTAATAAACAACAAATGAGAAAGCCAACAAATTTGCAGTGCTGGCAATAACAATTGTAAGGTGAATTAATCAAGGAGGCGCGAGCGTCTCACCGATAAATGTTCAAAAAAGAATGTTTTTTTTAGGCGTTGATATATTCACTGAAATTTCAAGGTCCAGTTATTTAATGAAAATATTCAAAATCGAAACAATTTAAGGCGGGACACCACTGTAGCGAGTGAAAAAAAATCGTTTTTTGCATTTTCTTAAGGGGAGATATACACCTAGATGGTCGAGGTCGAGGATTTAGAAGCTATGAACATTCCGTCGACCGTAGAAGACCTACGCTATGGGCTTGGTATAGATGATTCCATGTAAGTTGACAAATTTCATGATTTATTCATTCCCAAATTTTCAAAGGCGTTTTTCTCAAAACCACGTTTTTCAAATCGGTACCCAAAATTTCTCGAAAACCAATGAACCGATTGCCTTGAGGTTTTTTGTGGTTATTCTATACACCATTATCTAGTACTTGTCATAGGATTTTTTTTCCGTTTCTTAGTTTTTGTTTTATAGGCAAAATAATAACTAATTTCTGGCCCAAAAATCAATATTTATGTTCAAACGTCCGCCATTTTGTCATGAATCGATATTTTCAAAATCGGCTATGACAAGTACTAGATTATAGTATCTAATTTAATAATCTTTTTGGTTTTTTTTTCAGATGATTTTTGAAGAAACGCCAGTGGGTACCGTATACGAAGATTTTTTTACGACGCTCCAAGGATCATACAATATCGTTGTATATTTTTGATACTTTTGAAAGAAAATTAAACATATTTTTGAATGTATATACTTTTAGATAATTAAAACCCCAATCCGAAATTTTAAATAGTTTTCCTTGAAAAAATTCACAAAAATGACCTTTTTTCCAGCTCCTAGGTGTATATCTCCCCTTAAAGTAGACATATTCAAGAATGTATGGAAAAAAATTCAAGTTAAAATATTGAGAATTGACGAATTTACAAACGATTTAGTGAGAGCAGGTAGCGCAACGATTTACATATACTAAAACTTTCAATCGCCTTTTTTCGAAAATTTTCTCGTCTCTTCTCGAACTGGCTGGAATCATAACTTTAGCTATAATTGTCCGATGTTCAATTTAAGGGGTTACACCTAGTTGGCAGCACCAAATTGGAATTTCGCAGGCTGCTACCTCTGCAGAAGGTTTGCTGTATGGTCCGGGCATCTATGATTCCATTTAGAGGTAATAAATTACATTTTATCTACGTACCTGACGTAAAACTTTACACGCGTTTTTCTCGGAATGACTTTTTCAGAATCGGTGACCAAAATATCTCAAAAACAACTAAACCGATCTGCTCCGAATTTCACAGACATTTTTTGTTTATCAAAAGGCAGTCCTTAATGAAGGATTTTTTTTCAATGCATACTTTTTTAGTATATCTAGGAAAATAGAGTGTTTTTTTCACCGAAATTTCGATGACCACTTTCGATCGGCGACCATTTTTTCAAAAATCATTATTTCATTGAATCCTTTGATTGAAGACTAGATAATACGGTACAAAAACTAAATTCATTTGGTTTTTTTTATTTCAGATTATTTGTTCCCGAGCAGGAGTGGTCACCGCGAAGGACCTTTTTTGCACAGCGGCCTGTGCAAATTACTGTATCTCCGTCGTTTATAAATATTTCCCAATAAAAAAATTGTCGAAGATACTTGAAATGATACCCTTCACCAGAGTTGGGCGTAATTCTATTTATAAATACGAATACGAATTTATTCACATCGTGATTTTCATGTGAATATAAATACAAATTTATTCATATTTCACTTATTTGTATTCACATGCATGCATACAAATACAATTGTATTCACAAATGTTCTGAACATACAAATAAATTCACAGAAAAAATTGTAAAAACAAAAAAATTCACAAGATAAGTTGTGAATTTTTTCGTATTTAAGACAAATTAAAATCAAATTCACAATGATTAGATTTAAATTTACACCAAAGGTGAGTTCTTACGTATTTTGAGAGAAAACATTGCGTCGAGGCAAAGAAATTTTTGCAAAAAAAGTTGTGAGTTTCAAATATTACATTATAAATATGAAAAAATTCACAAAATGAGTTGTCAATTTCCTCAAGTTGAAGAAAAGAAGGAAGGAAAGAAAAACGTAAGAACTCACTTGTGGTGTAAATTTTAATATAATTGTCGTGAATTCGATTTTAATTTTCTTTAACTTGAGAAAATTCATAACTCATTTTGTGAATTTTTTCATATTTATAATGTAATATTTGAAACTTACAACTTTTTTGGCAAAAACTTCTTTGCCTCGATGCAATGTTCACTTAAAATACATAAGAACTCACTGTTGGTGTAAATTCTAATCTAATTATTGTGAATTTAATTGTAATTTGTCTTAAATACGAAAAAAATCACAACTTATTTTGTGATTTTTTTTGTATTTACAATTTTTTGTGAATTTATTTGTATGTTCAGAATATTTGTAAATATAATTGTATTTGTATTCGTATTTACAATAAGTGAAGCATGAATAAATTTGTATTTATATTCACATAAAAATCACGATGTGAATAAATTCGTATTCGTATTTATAAATAGAATTACGCCCAACACTGCCCTTTACTACGAAAAAAAAGTTAAAAACCTGCAACCATTTCCCAAAAAAAAATTCACGAAAACGCCTTGTTTCCAGCCGCGAACTAGGTGTAATCGCTTAAAAAGAATCAAAATTTCGGTATGTAAGTGAAAATTTATGCAAAAATGCACTTTTTCTAACACCCACCGTTTTTTATAACTTTTTTCAAAATGCGGTATATTCTCTTGTATCAAATGTCAAAATGTATCTTACACTTATCACTTTTTTTTAACGCCCTCCATTTTGTGTAATTTTTTACTTCGAAAAACCCCTACGTACACCGAGAACTACGTTTATATAGATTATAGATTATAAAACTTTTTTTTTATTTTTCAGACCACCCATTGTCAAGTTATCAATCCGGTATTTGGACCATATTTTTTATGCTGACTCTATTATACCTCAATAACGTTGCTATTTTTTTATTCCGTTTAATAAAAATTTACACGAAATACGTTCAATATATGCTCAATGAAATATCTTTTTTCCAAGTCGCAAATAAATAATCTAGTAGACAAAAAATCGGAAAAACGACCTTTTTCGGCCCGTCACAGTGATGTCCTCCCTTAACACATTTTTGCATGAAAAATCGTGAGTTTATAGGCATGCGCTCATCGACAATAAAAATCCATCTTAATTAGCGATTCTTCGTTCGAAATTTCGTCGTTATTTTAATATTTATTTTTCTCAAAAACGATGTATTGGAAGTTACGTAAACTCCGAGATTGAACTTGTATCCGACATATTTACGTCTAAAAAAAAATCAGTATCCTTCAACATTCATCGGCGAAACGGTCGACTCTCCTTGTGGGGTTACATATCTCCAGCATTCCCAGCGAATCGATTTTTCAGTCATCGTTGTTCAGTTATTCTCCATACTCCTACGCGTCTTTTAAGGCCTTATATACACTTGGTATGGTCGGAAAAATTTTCGGTTGCACATTCTTTGAGTACAATATCTCAAGAATATTCTCACCAAATTTCATAAAGATCGGAGCATTAGATTCGCAGTTATAGGTATTTCAATCGCATGACCGCGCAAGTCGCGTGTTACTCAATTAAAATTAATAATAAATGTTTAAAAAAATAAAATAATAAAAATGAAACTAATATATATATATATATATATATATATATATATATATATATATGACTATAAAAAAATCTATTTTAATAATAAGCTTTAAGTTAAAAAAAAACATTAATTTTGTAAATTAAAATTAAACTTAATTTTGAAGCTTCAAAAAAATATAATTTATTATATATCATTAATCTCCAAAATTAATATTTTATTAAACTATTTAAAGTTTAATAAAATAGAGTTTAATAAACAAGACTTTATTTATCAAGCCCAACAACTTTTATGTTCATATCTTTTATAAAATCCTCAAAAAAAATCGGGAAAATAGCCTTTTATCGTGGCTCCAAAGTGGACTGGCTCCTTAAACGCGATTATCTCAGAATCGTCTTTTTTGAGAAACACTTTTGCGGTGGACACGATTACTAAAAAACTATTAATCCGATCCATACCAAATGTATACCACTTATTTATTATGATAATAGCTAGGGCCTGGACGAAGGATTTTGAATTGTTGAAAAAAAAATTTCGTAACAAAAAAACCGAAAATTTAACACTTCAAAAAATGAATTTTTTTGTTAAAATTATCATTTTTTTTAATCAAAATTTTTACAAATTCTTACTCCAGGCCCAAGCCAATGCAATATACTAATGAAATCTTTTTCAAATTCTGATTTCAGATGAACCGTTCTCGAGTTATCATGTCCACCGCAACTGATGCTCAAAAGACTATTTTGAAATGTTTTTGAATAAAAAAATTGTACAAGTACATGAAAATATGTACTAATCGATGTTGTTCACGGTTTTTCAACAAACATTTACTGTCCCGTCGAAGAAGAATCAAGAAAATCACGTCCCTTCGCCCGCTACAAGTGTATATGAGGCCTTAAAGAGAATCATTGCGAAATTTCAATCAGGTACAAAATTGTGTTCAACCGCGGCCTGAACAACATAAATGGCCATGAATTGTGAGTTGATTCATTGAAACAATTTTTTCAAACCTTCTAAACGAAATACCAATGAATAATGTATTATAGATATTTTCCGGATTTCTTACGATTTGCCCTTTAAGAAAACTCCCGAAGGTATGTAACCCGCTAACAAGTGGCACGTCGATGAACATCGAACGGTGAGCAAATCACAGGCGAATCGAAGTGCTCGATGAATGGCTTAACAAAATGACGAGACACTGCAACTCCACCTTGGAGTCGTGGTGTCCCGATTGGAAGTCCGTACAGACGATAATTGCCGTCAAAATTCTCAAACGGCGACTGGAAATTGGTCGGCGATAAATCTGAACGGGCCTGTATTAAGACTCCGTTCGTTATAACAATAATTCTAGTTTTCTCCCGAACGATCTTAAGGGACCATTCCAGTGTAAAAACTTTTGAAAATCGATTTTTTCTTGCGTTATCCAAAAATTTGGACTTTGCGAAATATACTGTTAAATTTTGGTCGCGAAATCGAATTATACGTCTCAAATTTTGCCACATCATTCTTAACGTCCGACGGAAGCGTTTATTTTCTTCAAAATTTAACATTTCTTTAACGAAAAACCGTCAAAAAAGGCCTAATATGACACTTAATTTTCAAAGGGCCGCCATTTTCTGAATTTTCATCGAAAGAAAAATTCTCCGTACGCCTCTAAAGTTTTTCATACTACTTAATATTCTTTATGGTTTTTTTTATTTAAATTTCTCGACGAGTAGGACTTTCCACCGTCCGGCGCTATTTTTTGAGCATTATTTTGCAGTGGCGGAATAAATTGTATAAAAAATAAAACTGAGACATTAAAAAATAATTTTATCTACACCATAAGTCATTTTAATATACGAAAAAAAATCGGACTAATTATCGAATTAAAAAGAAAGTTCATGAAAATCAGCAATTTTCAAGACAGTCGCATTGGAATGGTCTCTTAAGTTGGTGTTTGCTTCACAGTCTGTGTACGTATCTACACGTGCTTTCGTTCTTTCCCCGCATTAAGTTTAATAGTTCTAACAATATAACTCTAGCAATTCACTGTCTTCGTACAAAAGAAAACGGAATATTTCGTTCTCGTATTGGACTTATCAAAATAATTTCGTATTCGTATCTACTCGTTCTGTCCTCGCGTCGACAATTTGTGATCATGGGAAGCATACTCGGAGGCTGCAAAGAAAAACAATGTGAGAACGATGCAATAGAGGATTCCAAAATTTGTGTAGAGAAACGAGACGTACCCTGGGCATTTCCGATCGAATGGAATGGACCAACGTCTAGTCCTCCTCTTCGTCGGATCTACTCGAACCGTCGCCGAAGCACTCATCGCCTCTGTTCATCGCTGGTATCAATATCGTCGTCACGGAAGTGCGAAAGACTTCGGTCGTTATGCGGGTTGAGGCGGATGCCTCGTGCGAATGGGCACTCCTCGCGACTGGTTTTGGAATACTTCGCGTCGCTTGAGGTTTCGAGAACGGCAGAGAACTTCTGCAAGCCTGAGGGATGAAAATGCGTTTATTCCATCGTAATTCGAGACATTTGCAATTGAACGAAACATCGACGAGCAACGTATGAACGATAACGAGCCCTTATTGGTATAACGAGTATCAAGAATGCGGATTGATGGCGTCAGGGGAGTCGCCGAGGGAGGGGGGTCAGCTTCCCTTCCCCCGCTAGAGATTCAAAAAAATGAGGTATTCCAAATGTTTTCGAACCGCCTAAAAGCCTGACCTTCTTCAATCTTTTTCAAAGTTGGTGATGTTTTTGTATCATATATTTTGAGTACGTGGCATTTTTTAAAGATTTTTGTCGGCTCGCTAATTCGGCTAACTCGGAGATAAGATTCTACACGTGATAAAATGTCAAATGATCGTATCGTAATGAACTTCTCGTCGTACGAAAAAAATGTCCCCTACAAAAAAAGATGCGTTTTTCTATGAACTATATTGAAAAAAAAATCAAAATTTTCCAAGTACTACAACACTAAAAAAAAAGAAAAATCTTTAATTTTTTAATTTTTCAACCCCAATGACAAGGTTGATCCTGCTGAAATTTACACTGAATTTTCTTTTATTAGTGTAAAACAACATGTGTAAGTTTCATTCTGGGCTGGGCTTGCGTTCAGTTAATATCGTCGTCTTAAATTTAATGAGAAATTGTTTGTGTTGAATAACTCGACGATTTACAATTTTTAAGTAAAAATGGTAATGACTAAACTCGTAGGAAATCGAGTGCTTTACAACTTTGGTAATCACAGTTTTTTCTCTACCATCGATATTTTTCGAATTAAACCTGAAAAAAGCGGCTATTGCATTATCTCGTTTATTTTATAACTTTAGGGCATAATCGAACACAAACAAACTTGTAGAGGATGATATTTTGGACAATTTTTGTTCCTACCTTTTTTTTCGAAAATCAATATTTCAGGTCGTACGCCAACGGTAAAAGAAAAGAGCGAATGGTTCGCGAAATAATATTTTCACGCTTCATGTTTTTTTTACCGTTGGCGTACGACCTAAAATGTTGATTCTAGGGAAAAAACGTAGAGACGAAAATTGTCGAGAATTTCATTCTCTACAAGATTTTTTATGTTCGTTTATGCCCTGAAGGTAAAGTGAACGAAATAATGCTATAGTCGCTTGTTTCAGGTTTAATTCGAAAAATATTGATGGTAGAGAAAAAACTGCAATGACCAAAGTTGTAAAGCACTCGATTTCCTACAAGTTCAGTCATTACCATTTTTACTTAAAAATTGGAAATCGCCGAGTTATTCAACACAAACAATTTTCCATTAAATTTAAGACGACGATATTAACTGAACGCAAGCCCAGCCCAGAACGAAACTTACACATGTTGTTTTACACTAATGAAAGAAAATTCAGTGCAAATTTTAGCAGGATCAACCTTGTCATTGGGGTTAAAAAATTAAAAAATTAAAAATTTTTCTTTTTTTTTTAGTGTTGTAGTACTAGGAAAATTTTGATTTTTTTTTTTTTTTCAAAATAGTTTATAGAAGAACACATTTTTTTTGTAGATGACGTTTTTTCGTACGACGAGAAGATCACTACGGTACGATGATTTGAAATTTTATCACGTCTAAAATCTTATCTCCGAGTTAGCCGAGTTAGCGAGCCGATAAAAATCTGAATAAAAGGCCACGTACTCAAGATATATAATACAAAAACATCACCAACCTGGAAAAAGATTGAAGGTCAGGCTTTTAGGACGTTCGAAGACACTTGGAACACCTCGTATGTAAGGTTCTAAAATGTCTTCCATTCATATTTAATTGGCCCTTCTGGCCCATTAGCTCGCGACGCCTTTGGATCACGTTGTAACGATCGGTCGAAGAGAATATGCATTGACCCCTACCCTCCCCTTAAACTACACGCACGTACTTCTGGTAACGCCATCTGTTGGAAAACAGCGAGGACTTATTCAACGTCCCAATATAATAATGAGATTCGTACGGTCGCAAATGTAACCCACGAATTTGATTCCCACCTGTTCGTACCTGCTCATATTCGCGATACTTTTTTACGAAAATAAGATTTAAAAAGACGACCGCGATACGAGAAAAAAGCTTACAGTTGAAGCTGCGCTGCTCGGAAAGGAAGTAGCGCCGTGCAGGGTTCTAGCGATTCCGGCTTTTATACACTCGTCCAAAATCTTGTCCTCGTCGCCCAACGGATCAAAATCACCGCTCGTAGAATTTGATCTACCGGAAGACGTATTGCGAATGGAAGAGTCGTTGCTTTGCGCCGAGGATGGCCCAGACGTCGGTAACGTTTGCCGCGTCTCGATACTCTTCGAAAAGTATACCTCGGACTTTTTCGTCGAAGCCACGTGACGTGGGGAATGAAGTTTCTGCCAAGAAGAAACAAATACGATGAATTATGGAAAAAAGAAGTTTTATGTCAGGAAAAATTAGCCCACGAAATGCGTCGAGTTTTCGAATTTTGATGATCAGCAAAGAGATTATAAACTTTCAGAAAAAACAAACGGTAAATCTACAGAATCAGGGCTGCAGCTCAAAACCGCTACAAATTTTTTTCTAGCATTTTTTATCATTAAAAATGATATCCCATGTAATATTGTGGTGGGGGAGGCCGAAATTTCCTATAAATTATGGGAAAATTGCTAAACCTATGGGATTTTGAAATTTTATAAACGAGGGACAAAATACCGTGGGAAGTGAAAAAATGTGGGACAAAATCACGCATCTGCGGACATTTCACACTTATGTTGGGGTGGGAACAGGAAGAATTAGTAAAAAATCCCTTCGCGTTTTAACACGCCATGATTTTGTAAAAAAAAATATACTGTCTTTTCGAGATTGAAATTTTATCATAGCATCGGTAAACAAAATAATACATCCGTCGCAATCCATTATTTCGTGAATACTGGCTTTAGAAATATATTTACCTTCTCATAATGTTATTATGCGGTGTCTCTTTTCATTTCTTCTTACAATGCTAACTATCCGACGTTTACATTTTTTCGTTTTGTCCAATCATTTCATAGTATATAGTATATAGTGGTGGATATAAATGTGAAATGTCCGCAAATGCGTTATTTTGTCTCCCGTTTGAGTAAATTTCAAAATCCCATAACTCATGGATTTTATGGGAAATTTCGGCCTCCCCCGCCACAATATTACATGGGATATCATTTTTTAGTGATGACAAACATTAGAAAAAGAATTGGAGCGGTTTTCAGCTGCAGCCCTAATTCTGCAGATTTGCCAAAAATCAGCTCGATTGTAGCATTTCGTCCTCGCCCCATTAAACCTTAAGTTACTTCAAAAATATTGAATTAAGGGATCATCACAGTGTAAAATTTGCAAAAAATCGCTTTTTTTATTGTTGCAGTATTCGATAGTATAAACGGTTGTAAACATGCTGTTCATATACTTACATAATCGTGAGTAGACAATTTATACGAAAATTCCGCACTCGAAACTTTAAACGCGTTTTCCACGAATTGTCGTTTTTCAAAACGGTGTACACTCTCAAAGAAAGAGTTTTCAAGCTATCCGTCTCAAATTTTCACACAACATTCTTCACGCCATTCTTTATCTTGCTATGAAAGCTTTTTTTTTAATCTTCATATTTTTTTAACAACAAACTGTCGAAAAGATACGCTAAATTCGATACTTTTTTTCAAAATGCCGCCATTTTGTCAATTTTGATTTTTTTAAATCCTGTACACTCTCAAAGAAAGAGTTTTCAAGCTATCCGTCTCACATTTTGACACGACATTCTTCACGCCATTCTTCATCTTGCTATGAAAGCGTTTTTTTAATCTTCATATTTTTTTAACAACAAACTGTCGAAAAAATACGCTAAATTCGATACTTTTTTTTTTCAAAATGCCGCCATTTTGTTAATTTTGATTTTTTTAAATCCTCTATATCACGATAGCGGCTTTTATCCTAATTAATCATCTTTTTACAAATTTCGTTTCAGATAATATTTACGGCCACAACCGTGCACACCGTGAGGACTCCCTTTTTTCGAAGACATTTTCAACCGTTAAAAAAATGGAAAAAAGTAAATAAAAATGAACGTTTAAAAATGTTTTTTTCTTCTGTTCTTCGTGAGTGCTTTGATTTGACATTAAAAAATCAGCTATTTTCGACCCGTTACACTGTGATGATCCCTTAATCCGAAAGTTTTGATTATGAATAAGCAATGATTAAGAGGTAACACCACTGTAGAATTTTCAAAAAATCAATGTGCCCTTGGAAGGGCAACTTTGTGCTCCTGGGATAGCAGATCAATGGTAAGAGTTTTCTAAAAGTAGAATTATTCATTTCTTCATGTCTATAACACATTTCAAAACTTCAAACGCGGTTTTTCTCGGAATATGATTTTTCAAAACCGCACGCAGCATTACACCAACAATTTTCAATCTTTTCATTTGAAAGTTTAACCACAACTTTGAAATATCATTTCAAAGTGAACCATAGGGGATTTTCGATTAGTTAATTTAAACAATATTTATTAACAAATGACTGTCCTTTTTTGGTGAAAATTGAACGACTTCATTCAAACACTCGCCAATTACACAAAAATCAATATTTCTAAAATTCCCTGCGTGGTTCACCAGCTACACTCATGTAGATTACATAGATTTTTTTTCTTTCCTCCAGATTCAAATTGGCACCAGTTGTAGTGCCGCAGATCGCCTCAAATTCAACTTGCCTCGGGAGAATTGCTGCAGTGCCGCCATTTTGTAATATATTCCTACAATTTTTTTTTTTGTAATATACTTAAATATATGTTCAATAACTACCCCAAGTATTATTTATCTACCACTTTTCCTTCCGCCCAAAAAAATTGTAAAAAAACGCTTTTTAAGGCCGTTACAGTGGTGTTACCCCTTAAGAATATTTGCTTTATTTGGAAATTTTATCTAAAGGGCTCACCCCTTGATCCAATACTTAAAAAATCGTTACTTCTCGTACCGTTGCAGCGTTTGAAAACGGGCCTGCTCCTTGCAAGGTTCTGGCAATCCCAGCTTCTATGCACGCGTCCAAAATTTTGTCCTCGGCACCCAAAGCCTCGTGATCGACGGCATTCAGATTTGGCCGCACGAGAGCCGTGCGGCAGGTTAGAGCCTCGCTGCGTTTAGCTGCGGACGGCAAAGGCGCCGAGAAAACTGGACGCGCATCGGTAGGCCTTGGAAAATGCGCTTCCGGTTTTTTGGTCGACGTGTGCCTTGGCGAATTCTGTTTCTGGCGGAGAATATCAAAATGGTATTTTGTATCATTGAATGTACTTATGCGTCGTTTGCGGTGAATGGGAATAATAATTAGTCATTGAAGTGAGAAAATGCGGGAAATTTACGTTTTCAACAATTAATCTGCCGAAGGAATCGATTTTTTCCACTTTTCACTATGCCGAAACAGCTCAAGGCCTTAAGCCACAGTAACGGGTGTAAAATCATGTGCGAATTCAACAATTTTTTTCGTATGACAAAGTGATTCACTCGTAAAATTAATTACACATATATTTAGTATGAATATCAAGCTGTTAGAAAAGACATTTTTTTTTCGATGTACAAAATGGCCAACTACTCGAAACTTCTCGAAACAGCTTTTTTGCAATTGGCCTGACAAATAACTTCAACAATTTTCACTCGATTTAGTTCAAATTTAAAAGTTATGTTCCTAATTGCATTTCGCAGAGAAGTACGTACGGAATTTCTAATTAATCGAAGACTTTTCATTTTATGAGCAGTTTATGAGCAGTTGCAACGAAATTTTTCACTGAAAATTCATTTCTTAAGTTCAAATACCTACAACTTTTGGATAAAACAATATTTTTGAAGAAAATATTAGTAGTCGGCCATTTTGTACATCGAAAAAAAAAATATATTTTTTCTAACAGCTTGATATTCATACTAAGTAGATGTGTAATTAATTTTATGAGTGGATCACTTTTTCATACGAAAAAAAATTGTCAAATTCGCACATGATTCTATACCCGTTACTGTGGCCTAAGGCCTTAAATTGGAACCTCCGAATAAATATACTTTTTGGAGAGACGGTCGACACTGTTTTTTTCGTATCTACAAAAAACCTCAAAGGACTTTTTTTTATATTTTGAAAAAAATGAAGGATGCCCTTTTGTCGTGCAAGTACGTATTTTTCTACGCATCTCCCACTTTGAACGAAAGTTTGAGCACTTCATTTTTCTTTGTCTTAAAAATATATATTTTGGGCCATAAAATAAAGATCATTGACTACAAAAAGACGTCTCCACAAAAACTAAATTAATATTTACCGAAATACAACGATCTGAAAAACGTCTGGGGTCGGAGCGGCCCCATATGCAGAAGGGTTAAACGCGTTTTCCTCGAAACACTGCTTTCAAAGTCGGTGGACATGATATCGCGAGAACCATTTGATGGATTGTATCCAAATTTACAAGAGATACGATGAAAAGCTTTTGCAGGTCGTTGACGATCGCACTTTTTTAAAATCGATCTTCATTTTTTTTAAGTTACGTAAAAATGCCGACTTTTTTCATAGATTTTGTATGCTCGAGCTTCAGTTCGTCGCCACGGTGTAAAAAAAAAGAATTTAAAAAATCAACGATCGTTAACGACTCGTGTTTATTGTTAACTTGAATAACCCGTTCGGTTTTTAGATTTCAGATGGACCGTTCAAGCTGGAGTGTCACCCGCCAAACGTCGCAAAAAAAATTCATCATCTTCCGGCGGCCATGTTTTTGTTGTCTTTCTGTATTTTTTGGTGATTTTTTTTCAAAGGCTCTCATGTATCTTCGTGTTAAAAAATGCGTTTCTTTTTCACCAATCGTTACCCAAAAGAGATAATCGGTATTTGGCAATTTTTTTCGGGTCTCTACGTGGATGTACCCCCTTAAATATAATTGATACGATAAGAACTTAGGAATGTTGTATACATTTTTTTAAATTATCCATTTATGCAAATGTAACTTCGTGCAATATAAAAGCGTCTTACCGTTGCAACTGGAGTTCCGGGAAATGAATTACTTCCGTGTGGAGTTCTCGTGGCACCAGATCTTATCCGATCGTCCCAAGTCTTATCGCCATCGTGATACGTCCCCGTCGGAATCGTATGGCGTGGCGAATTTAATTTCTGACAATAAAAGTATATTTTTTCGAGGTTCAAGTCGTTTTCGCATTTCAAATATTGCGCTGCAACTTTCTTTGCTTTTCGGGATCTGATATTACATTAGTAAATTCGAGCTTTAAGGTATTCCTTTCACAGAATATTCAACAAAATACGGCCCTCCGCGAAAGGAATACCTTAAGGGGTTATATACAGTTAAAATTTTCGAAAAATCGTTTTTTTTCTAGATTTTTTTTTCTAGTTTTTTTTTCGTAATATACATATATTTAAGGGGTTACCCCCCTTGCGATTTTGAAAAAATCGATTTTTTTTTATTGCATTTTTTTGAAGTATAAGTATCCGGGCCCAAACTTCTGTATGGGCCCGGAATAGATGACTCTACGTAAGTTTACAAAAAAAATATTTTCTTCGTGTAAACTGAAATTGAAACTTCAAACGCGTTTTTCTCAAAATGGCAATTCTGAAGTCGGTGACCAAGATTACTCGAACACTAATGAACCGATCTTCTTGAAATTTTGGAGGCTTATTTAATACATAAAAATGTAGTCTTTAATCGTCCGATTTTTTTTTCGAAAAAAAATGGCCATTTTATAGCCAAAAAACGGCCGTTTTTTTTCGTTAAAATCGAACCATTAACTTTGACTGTCCGTCATTTTGTGAAAAATGAATATTTTTAAAATCCTTCGATTAAAGACTAGTTTATACTTATATTTGACTAAATCCATCCGCATTTTTTTTCAGATGATCCACTTCGCCGCAATGTTGGTCACCGCAAACCGTGTATATAAAAACATTATTTCATTGACGGCCATTTGCTACTAAACAATGTAATATTTTTCATTAAAAAAATTACTGAAAGTTCTTCAAGATGTGTTCTTTAAGATGGTATATTGATCGATTAAAAAAGTTTTGTAGGTTTCGTTAAAAAAATTCATGAAAAAGGCCTTTTTTGCGCTACAAGTGGGGGTAACGCCTTAAGTACTCACACAGAAAATTTCTTGTCAATCCGGCGAATATTCTCGAAGTTACACGCACATTTGTAATGACGTGTCAGAGATGACAATCTTTTCAAGTACATTTTTTAGTAATTAATCGAAGGTTTTTTCTCACCGATAAAAATTTTCCATTTTATAAACAATTTAAGGCCTAAATTTTTGTCAAAAATCAATTTTTTTTGTTGGAAGTCGCCATTTTGTCATAATCATCATTTTGCTTATTCCTTCGATCAATTACAAGATAATCCATTATATTAACGAAATATTTTTGGTATTTTCATTTTAGATGATGCAGTCCAGAGATATCGTGCTCATCGCAAAACGCCTTTTTTTAGAGGTGCTCCCGGAGATCAGCTATAGCAGCTTTCAAAATAATTATTTTTACAAATGATAAAAGTTAAAATACAGTTAAAAGTTACCGTAATATGTGTACAAATTTTTACGTTAATAGATTGAAAGATGTCAAGAAAAATTCTTGACAAATCGATCTATTGGGCCTCCTGACTATGTATAACCCCTTAAGTTGTTCTTGGATAATTTTCTGGTGCAATTCGAAAAGTCCATTCAGCTTATATCAGCGATAATACGAGAACGGGTATTCTTTTTACAGAACACGTGTTTTCGTATCAAAGTTGCCTTACCGTAGCCGCCGCACTGCCCGGAAACGAATTAGTTCCGTGCATAGTTCTCGCCATTCCAGCCCTTATACACTCGTCCAGAATCTTATCCTCGTCACCCGATGCATCGTGATCGAAGGTCGTAGAGTGCAATCTGCCTTTGGCCGAAGATGACTTCGCCGTCGCGATTGCCTGGCGATTATCAACGGAGCCTACCACGTGTTGCTTGGTCTCCTTCGAAAGAGCTGCGTGACGTGGCAAATGCTGTTTCTAACGAGGAAAACGGGGACTCTTCAGGAGTTTCGATACCAAAATCGAAATGGTTGTAGACGATTGAAATTCATATCGCCGAGAGATTAATTTAGGATGCATTAACTGTCCAAAAATTAATCCGTTTCACCACATAGTTTCGGAGATTTTGAAGCTTCAAGGTTGAATGTCGTGTTACAAAATTAAGCGGTTTCTCGACTTGGTTCATTAATAATACTCGAACAAAACTTAACTTGGACCTTGAAAATCTCCGGAACTATGTGGTGAATCGGATTAATTATCTGGACAGTTAATGCATCCTAAATTAAGGGACAACACCACTGTGACGGCTTCAAAAAATCGATTTTTTGAAAACCATCTAGAAAAATCTAAAATACATTTAAGATTAAGATGCCGTTGGACCCAGGTCGAAAAATAATTATTTTCGGAGATATTGAATATTTTGTGGAGCGGTGCAGCGCTCCGTGACGCTCGGGGTCCCGCGCAGCTGCGCGCCTCAGGGTCGGCAGGTATACCGGGATATATAAATTTGAACAGAGACGATTTGCTGCAGCGTTGTTTGGGCGGCTTCACGCAAAACAACAACGAAAGCTACAACAAATCAGTTTGGGCAATAGCCCCCAAGTGTCAGTCAGATATTGCAGCTGATATCGCGGTATTATTATTCAATGATGGCCTGAGAAGCCTCATGAAAGTTTTGGAGACGTTGGGGATAACTATCGGCCCAAATTGTTTTAATTTTTGCGTTGAAACCGACGCAGCGCGGAGCGAGCTGGCGGAGCGCTCGCTCACAGACGCTGCAAAAGAGGCAAAAAGAGCCTCTACAAGTTCGAGAAAAGATGCTAGGGACAATGATTTGCTTCTTGAAGGCCAGCTATATGGTGCCGGCATCGCTGATTAAAGGTAACATTTTTTTTCCAATTTATCGCATAAATTAACAAACCTAAAACTTTGAACGCGTTTTTCTTAAAACCACTTTTTTGAGTGCGGCACGCAGCAGGACTCGAGCAATTTTTATCCGATCGACTTCAAATTTGGACTGCATCAATAAAACTAGATTATCTAAAGAAGTACGTAGGATTTTTTCGATATCTCAATAATAAAAAAAAGTTATAGCCTATTTTCGACGAGAAATTTTGCTCGAAAATCGTCCTTTAATTTCAAAAGCGTGCCTATTTTTTAAAAATCAATATTTTTTCAAATCCCTATGTACTTCTCTTCAAAATATCATATTATTAACGAAAACACTCGGTATTTTTTTTCAGATCGACTTTGAAGAGAGTTCTGCTGCGTGCCGCGAACCACTGCAGAGGCAACAGTACCTGACGCGGGAGCTTCCCCAGCGTCACCATGGGGCGTGAAAAATTTGAACATTTTTTTTTATGTATCTTCAATAAACAACGAACAAAACAAAAAAAAATTCGAATATCTCTTTTTTTTCCCACAAAAAAAAATTCTTGAAAAATGGCAAAAAAACAGGGGGTCACAGTGGTGTTGTGCCTTAATCTCCCGGTGATATGAATTTCAATCGTCTATAACCATTTCGATTTTGGTATCGAAACTCCTTAATCGAAACTCGGTGAATTGTTCTTCATCGTTCAGTTATTTCACTTCCATCCAGCTATCATTCGATGCTAGAAACAAAACACATTTTACCGTTGCGGTTGCGTTGCTCGCGAACGACATCGCTCCGCCCAGAGTTCTTGCGATTCCCGCTCTTATGCAGTCGTCCAAAATTTTGTCATCGTCCGCCGATGTGTCGTGTTCCGCGGCAATGGAATTTTGTATCGCCGAGGATGCGTGACGAAGCGAGGCGTCGTTCATTCTCATCGAAGCCGAAGAAGTCCTCGGGAATGCTTGACGCAAGTCAATCGGTCGTGACAGATGTACTTCAGGCTTCTTCAGCGAAGGTACGTGGCGTGGGGAATGATGTTTCTGGTGAAGAGAGAAAAAAATTAACGTAAAAATACTTTTTAAAAACAAGCTTTTATTTAAAAGGTACTGTACTAAAAAGTAGAAAAATTGTGCTCGGTAAAATTGAAATCAAAACAGTGAAACTACAAAAAAGTCCCTTGGTCACTCATAGGTGCAAGTACTTAAAAGCTACGTTAGCGTAGATAGTTTGAGGATTTAAATTCGAAAAGCTTAAGGCTCTTTTTCAGACATATTGAAGTAGTATTACTACTTACGACGTTTAATCCCTCAAGCTTTTAAAATTTATATTTCATATTTTTGAAATTTCTACGTTTATGTACCTTTTAAGGGGCTATACCAGTGTGACACTTTTAAAAAATCGATTTTTTTTGCCTTTTTCGACAGTTTATACTTTAAAGAATATCATTATCAGTTATATCATTTATATCAATATCATTTTATCTTGCAAAAATCGATAGATAAATCTTTGAACGCGTTTTTCTCGAAATGAGATTTTTCAAATTTGCTGACATTGCAACTCAAAGAGCAATTATCCGATTGACTTGAAATTTGAACTGAGTACTCTTGAATATATTTACTCTACAATAACGTAGGATATTTTTGATTGGATGAAAATTGACGATTTGGCATTGAAAAAAACGACCATTTTATAGGCAAGAAAACAGACTTTTTTCATAACTACGCAATTTTGTTAGATTTTGATATTTTTCGAAAATCCTACGTCATTGTACAGGAAATACCTTTCAGTTTAACGTCATTTTTTCCTTTTTCGGTTTTAGCAACTCAATCGGCCGGAATCATGTCAGCAGTGGAGGAACTTTTTTTGGCGCGACCGAAGGCAGCGCATAAGTCGCTTGGATCTCAATATTTTTCTATGAAAAAATTATGTAACATAGGTCAAATATAGCCAAACATATTCTTAATTTTCCGAAACATTTAATTGAGTACTTTTCTCGCAAAAAATTGCCGAAAATCACCCGAATTTTCAGCGTTCACACTGGTATAGCCCCTTAAGAGAATTTCTAGACTCGGAAACATGTCTTCAAACACGATATGTTTCCAAGTCTAGAAATTCTCCTCAATTCGCTCCAAAAATCAGCTCACCGTTGCGACTGCGGTGCCTGGGAACGAGTTGCTCTCGTGCAGACCTCTCGTCATGCCAGTTCGTATGCAGTCGTCCAAAATCTTGTCACTTTGATGTTTCTTCGTCGATGAGCCGTGAATTGGCGAATTAAATACCTGTGATAAATAACGAGTACGTGAAAATTGACGAGGATATCGTTATCATTGAATAACTGTCGTTTCAATTAAACGTATTCGTCAAATGTCAGACGAATCAATCATATTCCGCGCGATTGATCCAATGCTTACTGTAGCCGGTGCAGTGCCCGGAAATGAATTGGCCTCGTGCATCGTTCTCGCCATTCCAGCCCTGATACATTCTTCCAAAATCTTATCCTCGTCGCCCAACGTATCGTGGTCGAAGGTCGTAGAGGGCAATTTGCCTTTAGCCGAGTACGGCTTCGAGGTCGCGATTGCTTGGCGGTCGTCAACGGAGCCTAGCACATGTAGCTTGCTTTTCTTCGGCAAAGCTGCGTGATGTAGCGAATTAGGTTTCTAGCAAGGAAAACGAGGACTCTTAATCGAAGCTCGTTAAATTATTGCTCTTAAGGCGAGATATACATTTAGACAGGAAGAAAATAGGCAATATTGGGGGATTTTTTAAACTAAGAAATAATGATTCTACAATTATCAAACTTTAGGTATACTTTAATAGTATATTTAAGTATACGAAACAATTTCTTAAAATTAATTCATCATCAAAATGGCGGAGCTGTGGCAGAGTGTTACAGCAAAGTCGCCGCAGGAGTTGCGAATCGGCGTGCAGTCTAGCTTCCCGTAGACTTTGATTTGCAAAAAAGTTCAAACATTTTTTCAGTCAGAACATGTATAGTTTCTATGTGACGGTAATTAAAATGAAGAAAATGCAAATTTGAGAAAATGGCACGAATTTACAAAAAAAAGATCAACATTTCACCCAACATTTCTGTAAAATGTGGATTAGAAAAGTAGTTGTTTTCCAATTTTTCAAGAAAATTCTCGTCAAGTAGAAGGTACCAACATTATCAATATTTCGACCAAGTTTCAACTCAATCGGCTTAATAGTTTTTGAGTAATCCTGCACGCCAATTTCGGTAATGCAGTTTTAAGAAAAACGCGTTCAAAGTTCACGCCCGCTCCGAATCCGAGCGGTGAGACACAGCGTTGACGGGCTGGAACGTTTCAAGATTTTCGAATTTCGCTTTGAAACTTTGGGAAAATATTCTACATATATATACTTCTATCGTTTAAAGAAGAAAAAAAGAAATCGATTTTTCATCGTTGTAAATGTATATCCCGCCTTAAGGGGATCGTCTAGTGTGTCAGATCAAAAGAAGAGAAAACGGCCTTGCATGACTTCTTTGAAGAAGAGGAAAGTGTACTCTATGGTCCAGGCATAGCAGATTAATGGTGAGACCATTTTTTTATTATAGATTATATACAACAACTTTCAAACGCGTTTTTCTCAAAACACGATTTTTTCAAACTGCTGCCATGATATCTCAAAAACTATTTGATTGATTTTGCTCAAATTTATACAGCATCTTTAGTACATATATAACTACAAGTTGAACTAAAATAATTAAGATTGCTTCATTACTTTTCTTTTTATCAGCTATATAGACCCCAAAAAAAAACGAAAAATTGATTTTTTTTTTCAAAAGCGTAAAAAAAATTATTTTTTGGATTTCTAACTTCAGTTTATTTCCATGTAAATCCTCAAGTCTCACGATTAAAACTGCGTGTGGTTTTTTTATTTTAGGTAAGCAGAACGGCCGGAATCATGGCAGCAGTGGAGCACCTCTTTTTATATATGTCTTCCTGTTGGGCGGTGTATCTCCGACTATATTCTATGTAATGACTTAAAAAAAATCACAAAGTTTGTTTAAATGTTTATAAAAATGATATACAATTTATAAATTATTTTATTTCAACGGTTTGTCGAAAAAAAAATCCCCCAAAAAGCATTAAAAAGGGCCTTCGCACTAGACGACCCCGTTAATCGTCCATTGCTGACTTTCGTCCAACTCCGTATTACCAATAAAAACACATTTTACCGTCACGGTCGTTTTGCTCGGGAACGAAGTTGCTCCGCCCAGAGTCCTTGCGATTCCTGCTTTTATACAATCGTCCAGAATAATGTCGTCGTCTCCCGATACATCGTGATCCGCGACAGCAGATTTTGCTATCGCTGAGGATGCTTGACGATGAGCCGAGTCGTTCATTCTCAGCGAAGAAGTCCTCGAGAATGCTTGACGCGAGTCGACCAGTCTTGATGAATGTACTTCGGATTTCTTCAGCGACGGTATGTGGCATGGGGAATGATGTGTCTGATGAGAAGAGGAAGCAGTCGCGGCCGATTAACAAAGCTGAGCGATCCAACGCCAAGAGGTTATAACTTAACATTGCCGGATTGTTTCAATGTTGGTTGGGTCTCAATAATATGGCGAAACAGAATTTTTTGTGCGCTGATCACCCCTTGAACTAGCACCGCTCAGACTTCCGGATATTCCCCAAAAATCTTGACGAAATTTGTCTCACTGTTGCGACTGCAGTGCCGGGGAATGAGTTGCTGCCTTGCAGACCTCTCGCCATTCCTATTCGTATACAGTCGTCCAAAATCTTATCGCTTTGATATTCCTTCGTTGAAGATCCGTGAGTCGGGGAATTGAAGCCCTGCAATAGACGAAGAGTACCGATAAGAATGAAGTACCAATACAAACTGATAAGAAAATCATGTTCATCGTTCAACTGTTATTGCGATTAAGGTCTTAGGCTACTGTGAAAATGACGAACTGTGAAAATCGTCGAGCGACGAACGAGCGGTTTGAAGGTAAACTTATTATTACAACGATAGAACTGCTAGTAAAACCTTAAACGCGTTTTTCTCGAAACTATACAGGTGTGGCATCGTTTACAAAAGATAAAGTACAGGCTCTTATTATTTTGTGAACTATCATGAAGATAAAGAACCGTCATATCGCCCGCGACTAGATACTTCAATGTGAGTATCAATATTCTAGAAAAAATCGTAACTTTATATCAAGAAACACGGAACAAAAACTTCGAACGCGATTTTTTCGAAACAAGTTTTTTCGACCTTGTCCGAGCGAATACTTAAAAACTTATCAACCGATTTTCAATTTTTTTAAAAACATTTTTGTAATCGCAGTGACTGAGGCTGTACGTATCCGCGTTTTTAACATTTGATAATTACTATTTTTAAAGACTGCTTGAATACAGAAAAAGGGCCTTGAAAATAGAAAAAAATGTTCAAACCGTCGGCATTTAAAAAAAAACCGAAAAAAACGGCTACATGTAACGATAGCTACATTTGTATAGATATTGATAAATTGTTAACTTTTAATTTACAGATAACCTTTCATAAAGATATCAATGTGACAATGATGAGAATTTTTTTTTCGTCGTCAAATCGAGGCATATATCTCGGTTAATTTTCAAGATTTTGTCATGAAAATTGGTATAAAACTAGATGAATATATACTTCATAAAATGAGTATAAACCCAATCCTTTTATAATTAGTTATATCTATGAAAAAAATCGCAATTATTGACATCAAAGCACCCATTACGTAACGGAATAGGAGGGGGGGGGGCTTCTGGCCAAGCGTTACGGTCCCGTTACGTGGGGGAGGGGGGGATAAAAAATTGTGTAATTTTGCGTTACGTAATTTGTGTACGCTCCCTAATGAACGAATTGACTTGAAATTTCCTACGCTTATACAGTATAATAGTAGTTTAGTCTTCATCGATGTTTTTCTTCTTAACATTGTTTTTATTAGTTATTAACAATAATGATGTCATTTTTATTCTAAATATCGAAAAAAAAACAATTTTTTTTACATGCCTGAAACACGATGACAAAAAAATTCGTTCAAACCAATATTATGTATTTTGAGAAAAAAAAACTCGTTTTTACACGCTTTTATTTAACTTGCTTCGTTCGTATGTCTGTCTTTCCCGTTAAAAATTTCTAATCCATATTTTAAGGGAGGTGGGAACTGAAATTTCCTAGTGGCAACTGGTAGGACAATAGAGTTTGGGCTCATTAACTTTGTCGGCTGAAGCACTATTCATAATTACACTATTATAAAGTTTCTCGCAAAATCTTTGTAACCTAAGGCAAGGCTTTTTATTGCGCCGACGTCGGAATGGCATGGTCTGGCATGGCAAAGCAATAAACAAATTCTTATACGAAAAAGTATAAAATAAAAAAAGTAAAAAACTGTTTAAAAACAAGCTTTTATTTAAAAGATACTATACTGAAGAGTAAAAAATAATGTTCGGTAAAATTGAAAATCAAAACAGTATAACTACAAAAAAGTCTCTTCCTTGGTCACTCATCATAGGTGAAAGTACTTAAGACGGAATGACACCTCATCGCGGTCGGTATGGTAGAGCAATTGTAGATACCCAAAAATCTCTGAAACGGCTCTTCAGATCCCGTCGAAACTTTGCCAAACGACGTCAAATAGATAGACGAACAGCTGTCTGCCCCTCAAATTTTCTGAATTTGAGAAAAAAAACGTAGATCGGGTTATCATAAGCCAATCTACGGTTTTTTTCTCAAATTCAGAAAATTTGAGGGGCAGACAGCTGTTCGTCTATCTATTTGACGTCGTTTGGCAAAGTTTCGACGGGATCTGAAGAGCCGTTTCAGAAATTTTTGGGTATCTACAATTGCTCTACCATACCGACCGCGATAAGGTGTCATTCCGTCTTAAGACCTTAGGCCACTCTGGAGGCCGAAAAATAGGCTTTTTGGGGACTTTTTTCAGAAAATCTACAAAATAAATCGAGATTACAAAAAAGGGTGTTCATCATACATATCAGTGACTCTATACAATAATTTCATTTTAAGCGATTAATTTCAAAATGGCGGCTGTGCAGCGTTTATCTCAAAACTGCATTTTTTAAGTTGGCCGGAAACATAACTCACACAATTTTCAACCGATTCACTTGAAATGTTGAATATATCTTGAAAAATACATTGTCTATAGACGTACGTAGGGTTTTTTTATATTGCATAGTTCATTTGTTATTAACAATTATCTGACGATTTTTTAGGCAAGTTTTCGAAAAGTGAAAATTTTTTGTCGGTTTTCTGAAGAAAAAAATACCCAAAAAGCCTATTTTTCGGCCTCTAGAGTGGCCTAACCCCTTAAAAGGTATATAAACGTAGATATTTTAAAAATATGAAATATACATTTTAGAAGCTTGAGGCGTCGAACGCCATAAGAGGGAACCCAACTGCCACTTTCTCCCGCTAGAGGGTATATTGTATTCTAACGTAAACAGAACATGACGTTTAGTGACATTCGCTTTGGTTATGCCCGTGTTTCTACGACTATTGTCGAATTTTCCTTAAATAATCCAATTGTCGAGAAGAAATTGTGAAGAATGCATCTGTGTTGTGCAATTGGATGCAATTATTATCCATTATGTTGTCCATTCGTATAATTTTAGCACAGGACTGACACCGCGAAAATGAACCGCGCGCGTTCACAGCTTCGTTTACGTTATATTTACGTGGCGCCATCTGCGCCGAGCTTTGCGTAAGGTTCCCCATTACTAATACTACTTTAGAATTTCTAAAAAAAAACGCGGCAAGCTTTAAAAATTTATATTTACAAAATATCTACGTTTATGTACCTTTTAAGTACTTGCACTTATAATGAGTGACCAATGAAGGGACTTGTTTGTAGTTATACTGTTTTGATTTTCAATTTCACTAAACATTATTTGTTACTACAGTACAGTACCTTTTAAATCAAAACTTGTTTTCAAAAAGTTTTTTACGTTTATTTTTTGTTTCAGATCGACCGGGTGGACAAAATTAAGTGCACCGTTGAGTCCCTCACGTTTGAAGGTCCTTCACGAGATTGTTTCTAACTTCCTTAAATATTAATATTTTTTGTGAAATTTTTGGTACACAACTTTGTTAATGTACATACGCGTAAATGTTCAAACAATTTTTCAATCATCTTACTTATGCCTTCGATATTTGTTTTTTAAGTAACTCTGATCGGGTCTTCACAGGAGCCTAACCCCTTAAAGCTATTCGTCCAATGTCGAACGAATCCATGTGTGATAGATTCCGATAGACTCCGTGTGATAGATTCAATGCTTACTGTGGCTGCTGCAGTGCCCGGAAACGAGTTGGTCCCGTGCATCGTTCTTGCCATTCCAGCCCTTATACATTCTTCCAAAATTTTATCCTCGTCACCCGGCGGATCGCGGTCGAAGGTGGACGCCTTCGACGTCACGATTGTCTGACAATTATCAACGGCGCCTAGCACGTGTATGTTGGTTTCCTTCGGCGAAGCTGTGTGACGTGGCGATTGATGCTTCTAACGGGGAAAACGACAACTCTTAAGTGGTCTTCTCACTTTAGACGCTCAAAAAAGGCTATTTTCATGAATTTTTTGATAGGTTTATATTATAGATAATAATATAAAAGTTGTTACACTTAATAAATACATTTTCGCCATACATCAAGTTTAAAAAAAATGTATTTATGTAACCCCAACAAACTTTAAACGCGTTTCTCTCGAAACAACGTTTTTCGACGGCTTGTTGATAAAATATTCGAAACTACAGAACCGATGCTTATGAAATTTTAACCACATATTCTTTACAACTATAGCTATAGCGCATATCGAGGATTAAAATTTTTTTTGATATTTGCTATTTTTTGCCAAAAACGGTACAAAACACTTTTTTTGTTTTTTCGAAAAATGTCCGCCATTTTGTTATTTTTGCATATATCAAAAATCGTACGATATGTTTATAGCCATTAACATACTGAATCTATAACCGTTTGATTTTTTTGTTTCGGATGATCCATCTCCGAGATTTCATCAACAGTGCAACCTACAATTTTTTTAGGACATATTTTGAATTACCATTTTCGTCTATAAATAGTGACTTAAAGAAATAAATAAGTTTTTTAATGTATTTCGGAAGTGTATTTGTTAAGGGGTCAGTCCACTTTGAAAATTTCAAAAAATCGAAAGCAAGCAAGACTTGAAGAAATCGACGATGATGAGCAATCAGGAGGGATTTTGTACGGTGCAGGAATTGCCGATTGAGTTTAGGTAAGAGTTTTTCATAGTATAAACTACAAACGCGTTTTTCTCGAAACAACGTTTTCAAAATCTAGCTCCATCGTGTCTCTAAAACTAATGAACCGATTCTCTTGAAATTTGAACCACATATTGAAAACTTGATTCGCAACAAAATGACCCTCGATGGTTTAAAAATTTTTATTTTTACTCTTTTTTTTGCAAAAAACTGCGAAAAACGCGTTTTTTTACGTTTTTCATCTGCCATTTTTTTATTTTTTGATAAAACTTTATATCCGAGGGTCATTTTGCAGCTGGTGTCATACTGAATCTAATGGAGTTTGATTTTTTTGTTTCAGAAAAGCCGTTGCCGAGTTGTGATGAAGCTACCTAGCCCACCTATTTTTGAGGCGTTACGTTCAACGTACTTAATAGTACTTAACTATAGTTTTTGTACTTAAAAATGAATAAAAATGAATTAAATTTTTTTAATGTATTTCAAGACTTTATTTATCAAGCCCAAAAAGATATTTATCAAATCCTAAAAAAAATTGCGAAAATAGCCTTTGTTCGTGGCTCTAAAGTGGACTAGCCCCTTAAGTGTAACAACTTTTATATTAACATCTTTAATATGAACCTATCAAAAAAATTCATGAAAATGGCCTTTTTCAGCGTCTAAAGTGAGAAGATCCCTTAAGACCTTAGGCCACTCTAGAGGCCGAAAAAATAGGCTTTTTGGGGATTTTTTTTCAGCATAACTGCAAAATAAATCGAGATTACACTCTATACAATCATTTTTTTTCATCGATTAATTTCAAAATGGCGGCTGTGCAGCGTTTATCTCAAAACTGCATTTTTTAAGTTGGCCGGTAACATAACTCAGACAATTGTCAACCGATTCACTTGAAATGTTGAATATATCTTGAAAAATACATTGTCTGAAAGTACGTAGGATTTTCTTTTATACTGCATAGTTATTAACAATTACCCGATTGTCATTTGTTATAAACAATTATCTGATGATTTTTAGGCAAATTTTTGGAAAGTCCTTTTTCGGCCTCTAGAGTGGAATAACCCCTCAAGCGGAGCTCAGCGAATTATTGTCCTCCACCGTGATTTGCCGTTCTTTTATCGTTTAACTCTGAATTATTCAACGCCAAAAACAGAGGACATCTTACCGTTACGGTCGCGTTACTCGCGAACGAAATCGCCCCGCCCAAAGTTCTTGCGATTCCCGCTCTTATACAGTCGTCCAAAATTTTGTCGTCGTCCCCCAATGTATCGTGTTCCGCAGCAATAGAGTTCGATATCGCCGAAGACGCGGGGCGAACCGAGGCGCTGTTCATTCTCATGGAAGCTGAAGAAGTCTTCGAGAACGCCTGGCGTGAGTCAATCAGTCTCGATAGATCTACTTCGGGTTTGTTTAGCGAAGGTACGTGGCGTGGGGAATGATGTTTCTGGTGAGAAGAGAAGATAGTAGCGAACTTCAATAAAGCTGAGCTATCCAACAGCCAGAAATTTGTCATTTCAGATCGCCGGATTGATTGCAACGGTTGAAGATAAGATGTCAACATATCGAATTTTTTATTCAATACTCAAACTTCTTCTAATTTAATGTAGAAAAGATTTTATTTAAATATACCTCTTTTCAAAACGGACTGAGAAGTATAAAATAATTTGTTCTAGCCCCATACAGATTTATAAGTTCATACAGAGTGATTGTGAATTTTTAATAGCTATGGAAATACTTGTAAGATTAAAAACTCACACAAATTGTTGTAAAACTATGTGACATTGTTGTGTGTGCAATCAAATGGTTAGTGACTTAGGTGAACTATTCTTGCATCAATAATCTGTTGCATGTGCCCCACGTTTTTCGTTTTAAATCTTACAAGTACTTTCATAGCTATTGAAAATTCACAACCACAAATTTTCAGGACAATCTGTATGGGGGTAGGATTCTGTATGGAGCTAGAAAAAATTATTTTATACTTTTCAGTTTGTTTTAAAAACGTGGTATATTAATTTTTTTTATTTGAATAATTTTTTTTTTGCTGGTCTTGTGTGCGTGAAATTTTGGGGACTGAGTTGAAATTCCGAACTTTAATGATCAGAACGCTCAAAACTCCGAAAATATACTACCCCGAAAGATCAAAGCTCCGAAAGAATTTTACACGAAAGACCAAAACTCCGAAAATCTGAACACCGTCAACATAATTCGGGTATGGAAGTTTTTAAAGTTTCAAATTTTTCAATAAATCGACGAATTTTTTCACGAATTTGTATTTATTAAGAAGTCAATGATTTTGAGTCAATTTTGAAATTTGTCTAGACAATGTTATACGTTCAACATCATTAACAATCAACTGTGTAGACTTTCGCTGGCATAATCTTGACGAAACTTGTAATTTCGGAACATTAAAATTAGGAATTTTTAACCGTCGGCGCATTCAAAGTTCGGGATTTCAACCCAACCCTCATGTCAAGATCATGCCAGTGAAAGTCTACACAGTTGACTGTAAATGATGTAGAACGTATAACATTGTCTAGACAAATTTCAAATTTGACGCAAAATGACTTATTAATGAAAAAAAAATATTTAAATAATTCGTCGATTTATTGCAAATTTTGAAACTTTTAAAACTTCCATAGCCGAATTTTTTGACGGTGTTAAGATTTTCAGAGTTTGAGTCTTTCGTGTAAAATTCTTTCGGAGTTTTGATCTTTCGGGGTACTATTCTTTCGGAGTTTTGATCTTTCGGGGTACTATTCTTTCGGAGTTTTGAGCGTTCTGACCATTCACAGTTCGGAATTTCAACCCGGCCGCATCTTGAATTTCGGAACATTAAAATTCGGAATTTTAAACCGTCTGAGCATTCAAAGTTCGGAATTTCAACCGGGCCGCATCTTGAATTTCGGAACATTAAAATTCGGAATTTTAAACCGTCGGAGCATTCAAAATTCGAAATTTCAACCCGGCCCCAAATATTGCAGTCAATCTTAAACATCTCGATGAGATTATGACGGAGACATGTGGCAAATTTCAGGTTTATGAAAACCTGACATTTGAAAAAACCTAGTCACTAATGCACTGTTCACTATTAATATTATTTTTTTCTTCTTTTCTTTATTTATTTGTTTTCACAATTTTTTCCTCTTTTCTCTCGCCCAAACAAACACACTTAACTCTTCAATCTGAAACCTGTTGCAAACTGTTAAATATTGTATATATTATTTAAATATATACAATATCTATTTATATATTATATTATGCATATTATATATTTTTCAAAAATATTTATATTTATCTAGTCTGACGGTTTGTTGATTTGTCATCCAGTTCTCAGCTATGTTTAAAGTTTCAAGTCTCTGCCCAGCAGTTAGTTTAAAATAGATTGCAAAATTTGTACCGAACAGCCAAACAAACGGACAGACAAGGAAGCGAGTTAATAAAGACGTGGTAAAATCGTCTTACTGTGGCGACCGCGGTGCCTGGGAATGAATTGCTTTCTTGCAAACCTTTCGCTATTACAGTTCCCATACAATTGTCCAAAATATTCTCACTTTGGCATTCCTTCGTCGAAGATTCGTGGCTTGGGGAATTACAGCTCTGCAATAGATCAAGTGTATTTGTAGTAAAAAAAAGAATGCAATATCATTGTTATCGTTTGGTTATTGTTATCGCTATTCAACTATTGCGCAAAATGGCGAACGAATCACGCATATACTGTGCGAGAGAAACCAACGCTCACCGTAGCTGCTGCAGTCCCCGGAAATGAATTGGCCCCGGGCATTGGTCTTGCAATTTCAGTCGGTACACATTGTTCCAAAATCTTATCTTCGAAAGCCGATGGATCATGACCCCCACCAGCCGAATGTGACGACAGCGAGGGTGTATTACTTTTGGTTGGATCTTCGCTATTAGCTGAACTCGGCGAAGGTATTGAGAAAACTTGAGGACTGTCAAGAAGCCTTGGCATGTATACCTCGGATTTCTTCATCGAGGGTACGTGGCGTGGAGAAGGATGTTTCTGATACAAAATAAATATATTCGTAATCTAAACTCAACATCGTCAAACTGTCTTGTAAAAACATTCCTCTTATTGCCAGCTCGTGCTGAAAAAACTTGAAACAGACTTTTTTAAAATATTGTACTTTTTGAAATATATATTTTTTGTTGTACTTTTTTATATATACTTTGAAATATTGATATATTTTATAAATATTTATATATATTTTGAAATATATTTTTTTGAAATATTGTCATTTAAAATGATATCTGTAAATTTGCATGATACATCGTAGATGTATCATTCAAATTCAAATTTACAGATATAATTTTAAATGACGATTCTACATTAAGGAGGGAGATGCCGTTTACCGATAAAGGAACTTGCTTATTTTCAGGATTTTTTATTAAGGAAATATATGTTCACCATTTTTGAGACTTAGTGTGTTTTGTTACTACTTTTGGCTGTTACGTGGTATTTTTTTTTCTTTTGTATTAATCCTTAAAAACGGCACGGTCCTCTGAACTGCACTTTCAAAACTGCCGTGACGTATGGCTAAAAAAATTATCGACCGATTCTGATCAAATTCGGTATAAATCTTTCTAACCCTCTTATCTAAAACATGACCTTAAATAGTTTGAAATTTAAAAAAAAAGTATTTTTTAATGCAAAATCAAGCCATTTTTTTCGGAAAATTCAAACTTTTTGTTTCATATCGCACCATTTTATCGATTTTCAACATGTCCCACTTTTTCTTGGTTCATATCCTGGGTATTAGTGTTAATGATAGAAAAATCTTCGTTCGTTTTTTCTCAGATTAATCCCGTCGACGCTACATGTCACGCCGTCTGACAACATCCGCCGTACCATACGTCCAGTTTTAAACTTTAATAAAAATATTTACAAAGAAACAAGCTTTTGTTTAATGTACTAAAAAGTAGAAAATATTTTTTTTACCAAGTGACCCTTTGACATGTTTAATGAATTTGATCAATTCAGTTTCATTAACCGTATTTATTATGGCACAATAGTAATTAGAGAAAAATATTATTATCACGCGTTTATACTCGGTTTCAGGATTTTTCTTGAAGAAGTCTGAAGCTGAATAAGAAGTTGTTTTACAGTAAATTAAATACAGTTGATATGTTAACGAATTTATGTAAATTGAAGATTATGTGTCTAAATTTTGAGCGCCCCAAGCTTTTATTTATAGTCACCTATAGGCGACTTGGTAACAAAAATTATTTTCTACTTTTTAGTACATTAAATAAAAATTTGTTTTTTGAATATATTTTATTACATATAAATTATTTTCTACTTTTTAGTCTTTAGTTGATTTTGCTAGTAGTTTACTAGTTTACGAGTTTGTACGTTAGGAACATGGTATGCTTGTATAAAATAACAAAGACTGCAATTGGGATTGAACTTAGGACTAATTGCTGCATATAAACTTTTCACATACAAACACAGTTGGCTATGAATTTGTCTGTGTTAATAAGATTTTATATGGATGATTCTACATGAAAAGTTGAAAGGTTTGTAGTTATATTTTTTTTAAGTTGAATTGAGCATTGTCTCCTTTTAAATGCATGTTTGCAAAATTGCAGAGCTCTAAGTAGTCGGGAAGTGGGTGGAATATCGATTTTTCGTTTTTCATCCCACAGAAAGTCAAGTTAAGGCCTTAGGCCACTCTAGAGGCCGAAAAAATAGGCTTTTTGGGGATTTTTTCTTCAGAAGAACTACAAAATAAATCGCGATTACAAAAAAGGGTGTTTATCATACATATAAAGCGATTAATTTCAAAATGGCGGCTGTGCAGCGTTTATCTCACAACTGCATTTTTTAAGTTGGCCGGAAACATAACTCAGACAATTTTCAACCGATTCAATTGAAATGTTGAATATATCCTGAAAAATACATTGTCTATGGAAGTACGTAGGATTTTTTTTATATTGCATAGTTCATGTGTTATTAACAGTTATCTGACGATTTTTTTGGCAACTTTTTGGAAAGTGAAAAATTTCGTCAGATAATTGTTAATAACAAATGACCTATGCACTATAAAAAAAATCCTACGTACTTCCATAGACAATGTATTTTTCAAGATATATTCAATATTTCAAGTGAATTGGTTGAAAACTGTCTGAGTTATGTTTCCGGCCAACTTAAAAAATGCAGTTTTGAGATAAACGCTGCACAGCCGCCATTTTGAAATTAATCGCTTCAAAAAAGTTATTGTATACAGTCACTGATATGTATAATAAACACCCTTTTTTGTAATCTCCTTTAATTTTGGAGTTTTTCTAAAAAAAATCCCTAAAAAACCTATTTTTTCGACCTCTAGATTGACCTAACCCCTTAAATAAAAGCTTGTAAAAAATACCATGCAACAGCCAAAAGTAGTGACAAAACATACCCTAAGTCTCAAAAATGGTAAAGAAATCTTTCCTTTAAAAAAAAAAATAATGAAAATCAGCAATTTGTTCTTCGCCTAAAGGTATCTCCCCCTTAAAATACTAATTTTCCAACCCAAATTCGTCACTGAGCTGGAACCCCATTTAAATTGAATTTAAAAAAATCCGATCTACCGTTGCGGCTGCGGTGCCCGGAAAGGAATTACTTCCAGGCGAATTTTTCGCCATCCCCGTGCAGTCATCCGAAGTCTTGTCGTCCTTCATCGAAGACGTGTGACTCGGTGAATTGAATTCCTGAGGATGAAGAATTCACCATCATCAACATGTCCATCTCGTTGTCCCAAACATCACTCAATGGAGTTTTAGGGAAGGGTAGGGGTTTCACCGTGAAAGAAAAAACACTTTTTTGCGATTTTTTTTCATCGATATGGATAGAGTAAATTTATTGAAACCTTTTGTACATTGTTAAGTGTCATTTCAAGAACATTCCGTGAAATTTGTACGCGAAAATATCCACAAACAAGCCGGTGCCGCTTTTTTCTCGAAACCACTTTTTCAAAGTCCGTGTTCACTGCCATTTGAAAACTACATGACCGATTTATTTCAAACTTGGTACACACTTTCTACATATAAAATACCTCCCCCCAACGGTTAGTTTGAGATTTTTTTTTACATTGAGGGGGTTTTCCACCCCCAAAATGGCGGAATTTTTCGTGAAAAATAGCACTTTTCACTTTATATGACCACCGAAAATTTAGAAATGAAAAAAAAAAATTATCAAAGACCGTTGGGGAGAGGATTTGACGATACTTTGACTAAATTTTGATGTCACTTGATTTCAGATAATTTCTAGCTGAGATACAGTGAACACCGCAAATCGTATTTTTCCAAAGGCGTTCTTGGAAAAGCTTTGTCATCGGCTTGTTTGTGGATATTTTCGCGTACAAATTTCACGGAATGTTCTTGAAATGACACTTAACAATGTACAAAAGGTTTCAATAAATTTACTCTATCCACATAGATGAAAAAAATTCGCAAAAAAGTGTTTTTTTTCACGCTGAAACCCCTACCCTTCCCTTAACGCATTGTTCCCTCGGTGCAAAAAATATCATTTCACCGTTGCAGCTGCGGTTCCCGGAAACGAATTGGCTCCTTGAAGAGTTCTAGCGATGCCTGCCCTTATGCAGTCGTCCAAAATTTTGTCATCGTCATCCTCGTCGGACAAGCGACCGCGATCGTCCTTCTCGATATCACCGGACATGCTCAGCATCGACAGAGCCGAGAGATTCGATTGCGAGCCAACCGGCGATATATTAGCGGGTGTATCTTCGGTGCAGTAAACTCGTATCGTGTCGACGGGAACGGCAACGACGCCGATAGAGCTTTTCGTTTTGGCATCCGGTGACAGAGTAACAGCAGCCACGTCGGCTACGAGACGATCGAGGGTCGAGCTCGTTTCGTATCTAACCAAATTAGTAGCCGAATCCCCCGTGGAAATTCGATTACCAACGTTCTCCGTTACTTCCGTAATTTTATTGCACGACTGTTTGTACATGCTGTTGCGCATTCCCATGCTTATGCAAGCCGCGAGAATATCCTCGTCGTCCTCGTCACCGTCGCTACCTTGTTCCTGATTCGCGCGTTCATTCACGCGACCTCCAGTTTCCTGCTCCCTTGCATTATCGTCGCTCTTGTCATCTTCGACGGTCGCCACTGCCGCGGAATTGTTCGCCAAAAAACTTTCCACCGTACGGCCTTCCGCCGGATAATCCTTTTCCTTCGTGTCCATCAGGATTTTCGGCTCGTCGTCGATCGTGAGCGAACTCAGGCTCGTCGCTGCTGAAAATTCCAACGGTGTGGATTCCTCCTTGAACGCCCTAACGTTGTCCTCGAAAACGCTCGATTTCGCGCGCGGACTCTTCACGTACGAGAAGTGACGTAGAGGTGGCGCCCGCGGTGACAAATCGTTCGTATTGTTTTTTTGATTGTGGCGCGGACTGGGCGGAACCGTTTGGGTCGGAGAATCCGGAAGTTCACTCGGGGAAACCACACCGCTGGTTCTTCGACTGAAATCAATCAGATTGGATTTCGTCAATTTTCTTCCCTTTTGTACGGCCACCCTCGAATGAATGCACGACAAATGTTGAACGGGCATATATTTGCGAAGGATCTCGCGTATACGAGGCTTCCACGTCACTTCAGCCGGTAAAAAAAAATCCACAAATAATTTTGCAAAATCGAGTTACTTTATTGAAAAATATTCACCGAGTGTCGACATTTTACAAAAATTTCTGACGTTCTTTTTCGTTGATTACCATTTTTTAATATTTTTCCATTCAAATGGCTGTATCTTTGGTAGGATTTGAGGTATTTACATTCGTAAAAAACGAAAATGTGCGTCTTTTTCTAGCCTTCCAGAAAAAAATTAATTTAGATTTTATTGAGCAAGTCGGACGTCCGTTTCAGGGCAAAATATGCAAAAATATTTTTTTTCTCAAGGAAAGATACTCGTTATTTTATTTTTAAGAATTTCCCGAATTGTGAATACGAAAAACGAATTTTTGGGATTTTTTATATTATGGGATTCCTAAACACCGTGAAGTAACAGCTATTTTTATTATTAAATTTTTTTATTAATATTCGATTGAAGAGTGTGGAGCACTCGCTGTGTGTTTACCAGGTTTTTGAAATACATATGACATGTATGTCATATGTATTAGAGCCTTGTAGTGCACCACACTCTTCAATCGAATATTAATAAAAAAAAAACAAATAAAATAAAAATAGCTGTTACTTCACGGTGTTTAGGAATCCCATTATATAAAAAATACCAAAAATCCGTTTTTCGTATTTACAATTCGGGGAAATTTAAAAGAAATAAAATAACGAGTGTCTTTCCTTGAGAAAAAAAATATTTTTGCATATTTTGCCCTGAAACGGACGTTCGACCTGCTCAATAAAATCTAAATTAATTTTTTTCTGGAAGGCTAGAAAAAGACGCACATTTTCATTTTTTACGAATGTAAATACGTAAAATCCTGCCAAAGATACAGCCATTTGAATGGAAAAATATTAAAAAATGGTAATCAACGAGAAAAAACGTCAAAAATTAAAAAAAAATGTCGACACTCGGTGAATATTTTTCAATAAAGTAACTCGATATGGAATATTCCGCTATCGATTCCGACTTCGCATCAAGTACGATATTCGAATCACAATCAACAAAATACCATACTATTTTGCTTTTTTACATTCCTACGTTCATAGACGAATAGCCGGAAGTGAGGAAAGTCACCTGAAATCACTGACAATGGAGCTCCGATCGTCGTGGATCGATTGCTGCTCGAAACCGCTGAGAGATCCGAGAGAACTGCTCCGCGAGAACATCAACGGAGTTTGCTCCGCGTAGTGATCTTCGCCACCGAACGTGACGACTTTACCTGTGATCGTTAGACAAAAGATTCCCTGTTACGAAGGCAGAAACCAACGGAAACGAGGCCAAGAATTTAGTGACTGTAATTCACGAATTACAGCCAAAACGAACGAGGAACGAACCTTCCTTGTCGACGACTCTGGCGTCTCCTTTTTCCTCGTCGGGACCGCTGACGATAGCCTCGTCATTGATCGCGCTCGCGACAACGGCCGAGCTATCTTCCGTATCTTCGATCTCTTCCTCGCATCCGTCTGCCAGGGGAATCGGAGAGACCGGAAGTGCCGGCGTAGTTTGCACTTCCGGGTGTTCCGTTGTCTCCTCGACGTCTTCGTTTCTCGGCTCGTTCGTGCACCCGAGGGAGCTCAGCGAGCTCACTCGTGACATTCTACCCGGAGTTCCCTCGTCGTAATAGTTGACCGGTTTTTCGATCGATGCGCTGCTCGAATTGAGTACAAGCTCGTTGCTAATGTTCTTCGATTCTTTTGTCAAAATCTCATTCTCCTCCTCTTCCTTTTCCTCGTTTTCTTTTTCCTCGCACATGGGCGGTGGTTGCTTCGTAGTCGGGTCCTTGCGCGAATCTTGAATGATCTTGCGCGCGGCTCTTCTCGACGAGCCGTCGCCATCTTTCGCGTCCTCGAGACGCAAGTCCGACATAGAAGTAGCGGAGGAAACGTTGAACGGGGTCTCGTAGGGTGTTCCTTCGGTGCAATATGTCTTCACCGTGTCCTCCTGCTCGTTACCGTTGAAGTAAGAGTTGCTCTGCTTTTCCTCGTCGTCCGTATCATCCTCGGCGTAACGCAGACTATAATCGGTCGGTTGATCGAGATCCGTTTCCGCGTAAACACCGTAAGGATACGCCTTGTTGTCCTGCGGGGAAAAGCCCTTTTCCCTCTCCCTGTGATCGACCTTCACCTTGTTCAACGAGTTCCTCGGCACGTAATTCGTTTTCACCGCACTCAGCGAGTTGGACTCGACGTACTTTTTGCTGTAATCTATCGGCTGTTCGTTGACGTCGACATCGTACGACGATGGCGGCGGCTTGCGGCGACCAGCCGCGAAGTACGAATTGGCGCGAGAGTCCTTCTTCCTACTCGGATATCGAGGCATCGACAAGTCGATCGGACCCTCGTCGTCGTCCGGTTCTACGCACGACTCCGTCTTCGCTCCGTCCCGTGGAGACTGCGCGCGATTCGCTCGACCCATTCCGGAACTCGACGTCGAACTCATAACAAACTGAGGTTGTTTGTCAGCCCAGACGCCTAAACCCTCATTTCGTTAGGCGCAATTCGTGTTCGAGACCATCGAAGAGCAAATCGACGCTCCGGAGTGTTCTCTGCTATGCAAGCTTCGTGGAAGCCTCGGTAAATGTCTCCTCGGCACTCGCATGCCCTGCAAAATAAACCTCACTTGAAAGGAAGCTACCGTTATTTTGACTAACGTAAAATTCTGGGTTCGTCGATACTCAATTGCAGCGAACATCGAAATAGACCGCTCGTTTATGGACTGGAAATATTCGAATCACATTTCTTTTTGTTCTCGATAACTCCTCGCACTATGCTTTTTTATCAGTTACGTGCCGCTAGTACCGAAGTTTACATTGCAGTATACAAGAGGAGAATCAAAACATAACCTCCGTGAATGTCAGAATCTCAATTAAAGCTTTATATTTCTAACTAGTAATGTATTTGGAAATTCAAAAGGAAATTTCTCCGTCAAATTGTTATTCTTACCCTCAGAATCGACCTATTCCTTATCCCGTTATTGCGAAAATAATTTTTCCCGAAACTTTCTTGTACCACAATAACAATAATATTTCTTCTAGGCCGCCACAAACCCGCAATGCTGTGTGGGAAAAATGCCAACCTACCTTGCCAACCAAACCTCCGCGAGCCCGAGTTGACGTTCTCGCCTCACACGGCGCGACACTCTCCACAACACATGGTTCGTGCACGCGCACGATTATTTAAACTCCTCCACCTTCGCTTTTCAGGCTGATTTCGTTTATTACGCCTGCACATGAGTGACGATCGATCGAGAAAAAAATCGGATGATAGCGCGATAATCTTATATATACTTGCTATATGCTTCGATGGCTTATGAAAAGCGTGCCAGGGTAAATTTTGCGGTGTACTGACGATAAATAACAAACATTGCGAACCCGACATAACCTAAAATGCCCGAGAGCAACATTGATTTAGCGAACGTTGATCTCGACGATCCGCGATTTCGGATAAAACCGTATCAACAAATGGTTGCGTCATGCACCGGCGCTTTGATAACATCGGTTTTCGGTAAGTTTCAACTATTGAATAGCGTTTTTTCGTCCCAAGTCATCCTTTGATTCGTGTTAATTGCAATCTGCCTTTGAAATTGAATCAAGGACATTTGTATCCTTTTTTCTATATTTGAAGAAACAAAAATTCAAAATTGTACGCTTCTACGATCCAATATAGTGTTAACACTTTCAAACTATAGTTTCGAAGTCTCCGCGATGCTACCGCATGACATACTTCAAACCTACGACAGAAAAACAACAAACATTTTCCCTAAAGACCAATGACAGAAGGTCTTATAATTTACACATATTTTGGAACATTTTTGCAATTTTGTAATTTTTGCATGTAACATTTTTGGAGTTTTGGCAATTTTGCATGCAACATTTTTGTAATTTGGGCAACTTTGGATGCAACATATTCGTAATTTTAAGGAGTGTGCGGGTAGCAGAATTGGTCCGGTCAGGTCGGGTAATTAGACTATGATCCGAATTTTTCGGGTACCCATGATCGGACGGGTATACTCGAACTTTATCGAGTACCCGAGTTTTTCAAGTACTCGTCTCACATTGGGTACCCGCACACCCCTAATAATTTTGGAACCTGCATTCTTTTTTCCAGTCACCCCCCTGGATGTCGTAAAAATCAGGCTGCAGACTCAGCAAAAGGCGATGTTATCGAACAAGTGTTTTTTATATTGCAACGGTCTGATGGATCACCTTTGTCCATGTTTCAATTCCAAAGCGCCGGCGTGGCTGAAGGAGAATGGCAAATTCACCGGAACAGTCGTAAGCGAACGATCGATCGACAGGGGAACTATGTATCCAGCGTACAGCCTCGTCCGTTCATTTTCATTCATCGGCTATCAAGTCATTAATTCTCAAAATCACTTACAGGATGCCCTTGTCAAGATAGGAAAAAGGGAAGGCATCTTTTCGCTTTGGAGCGGACTGAGTCCGACGCTTGTCCTGGCTGTACCTGCTACAATGGTGTATTTTGTGTCCTACGAACAGTTGAGAATATATATTAAGGTACGTCCAATTTTCCACAGTTCGTTAATCACCTTCGCGGCACATTTTATCGGTCACACCGATTTCGCGCGATCCCGTAATTGCAGGACAAATACAACAGCGGATCCGACAAAGGGAAGAGATCAAACGAGCAACCTTTTTGGATCCCGATGGTCGCTGGAGGGACCGCCCGCATCTGGGCAGCGAGCATAGTCAGCCCGTTGGAGCTTATCAGGACGAAAATGCAATCGCAAAAGCACAGCTACACCGGTGGGTGAAAAGTGATATTTGACGCGAATTAGGAGCAAACAGTGTTACTATAAGCGATATTCAATGGTCAAGTCTGCATGTAGCTGCAGCTCATCACTACCCAAGGCGATACTGATAGAATATCCCCTTTGCAGAGATGACCCAAGCTCTAAAAACTGTTGTAAAACACAGTGGCATTCCTGGCTTGTGGATGGGTCTGAGCTCGACTCTACTTCGCGACGTACCTTTCAGTGCTATTTACTGGCTTAATTACGAAACGATCAAGCAACTGTTCCCAGGATCACAACACACCTTCTCTTTTAATCTAATGGCGGGTGCTATGGCTGGTTCCGTGAGTTCCTTCACAACTAAACCTTTGCAGAACCGAATTAGATGCCATTGTGTACTTACCGGTCCTGCGACAAGGGTGTGATTTTTTTACATTCATTTATTATCCCATCGAACGTTTCAGATCGCCGCTTTCGTTACAATTCCATTCGACGTCGTGAAAACACACAGGCAGATAGAAATGGGCGAAAAGGAAATTTATTCAGGTAGCCATAATGAAAGCCCGTCTTGCGGCACGAAAATCACAAGACGATATTTTTCAACGCTTTGAAACTACCAACTCGATGGCTCGATCTCAAGAAATTGTCATTCTTCTTTACCTCGCAGTTTGGACAACGGTCGACCGATTGATAATTATTCTTATTTCCCTCACAGAACGTCCAGGACACGGTCGCAGTGGGACTGTCGACGTGATAAAACGCATCTACGGTCAAAGCGGTTTGCGCGGCTTGTTCACGGGCTTGACACCGCGTTTGGTCAAAGTTGCTCCGGCTTGCGCAATTATGATCGCGACCTTCGAGCATGGCAAGCGCTTCTTTCAAGCTCACAACGCCAATCGGTTCCTCGAGCTTGAGAGGCAGGTACAATGATACGTCGCAGACCCAGCGGCTCTCAAACACGAAACGGCACGCTCCATATCCCATTAGGTTGTACATAAACAAATGTTCCAGGGCAATGAAATAAATACTATATTTAATAGAGTATGCAGTTACGGGTACAATGGACACTAAGCCAAACAGACTCTAAGGCTCGTTGCCGAACCGCAAAAGCTTAACCCGTGACACGCTTATATTATATTACGCTAAGGCCACACCTTTGACACTTTTACAATCTAACCCGGATAGTATTTCATCCAAAATACGAGACGAATTTAAAAAATCCGGGATACACTTCAAACCTTTCTTAATAGATCTGCATAATTAAAACTCGGAAAGTATGATATTCAATTATTGTGAAAAAATTGTTGAAAACTTCCAGTTTTGGGAAAGTGAGCATTTCAAATTCGACCGGGGCAAAATGACCCAGTGTGTCAAGGAAGGGTTGAAAGCAATACCAAGAAACCAAAAAAAAAAAATCTCGGACTACGCGAACCTCAGTAAACTCAAACCCGATAACTGGTATTATTGGCAAAGTGCGGGTAGAACTCGAGACTCTTGGGATACTGAGGGCACGTGTTTGGCCGTCTTTATACATAAACCCCGAGAATCAGCACGCGTGCTGTGAAAAAATTGAAACAAGTACATTTTGTATGTCTTGGCACTCACAAAAGTAGTCAAATAAATTAAAATCGTCCAAAGCACACAATGTCCAGTGCGTGTAACTTTATTCAACTATATGAGAGCCTGAAAATTAAATTCGAAAAAAAGAGAATAATTTAACAAATTGGAACGAAAACGAATGAAGAAAATAAGATGTTCAACGGAAAAGTTAAGGGGTTACTTTGGAGCCACGAAAAAAGGCTATTTTCGCGATTTTTTTGAGGATTTTATAAAAGATATGAATATAAAAGTTGTCGGGCTTGATAAATAGTCTTGAAATACATAAAAAAAAATGTTATTCATTTTTATTTATTTTGAAGTACAAAAACTCGTTTAACGTAACGTCTCAAAAATAGGTGGGCTAGGTAGCTCCATCACAACTCGGCAACGGCCTGTCTGAAACAAAAAAAGCAAAGTCCATTAGATTCAGTATGACACCAGCTACAAAATGTCCCTCGGATATAAAGTTTTATCAACAAATTTAAAAAATAGATGAAAACGAAAAAAGTAAAAAACGCGTTTTTTTCGCAGTTTTTCGCGAAAAAAAGAGTAAAAATCAAAATTTTAAAACCATCGAGAGGCATCTTGTTGCGAATTATGTTTACAATATATGATTCAAATTTCAAGAGAATCGGTTTATTAGTTTTAGAGATACGATAGAGCTAGATTTTGAAAACGTTTCGAGAAAAACGCGTTTGAAGTTAATACTATGAACCGGCCGAGCGCGCTATACGCTTAGGTAGACGAAATGAGGACCTGACGTTCGGGTAAAAAAAAATACTTAGTGAGCTCGGATTTTCATAAAATGTTGACACAATATTTCTGAATGTACCTTCGAAAACAGTAAAAAAAATCGATTTTTTTAAATTTTCAAAGTGGCCTGGCCCCTTAATAACGAAATTGAACGCAATACTTTGCGTTGTCAATTTATTTTATTAGTTCCAATCGGCTATGTCCACTTCGTGACGTCATTCGAATAGTGTCCTTTTTCCTGAATATTTATGTCACGAATGGCATTTCCGGTTACTCCAGCGTCCCACGTGTGAAGCGGCGATTGTATGAACTTCAATTGACAACACAATAGAGGCGCGAGGATGATCACACAGGTTTGCACTTGACCGATTTCTGCGGTCGAGACGCGCCGCTTATTGATGCAATCTTAGGTTCGGGATATCGTTACCACACGTCGCTGCCATCTAGAGTCCCGTGGGGTTAAGGTATTCCTTTCGCGGAGGGCCGTATTTTCGTGGGGACATAAGCAGGGCCCTTCCGAATCATCGGTAAATTATAGTGGCGCTTAATAAAAAATGAATTACAATCAATTATTATACCCAACGATTAATTGGAATAAAAAAATTCGCCCAAATTTAGTAGATTTTTACATATTCTCTGAAAAGTCGCGGCTATGAAAATTCTGCTAGTCACATTTTTTTAAGTCTTATCATTAGTATTTTCTTTAAGCATTCGGTGACCCCCTGTTTTCATCGTCGTTACGGAACCATTAGATTTTTTTATATCAGGCAATTCATATCAGACATCTAGAATTATTTTGTGTATAAATTGTTAGATAGAAATGTGGCCAGCATCTACATAAAGTGCCGTATAAATGAGACGATTTCTAGTCGCCATTTATACTGAATCTTTGCGAATTTTTCGAAATTTTTTCGCCACAAACCACCAGAGATAAAAAATAGTTTGATGTATGCAATTTTACGTGCGGTGGGACGTTCACGTTACGAGTGATGTCATTTTTTTGGTTATTTAGTAAACTTACTAAATAACCAAATGTTTACAAAGTACTTTGTAAACATTCAGAAAAATAAACCTCCATCTTGCCCACCGTAAACCATATACATTCAATAGTGAACCGCCAATTTTGATAAAAGATTACGAATCTTGGCTGGCGAATGAAGAGCATTGCTGCCAACCTCAATGACCGCGACGTTGCCGTATTTCGGCAACACTCAATATTAATTAATAGTACTAATAAATAATCTCGTTACATAAATAAGTGGGCATAATTATTAATGACACAATTTCATTCTGAGCTGTATAAAACATTCGCTGATACAGTTTTTTTCATAATGATTATCGATAACGTTATACTTTTTCAAGTTGGTAGTAACAAAAGTTTTTCTTATTTACGTAATAAAAATATATAAATTCATAATTTCGCCCTTTAATTATACATTTTATGAAAAATTAGCATCTAAAAAATGAATCTATACCTCGTATGCTTTTTTTAAAGATTCATTGACAAAAATGTCATAAATCGTCATTTGACTCAATTTGACCGATCCAACCTGCTTAAATATTTGGGTTCATAAAAAGAATACTTTAACGGGGTATCCCTCTCTGAAAGCCCAATTTGAAGGGTCAGAATGATGCATTTTTTTCTAGTGACCCATTGGTTGGAATAAATTTATTTTTTCCCAGCACGTTGTACACATGTTTGTCATTACAATGTAATTTTTCGGAAGCAAATCTTTCAAAATGTTCGTGGTGCTGCAGTTGGCGTTGATTTTTTTTATGATGTTGACAAATACGTTGTGCACTCTGGCAAAATTTGAGCTATATTGACCGTTGAGTTTTTTTGTAATAAAATTGCAGTCGAGCACTTTGAGGTAATGAATTACATCGTCTTACGAAGACGGTCGACCGGAAGTGCGATGATTACGGTTTTGCTATCCACGTATCCAACTAAGGTCGTTCGAAAACCGCAATTTGATCAATTAGACAAAATAGATTTGGTAAAAATTCGAACTTCACCGTGTAGTTCAAGCACTGCATTATTAACCCTTTGCGGCATAGTTTAACACTGGTGTTACACATAATTTAATTCAGATTTTGACGATTCAAAAGTGTTTTTTAATTAAATATGGCGGTTGTAAATGCGTTTCAAGGTTCCTAGGACTTCAATAACTACTAGAACATACCTAGAGAAATTTCATTTTTCACGTAGCGGGTGTCATCAACGACAAAAGTGCAAAAAAACATGCACGTAAAGAAAAATGTATGCTTCAAAGGGTTAAGGGGCTATACCAGTGTGAACGCTGAAAATTTGGGTAATTTTCGGGAATTTTTTGGAAGAAAAGTACTCAGTTAAATATTTCGGGAAATTAAGAATATATTCGGCTATATTTGACCTATATTACATAATTTTTAGAAAAATATTGAGATCCAAGCGACTTATGCGCTGTCTTCGGAAGCGCCAAAAAAAAGTTCCTCCACTGCTGCCATGATTCCGGCCGAGTGAGTAGCTGAAACCGAAAAAGGAAAAATGTCGTTAAACTGGAAGGTATTTCCTGTACAATGACGTAGGATTTTCGAAAAATATCAAAATCTAACAAAATGGCGTAGTTATGAAAAAACAGTCTGTTTTCTTGCCTATAAAATGGTCGTTTTTTTCAATGCCAATTCGTCAATTTTCATCCAATCCTTGAAAACTTCAAAGTCAATTTTCTCGAAAATTTCTGAATATGGCGTCGAACTGCTTTGGGATATTAATATTCGAGCTCTGAACTTCGCGTACCATGAGTACGAAAAATTACAAAAATCCGACTGCTGTACTGTCCCCTTGTCAGTTAAAATTTCAAGTCAATCGGATAATTGCTCTTTGAGCTACAATGTCAGCAAATTTGAAAAATCTCATTTCGAGAAAAACGCGTTTAAAGATTTAACTATCGATTTTTGCAAGATAAAATGATATAAATGATAATGATATTCTTGAAAGTATAAACTGTCGAAAAAGGCAAAAAAAATCGATTTTTTTAAAGTGTCTCACTGGTATAGCCCCTTAAAACGTTTCAATTTCCGGTTGGAAAATTATCCGAACGACGAAATAGCTCCCACAGACTTGGCAACGTTGGGCGTAACACTTGATGCGTCAGGCGACCATAACCTAGCTCTGCACCATAACACAACAATGAGTCCCGGGTGCCAACTTTGAGCATCGCAAAAGCGACGTTGTCGAGTGTTTGTTCAAAATTCCATTATATTATTTATGGAGTTTTAAAATTGATCGCGTGTCAATGACATATTCAATTACAATTGTACCCACAGTATTAATTTCGCTAAAGTTATTCAGGGTTATTATTATTTAAATCAAATTCCGACAGATTTGGCGCCACTTTTTTTAGTCCGTTCTCATGGTAAAACTGTTTTTGTGAATAAGCCGGAGAATATTCCGGAGTCATTTAGGATCTAAGATTTCAGTTTTTATCAGAAATTATGCAATAAATCAAACATTTACCACAAATTTGGCACATTAGAATCGACAATACGAATATTCAACAAAAGTTAACCTAAATCAAAACAACTGTAACATAAATTTAGTCTCTTTGTTGACCCTGGAGAATCAGTCGTACCTCCTTAAAGGCATGTACAAGGTCAACATAACCTCACAAACTTTCCAACCCAATTTTCTCATAGATAGTTAAATTTTTTAACAAAAAATAAAGCATTAGGTTCTGGAGAATTCCCTGACTCAGAGTTCGATGATTTCCTTTTGCCCTAAATATTATTCATCTCTGAGAAATCTGTTCGAAAATTTCAGCTATCTCGCTCGCACTCATATGTCACGTGGTAGATCTGCTACCCCGCCTTAAGGAGTTTCGGTACAAAAGTCAAAATGTTAAGAAATTGATCAAATTTGGCGATAATGTTCTTCAACATTAAGTGCGAAAACACAATTTTCTTCAAAATTTTCTTCTACTTAGTCATCGAGTAATTAAGCATTAAAGCAGATTTCTTATGCCCGCAATGTATACCTATATATATGGAAACGCTATGCTTATACACGTGAACTTTAGTGTCAACTTGCTCGATAAAAGTGCAGAAGAAAAATCTGAAAAAATTTGTATTGTCAAATTTGACACTTACGAATATGTTCACCAAATTTTCTAAAATTCTGAACTTTTTGAAATGTTTTATGTTTTTAACATGGTTTTTAGCATGGCAATATTGTATCGCCCGTACTGAACATCCTTAAGGGCCACCTATACGTCCACACTCTTTATACAACAATATATTATTTATTCAATACAATCCAGAGAGACAAAGCTTTTAAAAAACGTGCTCGTTATCCAAACGACGAGAACTCTGTGCGGCGTGTATGCTTTTGTCTTCAGAGATCGTATTTACGTGGAGGATTCCCTCCACGAAAATGGCAATTTTACCGCTTGTTTCCCGTCCTACTTAGCCTGCCCCGTGACTAATTCAGTCATTGGCATGCGAATCTGCAGATTGCACTCGCGTCGACGCGTTTCTCTTCCCTCCGTTGCACCATTCGCTGCAATAAAAATTGACCACACCGGCATTTGACATCACAGCATAAACGAGCAACAACGAAACATACCGTATGCAAACGGAAGTCGGGCGAAAAAAAATTGACAGCCCCGAGAACGGGACTGGCGTCGTCTGCTTGCGCGGCCAACGACTGCACCGTTTGGCCTTCACGTCCGCGCGCGTTGGACGCACCGAAGTGATTTCATGCGCGGCTTTTTTTCTTTCGCAAATTACAAACGCAGCTTGGACATGTACAATCGTATTAGCCTTGGACACTAAACGAAATCCGTCGATAAATCATCGTTTAAGCCACAATAATGTCAATAGTCGCTCAACTCTTCCATTGGATCCAACAATGGAAGGACTGAGAAACCAGAGTGCCCGTGCAGCTTCATGGAAGTTTGCATGCACCGCAAGAGATATAGAAACGGCCGTGAAAAGAGCAGCCTCCAATCTCGCCCCGCGAGCGAGCATTCGATAAACACGACCTTACGCGCTCGCATATTATCGCTCCCGTGGTTCTTTATCGTCGCGAACGCTTTGTATCAGGAAGTAACAGCCTCTTTACCGCGAGAAATTCCATTTCGCATACGCTCGAATGCCGTTGTCCGAGAATAGAAAGCACGAGAGGTGAGTTTCTCGCAAATGCACCGATCCTCCCACGCATGGTATGGCCAGCTCATGTTTTAGGTGAGTGCGAGAAATTGTTGCTTTTTACGAAGCTGGAGCGAGTATCGAGCGATCTAGTGAAATAGAATATTACGCGAAAAACCGCCGTTAATTAATCGTTGAAAAACAGACGAATTTGAATTAAACAGCTGACTAGTTCTACAATTATCGTTGAGGTTAGCCGACCAAACATTTGACAGGTGTAACAAAAAACAGCGTTCGAATGTCACAATGGAAAATCGTACGCTTTTTACCGCTTATTTATCGCGACGAGAGTAAAATCATTACGGTCGTCATTATTTAGCATCGATTTGTAGTTTTGTACTTACGAATTTTGAAGTCGAACCGAGGAAGACTGCTTATTTCAAATATTTCGAATAACTCTTAGAGCAACGAGAGTTTATTTCATTTTTGCACTTCCAAACGTGCCAACGAATGCTTAGTTCGCTCGGCCAAAGGGAACACTTTACACGTATCCGTTTATCTTGTAATCAGCAATGTCGACGAGTATGGGTTCGAGAGGCCGCGTGACTTCGACTACGAGACCTACGAGGATTTTATGTCGGATTACCTGAAGGTACTGGCGAAAAGAGCCAAGAAATGGGCCGAAATCGTCGGAGAAGGAAAGTCGCTGCAACGGAGTATGACAATCAAACGATACGTGCGCAAAGGCATTCCAGGGGAGCACCGAGGCATGGTGAGACGTATGACGTGTATACGTAAAAGTTTTTCCTTGGATAGAAACATCCTATTGATGTATTTGAATGGTGATAACTTTAGCCGGGAAGGTTACATGGGAGATTCGCTAAAAACATAGGTCTAATGAGCTGATGAAATTCAAAAGGTATGGCTAGCGGTGAGCGGCGGGGAAGCACTCAGAAACGCATCTCCCAATCTTTATCAGAGATTATTGGAAGGTCCGCACAACTGCCAAGTGGCGGATATAATCAAGACGGATTTACCACGAACATTTCCCGACAACATATTTTTCAATAATACGGAAAATCATCAGCACCAACTTTACAATATTCTACTGGCTTTTGCCCATCAAAACGAAACTGTTGGCTATTGTCAAGTGAGCATAACTCTTCCATTTTATAATCATACTCAACTTTTTCACTTTCCATTTGCAAAATGACGGATGGATATGGAAAGATCGCGGGAAGAAACGAGCATGTGAATGAAAACACTCCGAGAGCCACTGATCCAGTAGTGACGATTCTTTTATTCTCAGGGACTGAACTACATTGCAGGATTATTATTGTTAGTCACGAAAAGCGAGGAAACGGCGTTTTGGCTGTTGAAGACATTGATCGAGAAAATCTTACCGGAGTATTACACACCGACGATGGACGGTTTACTCACTGATATAGACGTGCTCGCAGAGATGGTCAGGTGTCGTACACGTGTCTCTTTTTCCTGTCCATTCATTCCAATTTCCATTCTAACGCGATGTCGTTGTTTTCAGATTGAAAATGCCGGATGTATACGAGCATGTCGAAAGTTTAGGGCTACCATGGGCAGTTATAACGACCAAATGGTTTGTCTGTTTGTTCGCCGAAGTATTACCCATCGAAGTGAGTCGTTTCAAATAATCTACCGTACAATATTTTCTCAGAGGTCTTTTTTTATAGTCCTTACAAAACGAAAACTCGCAATTCTGTGCCAAACGTTTTTTTCGACGTTTATCAATCTATTAAATTTTGTTAAATGCAATAGATAAACTTTGATAAATAAAATTTGAGAAATAAGATTTGATAAAAAATAATCAGATAAATAAAACTTGAAACACAATGTTTGTTAAACTTTCATAAATAAAGTTTAATAACTAAAATTTGATAATAAAAATTTGGATAATTCTTCAGATAAGTAACTTGTACGAAAAACGAGCCTAAAATTTTCTTTGTTGCTATTTTCTCAAACCCAAACGAACCCAATATAGGCGTCGAAATGTTCAAAAATGCCCTATTTTATCACGTGTTTCCGCGAACTTCAAACCCCATAACTTTTTATAACGGGGGGGGGGGGGGGGGGTGGAATTTACAACGCAATAAATGAGGAAATAGCAACAAAAAAATGTTAGGCTCATTTTTCGGAAAAGTCACTTATCTAAAGAACTACCAAAATTTTGATAAATAAAATCTAATAAAAATGTGATAATAAAATTTTTTTTAATGAATTAAACATTTTTTAAATTATTTCAACGGTATGTTACAGACAACTCTGCGAATATGGGATTGCCTGTTTTACGAGGGCAACAAAATAATCTTCCGCGTCGCGCTGACACTCATGAAACGAAACAAAGAGAATTTAATATCGTGTCAGGACTTTTCATTGCTGGCGGAATGTTTCAAAGAGATTACAAAGGACAGCATTGTTTTGCAGTGCCATGATTTTATGCAGGTAAGCAAGTAATCCGAGAGTAACGTTTCGTTTCTTGCCAGTAGCGCTAGCGTCAAAGGTGCCGAAAGTTTTATTTTTTTCTTTTCAGAGCATTTTCAAAGTACCTGGATCTATGTCAGGGAGCACGATAGCGAAATTACGTGCGAAAGTTACTCAAGACAGAGCTAACCAGAAGTTTGCCAAATTGGAAAGATAGTATACTGTTGAAGGAAACGAGAGAAAAATCTAAAATCGATTTATACCACCGTCGTGCTCTAGTCAATAATGTCATCGAAAAGAATTATTAACAAGCATACTGATGAAACGAAGAACAAGAGACATTTCAATTAAGCCCGCCCGTGTAAGAGACTGCACTAGCGAATTATCATGTACATTACACTTTATTACGCGACTTTTTTTTTCTCATAATTATACTGTTGGATTGTACGGTAAATCGTTGCTCGATTGCAATACCGATGCTCATAGTTTAATAATAATTATTATTAATAACAAAAACTCAATTGTAAATCTCGTATTCTACAACGACGAAAAAGTTTTCTCTTTTATTGTTTAAATAAATTACATTGTCAATGAAACGTCGGATAGTCTTGATGATATTTCTGGTTGCTTTTAATCAGGGGTAGACTAGTGTAAGAGATTTGTCGAACGTAACAAACAGAGCCGCTTATTTATAGATAATTATGTACATTTGTCATTTATTTCCTATAGTAAACGAACAATTCGAAATATTGAATGAGAATTCTACAGTGAAAATTCGCCTCGTTCGTTATTTATCTAACCCGACTTTTCCATTAGATCTTTGGCCTCGTTGATCTTTGCCGCAATGTAAGGCGAGCCGCCACGATCCGGATGATTGGCGGACATCACTTTTTTGAATTGTTCTTTAACTTTGAGCTTGTTCGCCGTGGGCGATACTCCCAAAATCAAACTAGCCTCCCGCCTGGTCATCGTTGGCTCGAAACCGCCTTTGTAGTATTTGTTATTCGCCAGCGACTGAAACATCAACGATCGATACGTACATATGGCAACTTTGTGGACGAGTAGGGCCAATCGGGATATTGTCGGTGAATTTAAGGGGCCAGTCCACTTTGAAAATTTCAAAAAATCGAAAGCAAGCAAGACTTGAAGAAATCGACGATGATGAGCAATCAGAAGGGATTTTGTACGGTGCGGGAATTGCCGATTGAGTTTAGGTAAGAGTTTTCATAGTATAAACTTCAAACGCGTTTTTCTCAAAACAACGTTTTCAAAATCTAGCTCCATCGTATCTCTAAAACTAATAAACCGATTCTCTTGAAATTTGAACCACATATTGTAAACGTGATTCGCAACAAGATGACCCTCGATGGTTTGAAAATTTTATTTTTACTCTTTTTTTCGCGAAAAACTGCGAAAAAACGCGTTTTTTTTTCTTTTTTCGTTTTTCATCTGCCATTTTTTTATTTTTCGATAAAACTTTATATCCGAGGGGCATTTTGTAGCTGGTGTCATACTGAATCTAATGGACTTTGATTTTTTTGTTTCAGACAAGCCGTTGCCGAGTTGTGATGGAGCTACCTAGCCCACCTATTTTTGAGGCGTTACGTTAAACTATACTTTTTGTACTTAAAAGTGAATAAAAATTAATTAAATTTTTTGTTATATTTCAAGACTTTATTTATCAAGCCCAACAACTTTTATATCCATATCTTTTAGAAAATCCGCAAAAAAATCGCGAAAATAGCCTTTTCGTGGCTCCAAAGTGGACTGGTCCCTTAAAGCGGCTCAGATATGCTCCATATAATTGGGAAGAGAATGACATCGTGAATGAAGATGGTGGCATTGTTTGTCACGGAAGGCGGAGCGTTTTATCGATAAATGTAAGTAACTCTGATAAAAGTCCAACATTAAGGGCTTACGAGTAGGAGAAATTTTTGAAAATATAGATTTTTGGCTTTCGACGGAATCTCAAAATATAACATTTAAAAATTATTCTCTGAAATTTTCAAGTTCATTCGTTCAAAATGGAGGGAGTTATGGGCGTTTATAGGTAGGTTCTGCGAACTTTAAACCTGTTTTTCGCAAAATAACTTTTTCAAAAAGACCAAGATATCTAAAAAATCGTTGCACCGATCGATTTCAAATTTGACGAGCTTCTCTTAATTAGCAATTTTTTCAAAAATAATTATTTCATTATATCCTTCGTCCAAGCACTAGATCCTTTTATGCCAAAACGAAATGTGTTTGATTTTTTCTTCATTTAGGATAATTTGTTTCCGAAAAGCTGTGGTTACCGCGAAGAACGTTTTTCAAACAGGGGTCTGCACAAATCATTGTATCTACCACATCTATAAATATTTTTCAATACAAAAATTGGAAGAGATACTTAAAACCATACTCTTTAAGGAGTTTCGGGACAATCGACAAAATATTACCATTTTATTTAAATTTATACAGTAAATTCTGTCATTTACTTTACCCTTCAAATTTTACGTCGATCGTCTACACTATTTATATATAATTTATAATTGAACAAACACTTTTCAACATAGGGAGATGTCTACGCTTATCGCTGAAGGGCAGTTTTACGCATGAAAAAGTGTGAAAAAATATTTAAAATGTTATGCAAAACCGTCAAATCACTCAGTACATGACAATTTTGTCATCAGTGTCATAAGGTACTCCTTATGTTGTCTGATCATAGGCATCTCCTCGTGTTAAAAAGTGTTCTTTCAATTGTAAATTTTATAGAAACGATGTAGACAATCGATGTAATATTTGGAGAGTGCATTCTTCCTGAATTTTCAACCCCGGAAAGGGGTTAGAAAAAGCAAAATTCAAGGGTGCGCCGTAGAAACGAAAATGTAGAGAACATTATTCTCTACATTTGGTACATTTAAACCATACCTGAAAAATCGATTGTTCGTGAGTTATTCAATAAAGAATTTTTGTTTGATACTCCAACAATTTTTTTGGGGTTGAAGATATTATTGGAGCGGTATGATCAAAAGCTCGATAGACGCGTCTTTTCAAGGGCTACAACGTTCCCATTTCAACAAAAATTTTATGAATTTTTTCTAAAGAGTTAACGAATTAAAACTGATTTTTCAAAATTTCACTCCACTTTTTCACCCCCAAAATGAACTTCCACAACTTCGGCGCTGTGAACAAAAATGAAGCCCGAATTTTCCTGAACATTTTGTCTCCCGGCGCCAACCTCGTGGGGGTTGTAGTTTGGCATTAATCCACCTCCATCCCCTAAAAAAAATCCTACACTCCGATTTTTAGGCAAACTTGGATTTAGCACCCGCGGCACCTACAAAATCACCTGTCAAAGAACTATCCTTCTTCAAATTTTTTCCGATTCCAATATACAGCACGACGGTACTATTCAGCATATGCCAAATAATTTACTGTGTGAATTTGAAGCAAATGGTAACATTTCGTCATTCGTCCTGAAACTCCTTAAAGGCAGATATACACCTAGATGGTCGAGGTCGAGGATTTAGAAACTATGAACATTCCGTCGATCGTAGAAGACCTACACTATGGGCCCGGTATCGATGATTCCATGTAAATTGACGAATTTCATGATTTATTCATTCCCAAATTTTCAAACGCGTTTTTCTCAAAACCACGTTTTTCAAATCGGTACGCAAAATTTCTCGAAAACCAATGAACCGGTTGCCTTGAGGTTTTTTGTGGTTATTCTATACACCATTATCTAGTACTTGTCATAGGATTTTTTTTTCCGTTACTTAGTTTTTGTTTTATAGGCAAAATAATAACTAATTTATGGCCCAAAAAACACTATTTACGTTCAAACGTCCGCCATTTTGTCAAAACGATATTTTCAAAATCGGCTATGACAAGTACTAGATTATAGTATCTAATTTAATAATCTTTTTGGTTTTTTTTTCAGATGATTTTTGAAGAAACGCCAGTGGGTACCGTATACGCAGATTTTTTTACGACGCTCCAAGGATCATACAATATCCTTGTATATTTTTCATATTTTTAAATAAAGAAAATTAAACATATTTTTGAATGTATATAGTTTTAGATAATTAAAACCCCAATCCGAAGTTTCAAATGGTTTTACTTGAAAAAATTCACAAAAATGACCTTTTTTCCGGCTCCTAGGTGTATATTTCCCCTTAATGAAACAACAAAAAAATTGAAAATCTGCGCACGTCCACAAAAATTCCTCTATCAACCCGTTAAAGATTCCGTAACCGCCGTCAAATTCACGATTTTTCATAAGAATCTGCACTAAGACCCTTAGTTTGTTCTTCTCTATAGCCATGTAGTGGAGCTTATTAAAACTTCGAAGATAAGCTTTTTTGTGACTGTATCCGTGTCTAAGAAAAATATCAGTATTCTCCAACATTTATCGGCGAAACGCTGTGCCTTCTCAATCGTCTTGCTCCAGCCCTCCGTTTGAGGGGTGAGAGGAATATCGTCCCCTGGTTCCCATTTTTGTCCGCAACGGTACTCCAAAAGTTCACCGTTTACCTGTGAATCTAGCTTGGGCATCGTCTTGAGGGCTTCGGCCATTTTTTGAGAAAGCGTCGGCATCGCTCTGATTACGTAGCGACCACCGAAACCAATTATGGCAATGCCAATGCCGGCCACCACAGCTGTACTCGCCTGAAAGATATTGGCAATTCGTAACTACAATCTTTATATTCGTTCAAACGAATCCACAATTGACGAAGCAACGAGACGCAGCTTTTTTTGCTCGGCTCGTATATGTGGAATTTAGCGTCGGTAAATATTTCTCATTTTGTTAAGACCTGAAAATTCGGAACGCGCGTTAATTTTAGTCTTTTTAAAAAAATATTGATTTCAATAATTTTTTAAATTATTAAAAAAAAATGCTTTTTGTGCATCGATTAACATATAGAGTCACATAAATTCTAGATTGTTCGCCCAATAATCCACGTAACAGCCAAACTGCGAGCGAATTTCAACGCGTTTTATTTTTAAAGCAGCGAAGCTGCGCAGTTCGGGATACATAACCTCAAAAATATTACACAATGCGTTTTCCGCGTTTCAATCGGTGACGACGATCATTATTATTTTTCGTATCAGGCTAAATACAAGATTTTTGTATCGTTGAATGTCATTCCGGGCAACAGAACCGCGGAAATTGTGCAAACGTGCACATGACATTCGAAGTCCACGTCGTATTGACTATTCGAATTGTTACAATTTTGTCGTCCCGTTCGCGCGGATGACATTGGATGGTAATTCGAGGAGTTTTTTTTCCTAACCTTCGGTGGTGCAAATATCGTTTCTGAGCTTACCATTATTTTACACTCGTAAAAATGCAACGTTTCGATCGGACAGTTCTGTACCAACGAGACAGATCGGCCGGAAAATTTGTAAGTAGCGTCAACTTATTGCACTTCGAGAATTTCGTCACATTGCGAGCGTGCCGTAAAATTGCACGTGTATAGATATATGAGCAGGTACACACGATTGCGTCTAGCCGTATATGTGTATGGTAAGCGTGGAAGGAGAAATTTTTGATTGTGCAACCGTGTATGCGCGGGCACATATATGTGCGATAAAATACTATGGTCATCGAGTTACCCGATAAATCTGTGCAATAAACAATCTTATTACCGTCAGTGCGAACGGTAATTGAAAACGCGAAAAAAAATAATAATTTATACCGAAATAACTGAAACAGGTTAGTGAAATTGCCGGTCTTTTTCAGTAACGACAAACGGGGATTTCCCTTCTCACGTGTAACGAAGAGAATTTCGTTTGTCATGTTAGGTTTGGGGTTTCGCACAGAATTCTGTGTACATTCGGGCACACCGGATATATCGAGTGTTTTGCAGAGACAAAAAAGCCGGTGTGCATAATTAAGTCACACAAAGAAACGTTTTATTTCTCGGCAATCGCACAGCGGGAAAGAGAACAAATTATTTCGAGGCAAGAACTTAGAAAATGGGGGTCCAAGATGCTCTGAGCTATGTCTTTTTTACGAATCCAATCAGCTCGACAGCGGGCTCGTACGCGAAAACCGCAGCTTCCGTTGTAAGTACTTTATATTGAAAACAAATGGAATATTCATTTGCCATGCTTGTGGCACACAAAAAGAGGCTTGACATTTTTTTCGAAATGTCTACGCCGGTTGAAATAAAATAAACTTTTCCATGACCCGAAAAAAACATGTTTTCGTCCTCTTCGTATCGAAAACGTATGGAATTAACCTCGTTCGCGACGAGAATAAACATGCGTTCGATCGAGCAAAATCTCGAGAGATTCAATGCTCACCGGCCAGCGTTCTCTCGACATTTCTTTCGGCCAGCCAACCAGTTCCGGCTTTGCATCCATTCGCGCATTTTGTTGACACGTCGAATTATTTTTTGTGGCCTTGAACGATGTACTGCGCCCCACAGGCATACAACTACAGCGGTTTGGCTCCTAGAGTGGAGGTAAAAATGGCAGCCCCGGAAGCGTTGTGGAAAATTGCAGCGAGGTCCGGCCCCTGGGTCAGGATCGCCGCGCTCAGCGGATCTGCAGCGGTCATCCTCGGAGCTATCGGCGCACATTGTGAGTTTTTTCAACGATCAAAGCTCTTATTTCTAGAAATCCATTCTGCTTTTTACGATTAAAAAATTATTCGTTACTTTAGACTCCGAGAGGTTGGGCTACTGTGACACCCAAAACATCAGGACTATTTAAAAAAACTAATTTTGATGGGTATTTTCACCATAGCCAAACCCCTTAAAAAACTACACACGCGTACTCTGTCTTCCACGAAAAGAAAAGTTTCTCCTGCTCATTTGATCAATTTTTAAACTTCACGACGTCAATCTTGTAAACTATAATCGCTGTTACGTTGCCTGCAGCTTGTAACAAAATAGTTTCTTCAATTGTAGAGCGTTGAATTTTTATCGTAAAGTCCACCACCAATGTTACCGGATCGAATATGCACGGTTACCCTTTTCAAAATGATCAGTTTAGGTATTGGAAAAAGCAGAGACATCTTTTCGTCTACGAGTGGTGGATTTTTTCCGAAATTTATAATATTTCGTATATTAAGGGGTTAGGCCACAGTAACGGGTATAAAATCATGTGCGAATTTAACAGTATTCTTTTGTGTGAAAAAATGATTCACTCATAAAATTAATTACACGTCTATTTAGTATGAATATCAAGATGTTCGAAAATATATATATTTTTCTTTTCGATGTACTAAATGGCCAACTACTAATATTTTCTTTTATCTTTTTTTTAGGTGCTCCGCAGTGTGACATTTAGCATCCACAATTCTTTACCTAAAACAAAAAACAAAAATTCTCGTCAATCTACATTAGAATACCTAGAGAAGTACGGAATTTAAAAAATATTGTTTTATTCAAAAGTAGGTATTTGAACTTCAGAAATGAATTTTCAGTGAAAAATTTCGTTATAACTGCTCATAAAATGAAAAGTTTTCGATTAATCAGAAATTCCGTACGTACTTCTCTGCGAAATGCAATTAGGAACATAACTTTCAAATTTGAAGTAAATCAGGTGAAAATTGTTGGTTATTTGTCACGCCAATTGGAAAAAAGCTGTTTCGAGAAGTTTCGAGTGGACGGCCATTTTGTACATCGAAAAAAAAAATATATACATTTTCTAACAGCTTGATATTCATACTAAATAGATGTGTAATTAATTTTATGAGTGAATCACTTTTTCATACGAGAAAAAATGATTTTATACCCGTTACTGTGGCCTAACCCCTTAAGGGGAGATATACACCTAGGAGCCGGAAAAAAGGTCATTTTTGTGAATTTTTTCAAGGAAAACTATTTGAAATTTCGTATTGGGGTTTTAATTATCTAAAAGTATATCCATTCAAAAATATGTTTAATTTTCTTTATTTAAAAATATGAAAAATATACAAGGATATTGTATGATCCTTGGAGCGTCGTAAAAAAATCTGCGTATACGGTACCCACTGGCGTTTCTTCAAAAATCATCTGAAAAAAAAAAAACCAAAAAGATTATTAAATTAGATACTATAATCTAGTACTTGTCATAGCCGATTTTGAAAATATCGATTTATGACAAAATGGCGGACGTTTGAACGTAAATAGTGATTTTTGGGCCAAAAATTAGTTATTATTTTGCCTATAAAACAAAAACTAAGTAACGGAAAAAAAATATCCTATGACAAGTACTAGATAATGGTGTATAGAATAACCACAAAAAACCTCAAGGCAATCGGTTAATTGGTTTTCGAGAAATTTTGGGTACCGATTTGAAAAACGTGGTTTTGAGAAAAACGCGTTTGAAAATTTAGGAATGAATAAATCATGAAATTTGTCAACTTACGTGGAATCATCGATACCAGGTCCATAGTGTAGGTCTTCTACGGTCGACGGAATGTTCATAGCTTCTAAATCCTCGATCTCGACCATCTAGGTGTATATCTCCCCTTAATCATAGAAACTTCTGACGTTCTTTCCAGCAATCGATTTCCCGCCAGACGAAAAAGGTGCGGAACGAAGAGAGATTTTTGCGAGGACAAACACTTACCATTTCATCCATGCACTGGCGATGATGGGACTGCCACTGTGCAGAGTGCCAGCATTAGTGAGATACTTGTCTATTTTGTTAGATGTACAAATCCATTTCTCACTTTTCCTACAAAGCTCAATATTTAGTTATGAAAGTACACGAGAGATTTCGGTCAGTAAGATAGTCTCGGTCATTTTTGAGGTAATCAAAATGGAGGCTTTTATGAATTATAAGTTGTATCGTGCAAACGATTTAGATCGGTATACACGAAAGAAATTTTTAATCTTGTACTTTTTATAAATCAATGTCGATCGTTTCAAGAAAAAGGAAGAAATTGATTTGTACACTAATATCTGAAATGCTCGCTGATAGTCACGTACGTAAACTACAGCGAAATGAGAATGAGCTTTCGTCATTTTGTGAGAAAAACGGTCACTTTAAGGGGCTACATCTATGTAGAGGCTCGAAAAAAAGTAGCCAAATTCCGATTTTTTTCTCTGGAAAACGGTTGGTGAAAAAAACGCATTTTTTTAAACACAAAGCTACATATATTGAGAGCCTTTTAAAAAAATCAACAAAACGTACAGAAAAACAACAAAAACATGGCCACCGGCAGATGAATTAAGGCGGGAGTCTGAATTAGAAGGTCCAAAAAAGCGTTTTTTTCGGGTATTTTTTTTAAGGGGAAAAAATCAAGTGAGCCCCGTAAACATTGAGGTATCCTTTTATGTATATTTGAAAAGTATAAAAAAATTACAACATGAAACAATAAATGGCTGCAGATTTATCAGCCTATTCCATCTGCGTCTTGCCACTGCAGTCCTCAATCAGCGGGAAAGATGCAGCTCGTAATTCTTGATTGAAATAAAAAAAACCAATAAAATGTTCAATTGTCATATATTTTTATTCTGGGTGAATTAAGAAAAAGCTGAAAAAATCATAAATTTATAACTTTTCTCAGGTTTGAAAAAAAAATGTGTTAAAAAACACTTTCACGTGCTATAAAAATTATTTACGACTTTTTCAACGACTTTTTAAATTCACTTAGAAGAGATTTTCATACTGAAGAAAATAAATTTTGGTTTGATTCAATAGGTCGTTTAGTTTTTTTTGCTATGATGCCCGCCAATTTGGAAAAATCGTGAAAATGAAAACTGGAGAAAACGCGCTTCAAAGTTTTCAATAGAAGGAAATATCGATATCAAATATCAATCGGTTCTCTGCTTTTTGCCTTGTGACGAAAATATTTACAATTGTAACTTTGTAACAATCTGTAACTTTTTAAATATATTCTTGGATAGTTTATCTACCGATTCAAGCAATTAAAAAAAAACGATTTTTCGGACCTTCTAATTCAGGCTCCGTCCTTAAACGGTCTACCTGAAATCTGAAAACCAAACGAGATATTCAAGTTAACAAGAAATACGGGTCGCTGAAGATCGTCTATTTTGGAAATCTTTTTTTAACAATGTGGCGATTAATTGAAACTCGAGCATTCAGAATCTATGAAAAAAGTCGTCATTTTTACGTAACTATTATAAAATGTACTGTAACTTTAACGCGGGATATACATTTAGACAGGAAAAAATAAGCAATATTGAGGAATTTTTTAAACTAAGAAAAAATTATTCTTCAATTATCAAACTTTAGGTATACTTTTATAATATATTTCAGTATACAAAACAATTTTTTTTAATTAATTCATCATCAAAATGGCGGAACTGTGGCAGAGTGTTACAGTAAGGTCGCTGCCGGAGTTGCCAATCGGCGTGCAGGCTAGCTTCCCGTAGACTTTGATATGCAAAAAAGTTCAAGCATTTTTTCAGTTAGAACATGTATAGTTTCTATGTGACGGTAATTAAAATGAAGAAAATGCAAATTTAAGAAAATGGCACGCATTTACAACAAAAAATCAACATTTGACGCAACATTTCTGTAAAATGTGGATTAAAAAAGTAGTTTTTTTTTCCAATTTTGCAAAAACATTTCTCGTCGAGTAGAAGGTACCAATATTATAAATATTTCTACCAAGTTTCAACTCACTCGGCTTAAAAGTTTTTGAGTAATCCTGCACGTCAATTTCGATAATGCAGTTTTGAGAAAAACGCGTTTGAAGTTCACGCCCGCTCCGAATCCGAGCGGTGAGGCACAGCGTTGACGGGCCGTAACGTTTGAGGTTTTTCGAATTTTGCTTTGAAACTTTGGGAAAATATTCTACATATATAGTTCTATCGTTAAAAGAAAAAAAATTAATCGATTTTTTTTATCGTTGTAAATGTATATCCCGCCTTAAATGTTTCTCATCGTATCTCCTGTGAATTTTGAAACAATCCATCGAGTGGTTTTCGAGATATGTCCACTGACTTTGAAAACAGTGTTTCGAGAAAAACGCGTTTAAAGTTTGAAGTACGGTGCTGCTGGCACTCGCCCGGCCGACTGTTAAGGGGCCAGTCCACTTTGGGGCCACGAAAAAGGCTATTTTCTCGATTTTTTAAAGGATTTTGATTAAAGATATGAATATAAAAGTTGTTGGGTTTGATAAATAAAGTCTTAAAATACATTTAAAAACAGATTAATTCATTTTTATTCATTTTTAAGTACAAAAACTATAGTTTAACGTAACGCCTCAAAAATACGTGGGCTAGGTAGCTCCATCACAACTCGGCAACGGTTTGCCTGAAACAAAAAAATCAAAGTCCATTAGATTCAGTATGACACCAGCTACAAAATGACCCTCGGGTATAAAGTTTCATCAAAAAATGAAAAAATGGCAGATGAAAAACGAAAAAAGTAAAAAAATGCGTTTTTTCGCAGTTTTTCGCAAAAAGAGTAAAAATCAAAATTTTAAAACCATTGAGGGTCATCTTGTTGCGAATCATGTTTACAATATGTGGTTCAAATTTCAAGAGAATCGATTTATTAGTTTTAGAGATACGATGGAGCTAGATTTTGAAAACGTTTCGAGAAAAACGCGTTTGAAGTTTATACTATGAAAAACTCTTACCCAAACTCAATCGGCAATTCCTGCACCGTACAAAATCCCTTCTGATTGCTCATCATCGTCGATTTCTGCAAGTCTTGGTTGCTTTCGATTTTTTGACATTTTCAAAGTGGACTGGCCCCTTAAAAGCTACAGCTTCCAATATAATATTGTGAAGTAAATAAATATTAAATTTAGTTTAAATTCAAAAAATTAAATGAAAAACCTACATATTCCTAAAATCGAATGAGCTACAGCTTATTGATTTTTAGGAATATTCCAATAAAGTATTCAGGGAATATAGCCAAAAGGTGACACTATCGAATAAAAATATTTTTGAAAAATGCATTTTTTCGACCCACCTACGTAGATGTAGCCCGTTAACGAGGATTGACGAAATCGCCTTCGGGTATCCGATGCTTCTCGCAAATATCTTCGAATTCGCATTCGAATCCACCATCGCAGTCTCGCAGTTGGCAGTAAAAAAAATGTTTGTTTTTGTTCGACGTGACTGTCAGTTGAAGGTTACCAAGCTTATTTCCTCATTATCGACTCGAAGCAAAATAAAACCTCAAAAACCCGATCTTTCTTTTCAGGCTGCTACTTTTATGATGTCGGGCACGTTCATCTTTTGCGGAACGTGTTATTACACGGCGTTCACGGGTGACAAAAAGTTCAACAAGTTCACTCCAATCGGTGGCAGCTGCTTGATATTAGGCTGGCTAACCATGATAATATAAAAAATAAAAACGCGCGCGTTCTTTGACGAGTCTACTTCCGTACATTCGAGATCTGCGTCGCGCACGAAAACGAGATAAAGCCTTTCCACCAGCAGTTTATATTTTTGGAACGCTGAGAAAGAAAAAGAAAATGAGGAGCGTGTCTTCGGAGTCTGCCGTACAGCGACATTTTGCGGGACTTCGAATAAAGGATATTGGGATTTTTGACGTGTTTGTTGCGAGATAGTTTCGTTCAATAAATCATCATATTTTACATCTTACGTCGGTGTTTATTGAAGGAATTTCAAGAAAACAGAAAGTATTTTTTTTTCAATCAATTAAAATGAAACTTCGTTTATGCCCAACTGATCGATATAAATATAACGTTTTTTTTTCCTTTTTTGTCCCCCCAGTAAATCGATATATGCCAGATTTTGTGGAATTGTATTTCGATCCTCCATTCACCGAAATCATCGTGACGAATCCGCGTACTGATATATCGTTTCTCCCCGTCTCGTTTGCTCGACATTTTTCCTTCTTTTCATTGCCCCCGCCCCTGAATCTCGTGTTTCAACCTTAAATCGTAATATTCCTCGCAAAACCTCGTTTCTTTTTTCTTCCAATCGCGTGGTGTCTTTTCCTTCCGGACAGAGATAACGCAAAGTAACGCTATATCCCCGTTTCGCAATGGCTATATGAATAATAATGTTATTCATGACGCGTTGTCGAAATCGAGGCGAACGGTACGCGAGACATCGCCGGGCCGTATACACAATAATAACGGAACGAAACGCAGGAGATGAGGGGGTGGGGGGTGTATCGTTTCGTAATGGCACAAAAAAAAACGAGCCACTCAACAAAATTGAACTATGGTTTGCGGACAACCCTCTCTCGTTAACGAACTCGCGCTCTGCTCGCCCCATTCTTTCCCTCCACTCGGTAATCTCTAACAGCTAGTTTGGCAAGCGATTATTCCTTAATTGTAAACACGGCGCAAAAGAGGAACATAAAGAAAAAAAAAAAGAAAAAATCTTCAGATCGAAAAGACCGATGAAACTTTATCAAGTATCGAACGAGGAAAAGTATATGATAAAAAATAATAAGAAACAAATACAACAAATGGTAATAAGTAATGTTGCAATAGACGTCTGCTTTACGGAACTAACGTTATTTATTACTTAATGATAGTCGAGATTGTGACGCAACTAGGTAACCCTTGCCCCCCCAAAAACTTCGCGCATCACCAATTTTTCTTTCATCGACGTGTACGCGTGTTTTTCCAGCTTTCCCATTGCACTGTTATCCTCGAATTCGCCGATGAAACAAACGCTGAAGGTTCGCCAAGCTCTTGGTGGCACGAGAAAGGAAGTTAATTCGGGAGCGGGGGGTCGAGGGAACGTTACAGCGACCTGGCGATGCTCGCGGAGAGTTCGTTTTCCTTTTTGCTTTTTTTTTGTCAACGCAACACAGCTACGTAAAATAACGATTGGCCTATCTCACTTACGAATACAGACAAATATCAAACAATCGATTGAATTGGGTGATAGATCGTCTTAAAATTAAATACTACTATCGACTACATATGTATAGAGGTGTATTTGCACGCTCCGCGAAATTCGTTCACCGAGAGCCTGCGCGTCTACTCGTCTTGTCCCGAGCTCTCCGACAACACGGACAGTGAACACGAGAGATCGATCAGAAAGAAAACAAAAAAAAAACTCAAGAAAAGAAACGTACGAACAAACGGATTTTCACGAGTCTGGAACGATTGGTCGTTCTTGTTTCTCTTCCTCTTTCAAACGTTATGTACTTTGCTCTACGGGACGTGAACGTTTTTCTTTTTCTTAAACGACTATGAAAATTTGAATGACGCTATTGCGATTCAGCACGCTCCTCTCGTCAAGTGTGTGATCTTCGGTGACTCGTGCTGCCCGCCACAGGCCCTTCTCGCGGTATGATTATGACGATAACGACGACGATACAAATGACGAGTGATATTCTCTTTTTTTTTTGTTGTTGCTCTCACGTTTCTTTTTCTCTTGCCTCATCCACGACTGATCACGAGACGCACCACTGATATAAAACTTCACATACATCTAGCAAACGTTCATCCCGGTGCTTTTCTCTTTTCCCCTTTAATTTCCATTTTCTAGTTATAATTCCGTTAGTATCAGTGCTTCGTAGCGGTATGATTTCCTCGTTACACACTATTTTTATCGTTATCGTTTATCATTATTATATAAAGTATTTATATGTAGACTTGCGTATATCAAACTATGCTCGAGATAACTATTCATATTTACAGCTTCTTGGTTGTTGTGGTTCCTCTTTCCGTTTCAGCGTCTTCTTGTCCCTCTTCGTTTTGTGTGTGTGTGTGTGTGTGTGTGTGTGTGTGTTTTTATTATCTTAATACACCGAAGACGAAAATGCCTTGGGCGACAGCCTCCCCCGCTCACCGTCGTGATTTGCAAGCGGAAACAAAATTGACGGATTAAGTTCGCGCGTTTACAAGGACCCGTTTGTTTGCTTTTTTTCTTCAATCGCTTCTCCCTTTGCGTTCGGACAGTACGGCAAAATATCTCTATCGGAATACAAATTCCACAGAAGGGGTGGGGGCGGGGTACACGTACAAAAATAAACACCAAACTGGAATTTATTAGCTCGTGAAAGTCACGCTCGAGGGCAAAAAAAAGGCAACTAAATAATAATATTTGTGTTGATCGGAAATTGAAAAGAGGATAGAAAACAAAATGAATTGAAAAAAGAAAAACCAAGCTTGAAGAATCGTTTGAAATCGCGTCGTTGTTCTGGATTATTACTCTCTCTTTCTCTCTTGCGAGTTTATTTTTTTTTTCTCTTGTTATCGTGAATAATGCAAGGACACGGTATTGCGATTTCAGCGTTCCCGTATTCAGCGTATGTTTTTCATCGCCGGTCTACGCCGTGGTCCCAGCCCCCCTCGACCGCCCCTGGGGGGCTCGAGGTGACGGAACGAAGCGATTTTTTTTGTCCGCTGAGAAGTCCTCGAAACACACAGGAGAGGCGAATCGAACTCTCTCTCTCTCTGTTTTGTCGTCCCGTTGGCTGTCTCTAGGACAGGTGAAACGAGTGTTGGCCCTCTTGCGCCGCTATACGCAACTTTTCGCGCATTATATCCAACGTCGTGTAGTCCGGCAGTTTAAGGTAGTTGACGCATGTCATTACGGACGGCAAAAAGTCATCCGTTTTCATCGATGAATCGAACGTTTTACGTACTATCGTGAGAGGCGGTGTTAAGCTTTTGAAGCCTGCAAACAAACGCAAGACGAAAAAGGATCGTGAGCTCGAAAACGAGTAAACAATGCGGTAAGTCAGAATTTCTAGAACGAAAGCGTTGTAACACTTGACTTTCGGTTTGTCTCGGCAGTATTTCACGCGAGGAATTCCACGTGGAAGAATACTCACCACCAACGGGCAATCGCGGTGATCCCGTGACGAACTGTATAAATTGCCTCTGTTCCTCGCTGTCGTATCCCGCCATAACTTCGAACAGGAAACGTATCGCTCGGGAGTCGGGAGTGTAGCCGTGATCGGTTCGGCAGCACTCGAGGAGCGTCTTCACGTCCCATTGACCGCCGGCCTGCGCGTGTCCGCAAAATACTGCCTCCAATTCCTCCGGGAAAAACAGTCTCAACTGACCCGGCGGAAACACAGACTCGAAGCCCTCGCGGAAAGCCTCCATTTGACGAAAAACTCCCTCGTACAAGAACCAATGAATCACCAGCTGGAATGTATTCGAAGGGTCGTTAAAATCCGAGTCATCCGCGTTTATCGTAATATTCATCTACACGTATAAAAGAACGTGTCCTGATCGATTCATCAACGCCGAGCCGAAACCGCTCAAGCTTATTACATGGAATTTGATCAGTTGCTTTTGTGACGTGAGCACCCTATTAGAAGGGATTTTCCGAAATTCAACCCTCGAGGGAAGAAAAGGGGTGGCAAAGTTTGTAGGTAAAATAAAAAAAATCAGGTCAGAAGATTTACTTGAAACTTAGTATTAAGGTAGTCCTATCGCCAGGCTTCAATTCATAGGATTTTCATAATTTTTTTTTTGAGCTTCACTCATATTCATAATCGTCTCTGTAAAATTTCAGGGTCGTTTATCGGCCTGATTACAGAGAAAATTATTAATAATGCAATTTTATATAAATAACAATTTTAATATAAATATTAAAATTGCGTATTTTTGTGAAGGAATTCCGAGACGACATACAAAAACCCAATTTCCGGTCGCTACAAAAGTGTATATAATAGTGAGAATCCGTCAGATTCTTAAAAATAATCAGATTTACATACTTAACACTTGTAGTAATCCAGTGCTCTCAGAAAAAATTACGCTTATTGACCTAATTTTTATGTAATATCAAGTTTAATTTGAACTTCCGGTATTGGATTTATTACCACTTGCTACGATAAAGAGACGTGACAGCAAGGCAACAGCTGACTGTAGTCCTAACCTCATCTCACTCATTCGAATTTCCACACATATTTCATTTTTAACCGGAATATTTCGCCGACACAAATTTTCCACGCTTTTTACCAGTCGTGGGCCCGAATACAATGCTTTATATTTCCCGCACCTGACATTGCTTTGACAGATCGGCGTTGAAAAGCATGGAGGTTAAACTCGCCTGATTGAGTAAAAAGAGACGGAGATAGAACCAACATTGCCAAATATCAAACCTGGATATAGTGCGCGAATCGTTGGAATAATCATTTTTTCATTTTTCTAATTAAATGTGAACATTCATTAAACAGTTTACACGTGGAAAATTTAGTTATTACAATTTTTTTTTGGCATATGTTAAAAATATAAATTGTACAAGTCTCAAGTATGATCAGTGGTATGACTAGTGTGAAGCGATAGGACTACCTTAAAGCTCTTTAACACAATTAATAAAACGCGTATTTTAGCGTTTTTCGAAATTCAACCGCTAAACGAAAGAGACTGGCAAAGTTTGTACGGAAAATTAAAAAGATCGGGACAAATTTACTTGAAACTTTGTATTATTAAAAAAATTTAACAATTAATAAAATTTCAGCTTTTTTAAAAATGCAATCCTTAAGGGGAAAAGGGGGTAGCAAAGTTTGTATGGTAAATGAAATATCTGTTCAGATTTACTGGAAACTTAGTATTAATGCTCTTCAACACAATTCTACGTGTTCCTTGATGAAACACTTGAACAGCACGTTTCATTAAGGATCATTTACCACGAGTCTACGCGAGCCCGGAAAACAACTGCAGATTAAAAGTGTAATTATTCAATGGGTGAATCGACACAAATTTTGCGAACAGGCTTAGAACAAACGATCTAATTGTGCATCCATTCGATCGCTATGGTAGCATTTCTCTAAGGCCAGCAGGCATACTTAAGGCCTTATATACCTTTGAAAAAAATGTATCATTTTTTTAATTGACTTGAATGATGTATAAACATCCCAAGAATGACATGGTCCGAAGTAAAATGAATTTAAGGGGTTACCCCCACTTGCGATTTTGAAAAAATCGATTTTTTTTATTGCATTTTTTGAAGTGCAATTTGAAGTGCAGTTTTTTTTATGCCCGGAATAGATGACTCTATGTAAGTTTACAAAAAAAATATTTTCTTCGTGTAAACTGAAATTGAAACTTTAAACGCGTTTTTCTCAAAATGGCATTTCTGAAGTCGGTGACCAAGATTACTCGAACACTAATGAACCGATCTTCTTGAAATTTTGCAGACTTATTTAATACATAAAAATGTAGTATTTAATCTTTCAATTCTTTTTTTTGAAAAAAAAAATGGTTGTTTTATAGCCAAAAAACGGCCGTTTTTTTTTCGTTAAAATCGAACCATTAACTTTGACTGTCCGCCATTTTGTGAAAAATGAATATTTTTTAAAATCCTTCGATTAAAGACTAGTTTATACTTATATTTGACTAAATCCATCCGCATTTTTTTTCCAGATGATCCACTTCGCCGCAATGTTGGTCACCGCAAACCGTGTATATAAAAACATTATTTCATTGACGGCCATTTGCCACTAAACAATGTAATATTTTTCAATAAAAAAATTACTGAAAGTTCTTCAAGATGTGTTCTTTAAGATGGTATATTGATCGATTAAAAAAGTTTTGTAGTTTTCTTTAAAAAAATTCATGAAAAAGGCCTTTTTTGCGCTACAAGTGGAGGTAACGCCTTAAAACATTAAGCGTTTTTCTTGAAATCACGTTTTCAAAATCGGGCGAGCTCATAGGTCGTGCAATTGTCAACCGACTGACCTCAAAATTCAACTCTACCTTCTTAGACAGATTTTCGAGCCCAGTACACACGATTTTCACGATCGATCCACAATTACGGTTTTTATAAACAAATGAAGGCAGTTTTTCCAGTCGAAAATGCGACTTTTCTTCGAAATGGTGCCCAATCTTTGAAAATCAATATTTTGTCATAACCGTCTGTACTTCGCTAGCGAAACTTATGCAGATTACAAAAAAAAATCCTGTTTGTCTAGGTGCTCGCATGCGTCTCTGAGTCCGCCCGTGGAGAGCCCAAAAAGACGTCTTTCTCCCGGCCACTCAGCCGCCATTTTGTATTACTTCGAAAACGAAAAATTGATTCGAGTACCTACAGATATGTAAAATAAAACCTCCAAACGACATTACGATTGCTTCGTCAGTATTGAAAATAAAAATCCCCGTAACAATTTTTCATTTCCTACCATTCAAAGGTACATAAGCCCTCAATCGGGCGAGTCTTACGATTCCGTACGTTATCAACAATCACCTTTATGTACTGATCCAAATTGTGAATAGTCACAGGAATCTCGCTTCCTCCCTTCCTCAATTCGATGTTCGGATATCCCGGCAGTTCGAACACGAGACCAAGATCGCTAATCGAACATCCGTCTAGGTCGAGCGACTCGATCAACGGGGCTTTCTCGCTAGGTCTGTAAGTTTGATCGCGCTCGATCGCTTCCTTTCGCCTCACAATGTCCTGAAGTTTGCTCAGACTGTGATAAACGTCGGGATAAACGTGTGCGAGATCGGCCGCCGTGAGTGACTGTTCCTCGCCCAATAGCCAACGATAGAACGTTAAGCTGAACGGCAAATCCAGCTGATGGAGAAACAAGAACACGAATTAGGATCAAACTATTCGTCAGCACTGGCTCCGAGTTCCCGTCGAAGAAATATAAAAAATATCTAAAAAAAGAAAACGAACCATTCGAGAGTCGTATATGGCTTTCGCCATGAACTTCCCGAGGAACTTGAATTTCGTCTTGAGTTTAGCGAGATGCGAAACTTTGGTGTTCCAGGGTACCGGTGTCGTGAATAGGCCGTGGGGCGTGTTTACGTAGCCCGATTCCGTCGGAGTGTTGCTGCCGTGCCATAGCTCAAGATCGGCCCGTTGCAATTCTCGCGATACCAGAGCGTAAAACTCCAACGTAGGACCAAGCCCGGTACCAACCTGTCGCAAATTGACAGGACATCATTAATATTTTATCGTCATTTATATCCTCTATTGATCAAACGTCTTGATTATAGTCGGAAACAAAAAATGCCGAGCAAGCAATGTGCCAGACTCGGTTTGCACAATGATTGTACAGGGTTGTTACGCACATGGAAAACAGGAAAAAATCGGAACAACCCATGGTATTTCTTTCCTCCTGGAATAATCAGGGAATTTTGGAAATTGTCTGGAATTTTCATCAGAATTTACTTTTTGCTAGAATTACGAAAAATGAAACCGACTTGACAAAAAAAACTGAACAGTATAAAAATGAATATTTTTGTATAATTTTAATATTTTTGTTGTATATAATCTTCATTGTATACAAAAAAAGTTATGTCAGTGCCAAACATTGAAAATTTAAAAAACTGAAAACTAATATACCGCAAAGCACATTTGCATTTGATCTGCCGATACACAACCACATCATTATTATTATAAATAAGTGTTTATATTTATTTTTTATTTATTGTCGCCGGTATACAAATTTCTGTTTATAATAAAGAAAAGGTTCTGTATTTTCTTTTAAGGCGGCACATACATTTACAACGATCAAAAAATCGATTTGTTTTTTTCTTCTTTAAACGATAGAACTATATATCTAGAATATTTTCCCAAAGTTTCAAAGCGAAATTCGAAAAACTTCAAACGTTACAGCCTGTCAACGCTGTGCCTCACCGCTCGGATTCGGCGCGGGCGTGAACTTCATACGCGTTTTTCTCAAAACTGCATTATCGAAATTGGCGTGCAGGATTACTCAAAAACTATTAAGCCGATTGAGTTGAAACTTGGTAGAAATATTGATAATATTGGTACCTTCTACTTGACGAGAATTGTTTTTGAAAAATTGGAAAAAAAAACTACTTTTTTAATCCACATTTTGCAGAAATGTTGCGTGAAATGTTGATTTTTTGTTGTAAGTGCGTGCCATTTTCTTAAATTTGCATTATCTTCATTTTAATTACCGTCACATAGAAACTATACATGTTCTAACTGAAAAAATGTTTGAACTTTTTTGCAGATCAAAGTGTACGGGAAGCTGGACTGCACGCCGATTCGCAACTCCCGCGGCGACCTTGCTGTAACACTCTGCCACAGTTCCGCCATTTTGATGATGAATTCATTAAAAAATATTGTTTTGTATACTTGAATATAATATTAAAGTATACCTAAAGTTTGACAATTGTAAAATAATTATTTCTTAGTTTAAATAATCCCTCAATATTGCTAATTTTTTCCTGTCTAAATGTATATCAGCCTTAATGCATTTTTTTACTTTACAATGTTTGAATTATTTTCCGAATTTCAGTTTATAAAAATTATATTTCGATTTTTAACATTTCCATATATTTGATCTTAAAAAAAAATTGTTATCCAGTTCAACAAAATTTTTCAATAGAAGGATCGAGTTGAGAATTTCCTTTGTTTCTTCAAGTCGGTTAAAAATGTTATGTTTTTACTTCACAAAAATGATTCATTGCCATTTCTACGTATATAATTTTTCCCGTATAGTTTGTAACGTTTACAAATACTAGTATGGTTGAAACGAGACTTGACTTGTGGTCTTTAGCTTCAAAAAATATATATTTTATTAAAACAAAGTGTTCTTTATTCGACCCTAACCTGAGGCATTTGCAAAAAAATGGAATTTTTGCGAAACCTGTATGGAAAACCTGGAAAAGTCAGGAAACTTCTGAACCAATAATGCGTAACAATCCTGATTATAATATTTGTACGTTTTGTATGAAATATTTTGGAGAGTTTTATAGCGAATTGTTTGCCAAAACAAAAATATCCTACGATCTTAGTTGCGCCAAGTGAATGTTCGTAATCGATTACTCACCTCGTTGATATATTGCACTTCCAACAGAGCTTTGCTCGACGCCAAATCTTGAATAACTTGTTCCGCCTGCTTCAATATGTCCGTTCGCGATATAGTACGCTTTCTCCTTTCCAGACGTGGCGTAACCCGCTCTTGACTGTCCGAGCCGGACAATTCCGGTGCGGAGTCGAGGAGTCGTTGCAGGGCTCTGTCACGATCGAACGACGTCGCGTACAACAACAGTTGCCTCGTTTCGAACGGGAACAAGAATGGACTGTTGAGGGAGAACATTTTTTGTTACTTGCTATAATATTATACACATTTAAATAGGGTGCTTTAAATTGAATTAAAGGGGTAAAAGTTAGAAGGGGGAATAAAATTAAAGCGTACGTATTGTCACATTTTCTCCGACAGCAAGCTTAAGGGGCGAAGCTACATTCTATACTTTTGCGACGATTTTTAATGAAAATAGAAATAGACAAATATTCAGAATCCGTTTAAAAAAATCATTTTGGCTAAAAAAAATGCTGGCTTTCACTGAATTGGCTGTTTTTTCCTGTTGAGATTTGAAACTTCGCCCTACGCCCATTCGTTTCGTAATCGTATCCTTTTGAAAATGTCTTTTGATTCGTCGAGCTCCCATAATTTCTTTATTTTTGGGAAATTTCAAAGTCGGACCATAGATTTTTATGGATTGTTCCATACGTAACCTTTGCCTCTTTTTTGCCATTGTTTGAGTGCACTTTTCGGGAAAACTAATCGAGATATCGGGATGAATCAAGCGTCATTCTCCAAGTCTACCAAAATTTATTGCAAAACACCCTTATTAAATTTGTGTCACTTAAAGAGGCCGATGCTACGGTTTTTTGAAATTTCGGAATTTTGACCATTCCGAAAAAGTGGCCAAGGGTCGCGAAAAAATTCTACTTTTACTCTATTTTGGGAGCATATCCGATGGAAAATTTGCCTTCGATTACAAAAATCACGAATTTTTTTCCTCGAAAACTCAAAGTTATGTCTGCTCAACGCCAAAAACTTGTTTTCACACATTTTCGACGATTTTCAGTAGAAGTTAAGACTTTCGGGGAATGGTAAATTCAATGGTGATTATTCGAGATTAAATTCGGGCAACGTCGGCAGATCTCAATTCATTTTATCTTTCCGCGATATGCGGTTGAGAGGTAGACATTACAAGAGTCGAGCGTTTCACCGATTGATATTCAATTGTTTAGACATAGGTACGTCCAATCAGCTCTACTTCGAAGTTTCCGCAAGTTAAACTAAATCCTTTCGAAAAAAAAACAGACTAAAATCTGGGTAACTCAATTGCCTTATGAGGAATCGCGAATCGAGCTGGAATGTTGCCAATAAGTGCAGCGAATACGTCATCAAAAGATATCTACTACGGCGATATTCGTGATTTTTTCATAAGTTACTGTTGCTTCGATGTTTTTAGCTCGAAAAGAATGTCATGAAACTTAAGCTACTGTTGCTTCAATGTTTTTAGCTCGAAAACGATGTCGTGAAACTTAAGCTCCTGTTGCTTCGATGTTTTTAGCTCGACAACGATGTCGTGAACGTTATCGAAACTTCGAATTTGACCTTTTACAGGACGTATCACCGTGAAAAAAGCTGTATTTTTTCGACAAATCGAAAAGCGACATTCATCGGTGAAACTTTCTATCCTCCATAAGGAAGCATTAGTGTAAAATTTTCAAAAAATCGATTTTTTGCACTATCCGATAGTATAGACGGTTATAAACATGCTGTTAAATTTTTTCGGCGAAACTAGAATTATTTCGGCTGCTACAGCCTTTCTCAGAAAAAGGGATTCGACCAACTGCGTGAGACCTGGCACGGACGGACGCGTTTTTCTCGAAATTTCGTTTTTCAAAACGGTGCACACTCTCAAAGGAAGAGTTTTCAAGCTATCCGTCTCAAATTTTGCCACAACATTCTTCACGCAATTCTCTATCTTACTATGGAAACTTTTTTGTTGTTTTATATCTTCATATTTTTTTTAACGAAAAACTGTCACAAAAATACGCTAAATTCGATCCTTTTGTTTCCAAATCGCCGCCATTTTGTCAATTTTTATTTTAAAATAACCTCCATAGCAAGATAGCGGCTTTCATACTGATTACTAATGTTTTTACAAATTTCGTTTCGGATAATATTTACGGCCATAACCGTCTACACCGTGCGGACTCCTTCTTTCGAAGACATTTTCAACCGTTAGAAAAAAAGTGAAAAATAAAATAAACGTTTCAAAATGTATTTTCTGTTATTCACGAATTTTGATTTGACATAAAAAATCACACTGATTAGAGCATTTTAACCATCGAAAAAAAAATCGCGAGGATAGACTATTTTTCGACCCGTTACACTGTGATGATTCCTTAAGATCCGAAAGGAATCGGCCAAACATTAAGGTAGTCCTATCGCCAGGCTTCAATCCATAGAATTTTCATAATTATTTTTTGAGCTTTACTAAATAATCGTCTCTGTAAAATTTCAGGGGTCGTTTTGCGACCTGATTACAGAGAAAATTAATATTAAAATTGCGAATTTTTGTGAAGGAATTCCGAGACGACTTACAAAAACCCAATTTCCGGTCGCTACAAAAGTGTATATAATAGTGAGAATCCGTCAGATTCTTAAAAATAATCAGATTTACATACTTATCACTTGTAGTAATCCAGTGCTCTCAGAAAAAATTACGCTTATCGGCCTAATTTTTATGTAATATCAAGTTTAATCTGAACTTCCGGTATTGGATTTATTACCACTTGCTACGATAAAGAGACGTGACAGCAAGGCAACAGCTGACTGTAGTCCTAACCTCATCTCACTCATTCGAATTTCCACACATATTTCATTTTTAACCGACATATTTCGCCGACACAAATTTTCCACGCTTTTTACCAGTCGTGGCCCGAATACAATGCTTTGCATTTCCCACACCTGACATTGTTTTGACAGATCGACGTCGAAAAGCATGGAGGTTAAACTCGCCTGGTTGAGTAAAAAGAGACGGAGATTGAACCAACATTGCCAAATATCAAACCTAGAAATACTGCGCGAATCGTTGGAACTATTTTTTCATTTTTCTAATTGAATGTGAACATTAAACAGTTTACACATGGAAAATTTAGTTATTACAATTTTTTTTTGCATATGTTAAAAATATAAATTGTACAAGTCTCAAGTATGATCAGTGGTATGGCTAGTGTGAAGCGACAGGACTACCTCAATATTTGCGTACAACGGGAATATTGATCGTGACTCACCAAACGGTGGCAATCTGTTGAAGCCACGACGGAAGATTGCCGGTCATAATGACCAACGGATCTTGGAGCTGTCTGCTGGCCTTGGCGGCAATCTTGTTATTGATAAAGTCCCCGGCGCTGAGTAGGGCGCTGCTTTTAACGTGGGGAAATAGAACGCCCCAGTGTCGATTGAGAGCGTGCAAAAGGCGCAAGAGGCAGAGTCCATCGAGCGAGGCATCGGATATCGTGACGGATGGAAGATTCGGGGTGAGATATGGAGCGAGTGGGCAGCGTGGGGGTGGTACGGCGCCCTCGAGCCACAGACTATCTTCCTTTCTCTTCGAGCTTATCTTTGTACTTTTTCCTTTTCCTTTGCGACTGCCGCTGGCGGAACTAGAGCCGGGTTTCGGTGAGGTAGCGGTCTCTTCCTCGGGCACTGGCCGATAATATATCGTGTGCGTCTGTACCCAGACAGCGTCGTGACCCAGAGGTGGTTCGCTGTCGGCCTCGGCCTCCGAATGATCGAGTCCGGAGCAGCCGAATTGTCGAACCGCCTGATACACCGTCATATTGAACGGCAAAACTTCGTCGCCGATCAAAAATTGCAACTTGTGCTTGGCGGCTTGACTTATGACAACCGCCGCCAGGGTATCGTCGATGTCGTCCTCGCTGTTGTCATCGTCGCTCACCATCGACTCAGCGTCGCGTATCCTTCCGTATCCCCGTACCATGAGATAACGCTCGATTGCCTGAACAAGAGCGAGCGGATCGATCTTAACGGTGCCCCCTTTCCATTGTTTCAAATTATTGCATTCCGGATGACGTTGGAGATTGCACTTCAACTGGTGTGTATTGAAGAACTTGAGCGCGCTCGTGCCGCCTCTTCCTGCGCCAGAACCAGCTGGCAAATCGTGAACCTTCACGGGAAATTGTTCGAGCTGAGCTACGCAACTGTTCAATTTGGCAACGAGAGCACCGAAGGCACCCGGTATCGCGTCGACGTTGTGATTCGTAATGCCAACGCTCTGTATTGTCTCCTGTCGCAACGTCGTTTCCGCGAATAATTTCCAAAACATGCGCAAACGATCGTAACGATTGCCGGGCGCTTCGTTCGTCGTCAAATAATTCAGCAGGGCCTTTATCAAACCGCTGTAATTCATCTCGAACGGTGATATGTCACTCTCGAGTACGATATCGCGAAGTTCCGTGAGGGCCTCGAACATCTCGTCGAGCTCGTTCGACTGGAGCCTCTGTATCGCGGCGGTCAAACGCGTGAGTACCGTCAACGCTGGATGCGTGCAAGGCGCGTCGTCCTGATATCTCGCCAAAAATTGCGCCGCTTGCTCGCGCACCCAACACTTCGCCTTGTCGCGATTGCCACCCGTCAGGCTTGGATTGCTCGGTGGCTTCGCGAGACTCGTCGATGAACTCGAATCTCGTTTCTCACTCGTTGCGCTCGAAGACGACGATTTTCTGCCCCATCGGGCGGGATTCAGATTACCGAGGAAACGACTATTTTTTGGCGTGAAACCCGTGAACAAAGACTCGGGCTGTTGAGTCTGTTGCGGCGTTGTACTGCCCAAACGTGCGAAACGACCCTTCTTGTTTTGACGCTTCCGCTTGAGAACCTCGCCGATTCTTCTGCGCAAAAACATCCCGACAGTTAGTACATCTATCGATAGGCGATTTTTTTTTGTTAACGGCCTACCATCTACCGGGGATGGAAAAATTGCCTTCTTCAAAAATATTTGTATTCGTAATTTCTGTAATTTCGTTGAAATATTCGTAAAATTGAATCAGCTACAACCTCTAACAGTCGGCAGATGAGGAAAACAACTTCATCTGCCGGCGGTCATGTTCTTGTTGTTTTTCTGTATTTTTTTAAGAGGCCAGTCCACTTTGAAAATTTCAAAAAATCGAAAGCAAGCGCGACTTGAAGAAATCGACGATGGTGAGCAATCGAAGGGATTTTGTACGGTGCAGGAATTGCCGATTGAGTTCAGGTAAGAGTTTTTTATAGTATAAACTTCAAACGCGTTTTTCTCGAAACAACGTTTTCAAAATCTAGCTCCATCGTATCTCTAAAACTAATAAACCGATTCTCTTGAAATTTTAACCACATATTGTAAACATGATTCGCAACAAGATGACTCTCGATGGTTTTAAAATTTTGATTTTTCACTCTTTTTTTGCGAAAAACTGCGAAAAAAAACGCGTTTTTTAACCTTTTTCGTTTTTCGTCTGCCATTTTTTATTTTTTGATAAAACTTTATATCCGAGGGTCATTTTGTAGCTGGTGTCATACTGAATCTAATGGACTTTGATTTTTTTTGTTTCAGACAAGCCGTTGCCGAGTTGTGATGGAGCTACCTAGCCCACCGATTTTCGAGGCGTTCCGTTAAACTATAGTTTTTGTACTTAAAAATGAATAAAAATAAATTAATTTTTTTTTGTGTATTTCAAGACTTTATTTATCAAGCCCAACAACTTTTATATTCACATATATAAAATCCTAAAAAAAAACGGGAAAATAGCCTTTTTCGTGGCTCCAAAGTGGACTGGCCCCTTAAGCCTCTCGATATGTGTACCTTTGTGTTGAAAAAATGCGTTTCTCTTACACCAAACGTTGCCTAGAGAAAAAATCGGAATTTGGCCAATTTTTCGGGGCTCTTGGTAGATGTAGCCCTTTAAGGTGGTTCGGAAGAAAAACCCGGAGTCAAACTGGCAATTTTAACAATTTTTTTTGTTTCGAATGTTTAAAATCCATAGAATTTAATCTCATAAAAAAGTATTTTTAATTTGGTACCCATTAGAATGAAAATTTATGATGATTTTCATAAATACTTGAAATCGACCTTGGTTATTGAGCACTCGGCTGATCATTATCGACTTTACCAGTGAGTTCATGTTTTAAGCAGTTGGCAACGCTACAAAACCTCACTTTAGAATAATTCAATCACCTCTCAACGACGCGACGAATGTCAATACATGGCACAATTACGTGTAAGTGGTCGTTTCTTTTTTTTTACAGAAAATTGATCTGCTTTTGTTCACGCAGATAAATAATAAGGGATTGATTGGGCGGTTTTAAAAGTTTCATCTTCGGGTAAATATACGGAACGAAAGGAGAAAGAAATTTTAAAGTTTTCTCAATAAAAACGTTTACAGCCGTTCTTCATATGTATATTTGTATACGTAATAATCAATTTAAAAAAAAATAAGATCTGCAATCAACATATTTTTATTTATTTTTTATCCTTCGTTTTATCATTACTTTTATTCTATCCTTATTGTATTTAGCATGATCTGCAGCGTAGGCATTCGGCGACATTCATATCGCATTCTGCGTGAATTGCCGTCTGGAAATTTCCCCTAGCAATCACAGCTGACGCTCCGATCACCGTTTAGAGAGAGACAGATGCCGCATAGCAAAATTTAATAAACAATTGAGAAAAAAAATTACCCTGTTGATCAGCTACAATTTTTGCAGGTGAATTCCGTATTAATCAAACATTCGAATAAGAAGTTTTGTTTGTTGGGTCAAACGACTAAATTTTAAGTAAAGTTATCATTTTCGGTAAATTTTTCGGAGGTTACGTTTAAGTGGGCATATTTTACGCCAACTTGCAACGTTCATGTCTCGGAAATGGTACAGTGGAGTGGCTTAAATTTTTTTGTTTCAACGTGGTTAATTACATACTATCTCTTTCTCGCAAAACAATAGGAGATTAAACGTTAGTCGATTTTTGAATTGTTTCTTCCGAACCACCTTAACGTAGCTTTCAACTCCTTTTTTTTAAATTAGAATAAAAAAGAATTCGTTGCATTCCAACAATGCAAACTTCAATATCACCAAATCGCCACTTTTTGAGGTTACGGTTATCACCGTATTAAACACAATATTTGTGTTTAATACACACCCAAGCACAAATTTTTTAGTCTGGGTTCTAGATGTCAAATTTTGATTTCTTCCACGTAACGAATAAAAGAAAAAATAGTTTATCAGATAAAATTTGCTTTTGTTATTCAAACGTGCTGCTGTATGCTGCTTGTACTATCAACAAAAACTTCAAGACTTATCAACGTAAAAAAGACAAAAACAAACTTTATAAGTAACAAATGAAGATTTTGGTTATTATTCGCTCTGTAGAATCAAAATTTATTTATTCAAAAACAAACTCAAAGAGAACAAAAATTATTGACCAGTGTTATCAATCGCAACGGTTATGCTATGCATTCGTGAAATTTCAAAAGTTTCGGATGTCCCAAGACGAGATTACCGTCGAAGTAAATAATCAAGAGTTTCCATCGCGATGTACTTACGAGTGTACGTTTGACGGCGGACCGGAATCATCAACGGACGTACTGAGATCGCTTCTGCTGCGGGTCTCCATTGTCGCCGCGAAGCCCGGCTTAAGTTGACTCGTGGCTATCGTGCCGAAGAGTATATTGCCATTCGTCGTTGGCGAGGCGACCGGTGACGTCGCGCTGCTCGACGAGAGCGTCATGGTCGACGAGAGAGGCGTTGTGGATGGACCTGGTTGTGGACTTGGCAATGAAGTACCTGATCATCCAAAAACAAACGGTCGAAAACATTTTCGTTTATATTTCACGACTTTCAAAGACTTGCGAGAGGACACTTTTATCCCCTATCCCATAGAAGAAATCGCGCCATTGTCTCAACGGCGCAAATATTACGCGAGAGTGTGACTCACCGGAAGGGCACTTCGGTGGCGATACACCGAGAGGTATGTCGGGATCGGCAAGCTGTCTTATCTGATGTAAAACTCCCTCGCGATGAAAATGTACACCGAAGACTTGGGGCAAACGTTTCATCAGTATACTGCCCATTTGGAGAGCACCTATGACTATTCTGAGATCCTGGGACGCGAGCATTCCGGCGATGTGCGATGACACTACTTGGTTCTTCAGTACGTCCTGATTCGAGTGAAAGTGGTTAATGACGAACATATCGCGAACGAAGCCCAGATTTGAAGATCATTTGTAAGTGGAACAATATGTAGACCAGGCTTCAAATTGCCAGTTAGCTGTTTTTTTTTACGATCGCTTCACTCGAGCGTGTTAATATTGAAGGCCGGAGCCTGAATTATAAGGTGCAAAAGATCGTTTTTTTATTGCTTAAATCGATACATAAACTATCCAAGAATATATTTACAAAGTTAAAGAGGCCAATGGTAAATATTTTCGAAGATACAAGGCCAAAAGCAGAGAAGCCATTGATATTTGATATTGATGAAAACTTTGCAGCGCGCTTTCTCCAGTTTTCATTTTCACGATTTTTCCAAATTGGCGGGCTGATCGCAAAAAAACTAAAAGACATTTTAAATCAAACCAAAGTTTATTTTCTTCAGAATGAAAATCTCTTCTAAGTGAATTAAAAAAGTCGCTGAAAAAGCCTTTTTAAATAATTTTAATCGCATGTTGAAGTGTTTTTTTAACACATTTTTTTTTCAAACCCGAGGAAAGTTATAATTTCACGATTTTTAAAGCTTTTTCTTAATTCACCCAGAAGAAAAATATATGACGATTGAAAGTTTGATTGTTTTTTTTTGTTTCAGTCAAAAATTACGAGCTGCATCTTTCCCGCCAATTAGGGACTGCAGTGGCAAGACGCACATAGAATAGGCTGTTGAATCTGCAGTCATTTATTGTTTCGTGTTGAACATTTTTTTAATACATTTCAAATATACTTGAAAAGATACCTCAATGTTTACTGGGCTCACTTGGTTTTTTTCCCTTCTAAAAAAATTCCCGAAAAAACGCCTTTTTGGACCTTCTAATTCAGGCTCCCGCCTCAATTTCATTAGCACGAAAGTCTTGAGGAGGGAGATACCTTTCGGCGAGGAAACAATTTGCTGATATTCATGATTTTTTTCAAAAGGAAATATTTCTTCACCATTTCTGAGACTTAGGGTACGTTTTATTACTACTTTGGACTGTTACATGGAATTAAAAACAAAAATGTTATTAATTTTTTTAATGGCGTAGGTATGGCACTGTCTTCTAAGCTGCATTTTCAAAACTGGCGTGACGTATAGCTAAAAAACTAATCGACTGATTCTGATGAAATTTAGTTTCAATCTTTCTAACTTTATTGTTTTAACCTGACCCTTGATGTTTTTGAAAATTAAAATAAAAAGTATTTTTGTTTCAATACGGAGCCTTTTTTCGGAAAATTCAATCTTTTTGTTTCAAAGCGTGCCATTTAATCGATTTTCAACATTCCTCACTTTCTATTGGTTCATATTCCGCGTATGAGCGTTAATAAAAGAAAAATCTTCGTTGGTTTTTTTTTTCAAATTAATCCCGCCGACGCTACGCCGTCTGACGACATCCGCCGCAACCCGTTAAGAAGGCCGTGCCATGTTTCCGCCATTTTTAAAGATTGACAAAAAATACCATGTAACAGCCAAAAGTAGTAATAAACCATACCCTGAGTCTCAAAAATGGCAAAGAAATCTTTCCTTTAACCCGTCCTTGACCCACTTATATATGCCCACAGATTTGACACACTGGGTCAATTTGACCCAGATAGTTCTTCATCCACCTACCTTTAACAACCCTTCGGTTGGTTTTTATTTTAAAAAATCCGGGATACACTTTAAACATTTCTTAAAATGTCTGCACAATTATAATTTGGAAAATGTAAAATTGAATTGTACAAAATTATTGAAAACTTTCAATTTTGGGCAAGTGAGCATTTTATTTCAAATTCGTCCGGCTCAAAATGACCCAATGTATCAAAGGGTTGAAAACAAATCACGAAAATCAGCCATTTTTTCCTTGCCCAAAGGTATCTCCCCCCTTGAGGGCGAGTATGCCGCGCCAGAATTGTCTGGTCACACTTCTGGACTTCTCGTCTAGTTTACATTTGTCTAGTGAATGATTGCGAAATTTTCCAAAAACCATGGGCGCCAAGACCCCCATACATCCTTAGATATAAATACATACTTAAGGGGCTATACCAGTGCGACACTTTCAAAAAGTCGATTTTTTTTGCCTTTTTCGACAGTTTATACTTTCAAGAATATCATTATCATTTATAACATTTTATCTTGCAAAAATCGATAGTTAAATCTTCAAACGCGTTTTTCTCGAAATGAGATTTTTCAATTTTGGTGACATTATAACTCAAAGAGCAATTATCCTATTGACTTGAAATTTGAACTGAGTACTCTTGAATATATTTACTCTACAATGACGTAGGATATTTTTGATTGGATGAAAATTGACGATTTGGCATTGAAAAAAACGACCATTTTATAGGCAAGAAAACAGACGTTTTTTTTACAACTACGCCATTTTGTTAGATTTTGATATTTTTCGAAAATCCTACGTCATTGTACAGGAAATACCTTCCAGTTTAACGACATTTTTGCCTTTTTCGGTTTCAGCTACTCAATCGGCCGGAATCATGTCAGCAGTGGAGGAACGTTTTTTTTTGGCGCCTCCGAAGGCAGCGCATAAGTCGCTTGGATCTCAATATTTCTTCTATGAAAAAAAGATGTAATATAGGTCAAATATAGCCAAATATATTCTTAATTTTCCGAAACATTTAATTGTGTACTTTTCTTCCAAAAAATTCCCGAAAATCATCCAAATTTTCAGCGTCCACTCTGGTGTAGCCCCTTAAAAGCAAAGAAATATCGCAAGCTTCCGTACCTTCAAGAGATCCGTGGAGGCGTAATAAACCATACGCAAAAGAGCTCGAAGACATTTGCACTTGACCGCGGGTCCCGCGGAGCTACTGTAAACTTCGTACAGCACGGAGAATAAAGTTCGAATGAACGACACGAGCCAGGCGTTGGTCTCGATAACCGGTGGAACAACGTCCATACTGCGAATCAAATTATTTCGTATTTACAAACCGTGTTCATCGTGCAACATTCGAAGTACGTCTATGAGAGCAAACAATACGAAGGATCGATGGAGCTCACCTAGAAGAACACGTGGGGCTCTTGCCCTCGGCAGGATGAGCGTTCACTCTGCGGAAGATATTTCTCGCCATTCCAATGTCTTCGTTTATTTGCTTCATCACAGTCAGATCTATCGTGTAAGTTCGACCCAGCATTGAGAGACAAATCTCGTCTTCTCCATTTTGGAAGGCCATCTTGAGACAAACAAAGTGTATTCGTTAGCGTTAAAACCATCATCGTTTTCCCTGTGAGATCAATGAAAGAGGAATAAAAAGAGTCGTGGCAATCACCTCGATAATCCTCGAGTCAATGGTGCTAAATGGGTGGCAGCAGTGTCTCTCGTCTCGCCATTCCCAATGAACAGTCTCTTGCTGATTGCTCGTTCTCTCGAGCAGGCTATTTACACTGAATATACCATCGGTCGGCAGTGGTGGCATGAGTTCCTCGATCAAGCAAGTTATCTCGAACCATTCTTGGGGCGAACGCGGCACCAATTCTACGTCCTCGGTCTTGACTTCGAGTGAACCGGTGAGTAGATAACTCAGCGTGAAAGCTATATTCTGCTGTAGCAGCAGTTGCGCCAAATCGGGACATCGATTTGATATCACAGAAAGCATTCGTAATACGGTTATGAAGTTGCCGATGCTGTTTACCGGCGGGGTGATCATCAGCTGTACGAGAGAAAAAAAATACGATTGAAAGATTCCACTGTGCGTAAAATAGGGTATTTGACTACATTGGAAATATGGTTAATTCTCTCATCATCCTAAAAGAATATAGTGTTTAAGGGGCTATACCAGTTTGATACGTTAAAAAAAATAGTTTTTTTTTTTGCCTTTTTCGACAGTTTATACTTTCAAGAATATCATAATCATTTATATCATTTTATCTTGCAAAAATCGATAGTTAAATCTTTAAACGCGTTTTTCTCGAAATGAGATTTTTCAAATTTGCTGACATTGCAACTCAAAGAGCAATTATCCGATTGACTTGAAATTTGAACTGAGTACTCTTGAATATATTTACTCTACAATGACGTAGGATATTTTCGATTGGATGAAAATTGACGATTTGGCGTTGAAAAAACGACCATTTTATAGGCAAGAAAACAGACTTCTTTTTCATAACTACGCCATTTTGTTAGAATTTGATATTTTTCGAAAATCCTACGTCATTGTACAGGAAATACCTTCCGGTTTAACATTTTTTTCCTTTTTCGGTTTCAGCTACTCAATCGGCCGGAATCATGTCAGTGGAGGAACTTTTTTTTGCTCCTCCGAAGGCAGCGCATAAGTCGCTTGGATCTCAATGTTTTTCTATTAAAAAATTATGTAATATAGGTCAAATATAGCCAAATATATTCTTAATTTTCCGAAACATTTAACTGAGTACTTTTCTTCCAACAAATTCTCGAATATCACCAAAATTTTCAGCGTTCACACTGGTATAGCCCCTTAAAACGCTTTTTCAATAATTTTATCGAAAAATATGCATTATTTTCGTTTATTTCAATTTTTCGCTTGGTCACGCGAACGAGAAAACTCCAAGCTTGGTTAGATCTCTAGTGACGTCACATGCCAGTAAACTGTCATTACGAGTCATGTGACGAGTAATGAGCGATTTTCTAGTTTATTTCAGTGCATCTCCGTGCTTTTTCCATTCATTCATAGTTATTTACAGTGATAGTTACCGTATTATCAACTTATAAGGGGGAATATAGCTTTGTAAATTTTTTTGCAATTTTTCCTGCATCTTCCAGAAAAGAAGAGCAAGAGAATGTTGAATTAGGACAATTGTATGGTCCAGGCATCGCCGATTAAGGGTAAACACGAAATTTTCATTATATTGAGTGATATTCCGTCGGGGGAGGCTGACATTTCTCATTAATTCCATAAGTTATGAGGCGTCGAGATATTACATGTTTCTGGAAACTTCAAAACCCCATAACGTATGGAATTAATGGGAAATGTCAGCCTCCCCCGACGGAATACCACCTACTATAATGGAATAAACATGGCGGAAAAAAAAATTTCTCGTCGTTTTTTCGAAAGTCCTCATGCTGCATAATTACCAAAAATATTTCGAGCACAGTATAAAATAATTAACCACTCAAGATGATTTCCGTACAATGGAAATCAAATACCCTATTGAATTAGGCATTGCCATACGAGGGCCCGGGGGGAGGCTCACCAGCTGTTGCAAATTTTGCAAGAGTTCCGCGGTTATGATTTTGTGTAGCATAACGGGATCGTGCTGAAAGCTGTCGACCAAACGACTGAAAGCCTGGCAAACGCACTCGACGCTCTTCTTGTCTTGATTCGTGAGGCGGCTCGTCAGGAGCACGAGGCTGTCCGCAACCAGATGAAAATCGTCGGGATTCAAGTTTTGACAGCAATTCGCGGTGATCGTCAGAGCGGCACGCTGTGCCGTTATGTTGAAGAAGTCGACGAACTTCAGACAAGCCGAGACTCCTCCCTGTTTAGAATGAACAAATAGAGGGGGAAAAAAAAGAATATGAGAGAAATTGAGCGCGAGCGAAGTTTGCTCGATGAGAACGTTTCACGTACCGCTTGGAGAATGGATTTGCTGTGCCTGCGCGACAGCATAGCCAGCGCCGTGAGACACTGTTCGGCCACGTCCATGCACTCGATGGACTCGAGTTTTTGAAGAAACACCGGCACCGCGTCCACCACGACGGTCGACGATCTCGGCAGAGCCTCCATCATGTACGTGAGAGCTCGACACGCGTGGGTCATTATCACGAAATTGTGCTCGATACCGAGAAGATTGATGAGCGCGGCGACAACCTGCTTCACCGGGAAACCCGTGAGCGTATCCTCGTTTCCCATCACGAGTATCTCACCCATTCCGATAACCGCTTGCAGTTGCTCGCCCTCGTCGTCAACAGCTTGCAGACCAGCCAACAGTTGTTGCGCCTTTGCCGCTGCTCGAAAAACGCGCAAATTTCAAGACGGAGGTTCGTTAACATTGTTTCAAGGCAAACGTAAAAACGATTGATTTTTTTGTTAAGACGGGCTACATCTACCTTGTGGGGTCGAAAAATTGCATTTTCCGAAAATATTCTTATTCGATGGTATCACCTTTTAGCTATATTCCCTGAAAGTTTTATTGAAATATTCAATAAAATAGGGCGAGCGGTAGCAGCACCGTACTTTAAGGCGGGAAATACATTTACAACGATAACAAAAATCGATTTCTTTTTTTTCTCCTTTAAGGAGAGATATACACCTAGATGGTCGAAAAAATCGTCGAGAAGCTATGAACATTCCGTCGACCGTAGAAGACCTACACTATGGGCCTGATATCGATGATTCCATGTAAGTTGACAAATTTCATGATTTATTCATTCCCAAATTTTCAAACGCGTTTTTCTCAAAACCACGTTTTTCAAATCGGTACCCAAAATTTCTCGAAAACCAATGAACCGATTGCCTTGAGGTTTTTTGTGGTTATTTTATACACCATTATTTAGTACTGGTCATAGGATTTATTTTCCCGTTACTTAGTTTTTGTTTTATAGGCAAAATAATAACTAATTTTTGGCCCAAAAATCACTATTTATGTTCAAACGTCCGCCATTTTGTCATAAATCGATATTTTCAAAATCGGCTATGACAAGTACTAAATTATAGTATCTAATTTAATAATCTTTTTGGTTTTTTTTTCAGATGATTTTTGAAGAAACGCCAGTGGGTACCGTATACGCAGATTTTTTTACGACGCTCCAAGGATCATACAATATCCTTGTATATTTTTGATATTTCTAAATAAAGAAAATTAAACATATTTTTGAATGTATATACTTTTAGATAATTAAAACCCCAATCCGAAATTTCAAATTGTTTTCCTTGAAAAAATTCACAAATATGACCTTTTTCCGGCTCCTAGGTGTATATCTCCCCATAACGAATGCATTTTGATTTTTTTTGTTTCAGATGATTCTGTTGCGAGTTACTGATGTACACCGCAAAACAACCTTTTTCGAGGAGCCTCCGAAGACTCACTGTCACTCGCTAAATTTTCAATATTTTGCAATGAAAATTTAGGAAAGTATTGTTCAAATGTTGCACTATTATATGGAAATTGACTGAATAAACTAACACTATCTGTATCGCCAAAAAAAAAATCTTTAAAACATGACTTTTTTGACCGAATTAACCTCACCCCGCTCTTAATAATTTCAGTAATCCTGCATGCCAATTTCGAAAAAAAAGCGCTTGAAGTTTACGCTAACTCCGAATCCAAACGGCGAGGCACAGCGTTGACGGGCTGTGACGTTTGAAGTTTTGCGAATTTCGCTTTGAAACTTTGGGAAAATATTTTACACATATAGAACTATCGTTTGGCGAAAAAAAAGAAACAGATTTTTTTATCGTTGTAAACATATATCCCGTCTTACGCTAGTGTTCACCGCCAAACGTCACGAAACAATTTTTCATCATTTGCCGGTGACCATATTTTTATTGTTTTTTTTTTCGTGATTTTTTAAAAGCCTATCAATACACCTTTGTGTTTATAAAAATGCGTTTCTTTTTCACCAACCGTCACCCGGAAGAAAAATTTCGGAATTTGGCCATTTTTTTCGAGCCTTTAGGTAGACGTAGCCCCTTAAGGGGTTACCCCCACTTGCGATTTTGAAAAAATCGATTTTTTTTTATTGCATTTTTTGAAATATAAGTATCCGGGCCCATACTTCTGTATGGGCCCGGAATAGATGACTATGTAAGTTTACAAAAAAAAATATTTTCTTCGTGTAAACTGAAATTGAAACTTTAAACGCGTTTTTCTCAAAATGGCATTTCTGAAGTCGGTGACCAAGATTACTCGAACACTAATGAACCGATCGTCTTGAAATTTTGCAGGCTTATTTAATACATAAAAACGTAGTCTTTAATCATTCGATTTTTTTTTCGAAAAAGAATGGCCGTTTTATAGCCAAAAAACGGCCGTTTTATAGCCAAAAAACGGCCGTTTTATAGCCAAAAAACGGCCGTTTTTTTTTCGTTAAAATCGAACCATTAACTTTGACTGTCCGCCATTTTGTGAAAAATGAATATTTTTTAAAATCCTTCAATTAAAGACTAGTTTATACTTATATTTGACTAAATCCATCCGCATTTTTTTTCAGATGATCCACTTCGCCGCAATGTTGGTCACCGCAAACCGTGTATATAAAAACATTATTTCATTGACGGCCATTTGCCACTAAACAATGTAATATTTTTCAATAAAAAAATTACTGAAAGTTCTTTAAGATGTGTTCTTTAAGATGGTATATTGATCGATTAAAAAAGTTTTGTAGTTTTCTTTTAAAAAATTCATGCAAAAGGCCTTTTTTGCGCTACAAGTGGGGGAACGCCTTAAGGAGCTATCGGGGGTTCGATATAATGGACGTTAGGGATGAGTTTGAATGCTCGTCTTACCGGAGCTCGCACCCATACTTCGGTTAAGGAGATGCTGCATTCTTGGAGCGAGAGCCCCGAACACGTGGGGTGGCAGACCTCGAGCCTCGAGGAGAGCCTGTAGTCGTCCGACTTCGCCATCATCGCTTTCGCTGTCCCCGGTGGTTGCGGACATTCCAGAAGGTCCACCACTAGCTGCATCACGCGCAAAGACAATCACGATTTCCATTAGATCGCTCATAATGCTCCGCCAATGAGAATTGTCATTTTTTTTTTTTAAATGCGGGGACTTTGATAGATCAAAAATATAAAAAACGTTAACCGTCGGTAGCGGTTGATCGGTATGGCGGTTCAGCGAAGTACCCTGGTTTTTTTTTATTTCTCTTACCCGCAGCGGACGTTGCAGTTGTGCTCGATTCCTCTTCCCCGGTCGCCGAAGTCAACTGACTACCCGGAGCCGAGGACGATACGGAGTTTGGTGTTGCGGTACTATTCGTAACGGAATCACTTCCGGACATCACAACCCCACCACCACCAGCACCACTTTCCCCGGTCGATTTTCGTGCCCGCGAAGATGAACGATGTTTGCTATCAATGAAACAAAATTATTTGTTCAGTATTAGGCTTGGATTACATACGGTATGAATACTGCGTACGGTGTGCGACTAGTGAACTTTTTTCTCCACGAAGAAGATCCTGTCACTTGAATGACGTTGAAGCTTGCATCGTTGGAGCTCAACGAAAATTAATTCTTTTTAAGGTTGTTGCTAAATCATTTTTGAATGGTCGTGGAAGATACGAAGTTCCTATGCATTGTGTGACGTCACCAGTGCCAACTTATTGTAGCAAATTATGAATTACGTGTACGACTGTCGCGAAAATTTTCCAATGATAGATAATCGTAATTATTATTTACATATATGGTTATTTGAAGGAGTTGGGATTATCGGAAAATTAAATGTTGATCTTTAAAAATCCTATTAACATAGACACGGGCTACGACAACTTCGCACGGTTCTGTCGTAATTCGAGGCTGTTAGGTTGACTGCAGTGACTGTCACAGGTCGCAGCTGTGTTACGCGCGTTTCGTGCCGGTCGGCGTTTTCAGAGGTTATGTCAAAGCAAAAGGAGGCAACAAATGATTTAAAAAAAATATCTGTGCGCCGCAAAGTTTCCGATGGAAAAGACGATTTGTCGGTGCTCGTGCCCACAAGCATCGTACTATGCTCACCGAAGCTAGAAAAAAGGGAATACATCATAATAAATAAATGAATAAGTTCCCTTTGGTCGCATTGGGCTTTAAGGGGCTATACCAGTGTGACACTTTCAAAAAATCAGGCGGGCATTATTCGGGGAAGAGGAGGGTCCATTGTATGGGCCAGGTATAGCTGATTAGCAGTTTTTCTGGTAAATATCATTTTATCTTGCAAAAATCGATAGTTAAATCTTTAAACGCGTTTTTCTCGAAATGCGATTTTTCAAATTTGCTGACATTGCAACTCAAAGAGCAATTATCCGAATGACTTGAAATTTGAACTGAGTACTCTTGAATATATTCACTGTACAATGACGTAGGATATTTTTGATTGGATGAAAATTGACGATTGGGCATTGAAAAAAACGACCATTTTATAGGCAAGAAAACAGACTTTTGTTCATAACTACGCCATTTTGTTAGATTTTGATATTTTTCGAAAATCCTACGTCATTGTACAGGAAATACCTTCCAGTTTAACGACATTTTTTTCTTTTTCGGTTTTAGCTACCCAATCGGCCAGAATCATGTCAGCAGTGGAAGAACTTTTCTTTTTGGCGCCTCAGAAGGCAGCACATAAGTCGCTTGGATCTCAATATTTTTCTATGAACAAATTATGTAATATAGGTCAAATATAGCCAAATATTTTATTAATTTTCCGAAACATTTAATCGAGTACTTGTCTTCCAAAAAAATCGCGAAAATCACCCAAATTAAGCGTTTACACTGGTATAGCCCCTTAACGTATTTGAAATTGGCGCGATAGGTTTTCAATTGCTTTTGCTATTCCCAAAGTTCCGACGTTGCCACATTTTAATACATACTCCTCAACAAGCCTCACTTTTTCGTAAACTGGTCGTATATTTTTCATACATTTTCATTAAAGGCAGGGCAGGGGTTTGCACTTTTGAAAAATCGATTTTTTTTGTCTTTTCTTATAGTTAAACATTTCAAGAATATAATCCCAAAATTTCAAGTCAATCAGAGCAAAACTCTCGAAGTTATTGACTATTTAGTCCCGCTCCTCTAACACTGTAGATCCGACTTCTCTAAACTTCAAACGCGTTTTTCTCGAAACCACTTTTTGAAAGTGCGTGTTCACTGCCATTTGAAAACTACATGACCGATTTATTTCAAACTCGGTACACACTTTCTACATATAAAATACCGCCCCCCAACGGTTAGTTTGATATTTTTTTTACATTGAGGGGGTTTTCCACCCCCGAAATGGCGGAATTTTTCGTGAAAAATAGCACTTTTCACTTTACATGACCACCAAAAATTTTGAAATGAAAAAAAAAAAAAAATTATCAGAGACCGTTGGGGGGAGGATTTGATGATACTTTGACTAAATTTTAATGGTACTCGATTTCAGATAATTTCTAGCTGAGATACAGTGAACACCGCAAATCGTGTTTTTCCAAAGGCGTTCTTGGAAAAGCTTTGTCACCGGCTTGTTTGTGGATATTTACGCGTACAAATTTCACGGTATGTTCTTGAAATGACACTTAACAATGTACAAAAGGTGTCAATAAATTTACTCTTTCCATATAGCTGAAAAAAATTCGCAAAAAAGTGTTTTTTTTCACGCTGAAACCCCTACCCTCCCGTTAATTAGGTCAGTAACCTGTCTATTTTTTCGGTAAAATTGTTCTGTACACTATCCTGCACACAATATTCGCTTTTTGGGTCGCTTTCTTCATAAATGCGGAAGGTATACGCGAGAAACTGAAACGGTAACGACGTTGCCCCGTACAACCAATGCGATCGAGTGGAGATTAACGTAAACTTAAACATTTAATATTTAATAAACGAGCGCGTAAATCTCCGTTCTCCTTTTGCCAGTATATTCATAAAATATACCATAACAATCAGAAACATTTTCATTAATATCTATTTACCCCAATATTTTTAAGCAACAACCTCAATTACTCAAATCTTTTACCGCCGATGTAGGCTGTAAAAATCGTTTATACGTATCCTTATTAGGATATCACGACCGCCACTTACAACAATAAAGTTTGGATAATGGTAAAAATAAAGAAATAAAAAACGAAGGCAAAAAATACCGTTGCATCTGAACGATGCAAACTTCAACGTCATGTCACTTGATTGTTTTCGTAATATTCCTACTACTCAACCTACTCTGCACGTGGGCATCTACGTTCGATCGTGGCTTATTAAATGACTCGTTGGAATCGAAAAAAAAATCCGACAAAAATTCCCAATTTGTTGAGAATTTTGAGATTTGAGAATTCAAGTTTAAATATTCCGATTATTTTTTATCTCGCTCACATTGAATCCACGCAAACAACTACACGAAAATCGAAATTTCGTTTCATACGAGTTTGACTATCCACGCGAATTTTCCTGCCTCTTCCACACCAATGACATTACCGTTTCTCTTGATTTTCCTTCAAAAAGTAAGATCTTTCAAAAATTGCATTATTAATCCATGCCCAAGAAGGCAAATTGCAATTTCTGATGGGACACATGAAGATGTTGAAATCTTTTTTAAAATTCCACCGCGTTGCAAGCGAAGGAAAGCCCACGAGTCAATAAGGAACACTGAATTACTGGGAGAGCGACAAAATGATCGATGCAAAGTATAAGCCCCTCCCCTCCCCCCGGATCGTTTTAGTACCTGGGTTCGGGCGCAGCGAAGACCCTACATATTTAGGGGCTGCTAGGTACCGAAAATGTATTGTAAGGAGTCACCGTTTTACCCCGGGGTAACATTAAAAACCTACTTGGCCATTGTTGGCTCCATCTCCCACGAACAATTGCACCAACACACAAATGCCTGGCCATTGTCATTCCGAATAAACATACGAACGATTTATATGAATCACCGGATTCGCATCCGACACTGTGGGTCATTTTCACAGAATCAGGGTGCGCAAAGTCAACCCGTCATTATTCTCAAAGGCTCTTTCAAGTCGAATGAAATTTGTACCCGTAAAGTTTTCAACTCTGGCGTGAAAAGAAACCTTCCGACCAGAATATTAGAAAATCAGCACATTTTAATAATCCCTTTATTCTTAGGGGGAAGGTACCTTTAAGCGAGGAAAAAAATTTGCTGACCTTCAAGATTTTTTTTCAGAAGGAAAGATTTTTTTTACTATTTTCGAAATTTAGGGTATGTTTTATTACTATTTTTGGCTGTTACATTAATAAATTAAAAAAAAAACGTTTTTAAAAATTAATCTTTTAAAAGTTTCTTATATCTAAGATATCTTTAAAAAATATCTTTTAAAATAATCTTTTAGAAAGATAAGTAAAATATCTTTTTGAAATGATCTTTTTAAAAGATTCTAATCAAATTTGGTATAAATCTGTACAACCTTATTGTCTAAATATGACGCTAATGTTAACTATTTAAGGGGAGATATACACCTAGATGGTCGAAGTCGAGGATTTAGAAGCTATGAACATTCTGTCGACCGTAGAAGACCTACACTATGAGCCTGGTATCGATGATTCCATGTAAGTTGACAAATTTCATGATTTATTCATTCCCAAATTTTCCAACGCGTTTTTCTCAAAACGTCGTTTCAATATAATCGGTGCCCAAAATTTCTCGAAAACCAATGAACCGATTGCCTTGAGGTTTTTTGTGGTTATTCTATACACCATTATCTAGTACTTGTCATAGGATTTTTTTTCCGTTACTTAGTTTTTGTTTTGTAGGCAAAATAATAACTAATTTTTGGCCCAAAAATCACTATTTATGTTCAAACGTCCGCCATTTTGTCATAAATCGATGTTTTCAAAATCGGCTATGACAAGTACTAGATTATAGTATCTAATTTAATAATTTTTTTGGTTTTTTTTTAGATGATTTTTGAAGAAACGCCACTGGGTACCGTATACACAGATGTTTTTTACGATTCTGTAAGGATCATACAATATCCTTGTATATTTTTGATATTTTTAAATAAAAAGAATTAAACATATTTTTGAATGTATATACTTTTAGATAATTAAAACCCCAATCCGAAATTTCAAATAGTTTTCCTTGAAAAAATTCCCAAAAATAACCCTTTTTCCGCCTCCTAGGTGTATATCTCCCTTAATCGGTTTTCAAGATTTCTCACTTTTTCTTGGTTCACATTCTGCGTAAGAGTGTTAATGAAAGAAAAATCTTCGTTGGTTTTTTTTTTCAGATCAATCCCGCCGTCGCTACGTGTCACGCCGTCTGACTATATCCGCCGCAACCCGTTTAGAAGACTGCGCCATACCTCCGGCGTGTTTGAAGATTAGTAAAAAAAAATTATAATACCATGTAATAGCCAAAAGTAGTAATAAAACATACCCTAAGTCTCACAAATGGTGAAAATATCATTTTAAAAGAAAATCATGAAAATCAGCAATTTTTTCTCGTCTAAAGGTAACTTCCCCGTTAATACAAATTTTCAGAGCCGAATATAACCATGAAGAAACAATGTGCTAGTCTGAACATTCGGTGGTTTCTTCATGCTCCCAAAACTGTCTTCATGACTCTATCAATGGAAAAACGCATAAGGCATTCAAGTTTGCATCGTTGAAATGCAACGAAATTTTTTTCGTTTTTTTTTCTTCGTATTTCTAATTATTTTTAACTCATTTAGGCTACAAATATCCCTAAAATATTTTTGAGGATCCTCAAAATATCCTAAAAATATATTAAATTATTTTTATACAATTATAAAATTTAAAATATATCCTAAAAATAGTTTAGGGATCCATAACCTAAAACTGCAAACGAAGAGTTCAGATAGTAATAAAAATGAAGGAACGTAAAAATAAAGAATTTTCGTTAGGTCCCAACGATGCAAACTTCAACACCACAGAGGCATTCTTGTCATTACTAACGATGTTTTTATACTTTTCGATCTTGATGTTATGCTTCATGAGCTAGAATTTGCAAAGGCTGTAAGGAATTGTATTTCGTTTTACGTGGAAGTAAATGTAAACAAAAAAAAAGAACACAGGGCACACGGATGATGACATGTACAAACTAAAACGTTGAGTCATCCAACTTAGGGCGTCATACTTAAGGTGTGCAATGAAAGGTACCGTTTATGCTGCAATATTGTATACAGCTTGGAAAAAAAGTGTTACGTTGCAATGCTGCAATCTCAAAATGGCAGCCGCCTTCGGTTTCTTATGTTTTACATGCATACACGTATATACATATGGGACATTTCACGTCGGATTCATATTCCGAAATCCTGATTGTTTTTTATTATCATGTTTTTTTCACTATTGTATGCAAGTAATTATGTTTTTTTCACTTTTGTATGCCAGAAAAAAAATCGACACCTGTTTTTCCGTTTTTTATTGACTCAACTACTAAGCTTCGACTAGTTAAGTTTCAAAATTCTCTTCGGACTCCATAGCTCCAAACCACAATCACTCGCTTCCTACGCAAATAATTATGTCTGCCGTTTTTTGTTCCCGGGCACGAAGGGAAAAAGAATTCCATATTTCTAAATTTGTTCTATTTATTCTTTTACGTTACTTTTTTGAATAGTGTTATGCAAAAATGTCATTTTTGATTTATGAATTTCATTTTCTTTATTCTATGTAAGCGTACGAAAAATGTTAAGGTAGTCCTATCATCATACTTTGTTGAGCTTCACTAAATATATTAATAATCGTCTCTGTAAAATTTCAGGGTCATTTATCGACCTAATTACTGAGAAAAGAAATATTAAAATTGCCTATTTTTGTGAAGGAATTCCGAGACGACATACAAAAACTCAATTTCCGGTCGCTACAAAAGTGTCTATAATAGTGCGAATCCGTCAGATTCTTAAAAATAATCAGATTTACATACTTGACACTTGTAGCAATCCAGTGCTCTCAGAAAAATTACGCTTATTGACCGTATTTTTATGTAATATCAAGTTTAATTTGAACTTCCGGTATTGGATTTATTACCACTTGCTACGATAAAGTGACGTGACAGCAAGACAACAGCTGACTGTAGTTCTAACCTCATCTCACTCATTCGAATTTCCACACATATTTCATTTTTAACCGACATATTTCGCCGACACAAATTTTCCACGCTTTTTACCAGTCGTGGCCCGAATACAATGCTTTATATTTCCCGCACCTGACATTGTTTTGACAGATCGACGTTGAATAGCATGGAGGTTAAACTCGCCTGGTTGAGTAAAAAGAGACGGAGATAAAACCAATATTGCCAAATATCAAACCTGGAAATACTACGCGTTGTTGGAAAAACTATTTTCTCATTTTTCTAATTAAATGTGAACATCAATTAAACAGTTTGGGCATAGAAAATTCAGTTATTACAATTTTTTTCATATGCGAAAAATATAAATAGTACAAGTCTCAAGTATGATCAGTGGTATGACTAGTTGTGAAGCGATAGAACTATTTTGAACCAAGCCCACAGTGGGCCGATAAAGATGAAACTTTTTTTTCACTTCATAAGGCATGTGAAGCATTTTTAGCACTTAAGAATTCGAATCATTTTCAAATTTGATGAATTAAGATGCAGCTGTTCAAAATTTGGAAATGATTAGAATTCGTAAGTGCTATGAATGCTTTAAATGCCTTATAAATTGGAGAAAAAATTGTTTTATCTTTTTCGGGCCAGGCAACCATCAAGTTAAGGGGCCAGTCCACTTTGAAAATTTCAAAAAATCGAAAGCAAGCAAGACTTGAAGAAATCGACGATGACGAGCAATCAGAAGGGGTTTTGTACGGTGCAGGAATTGCCGATTGAGTTTAGGTAAGAGTTTTTCATAGTATAAACTTAAAACGCGTTTTTCTCGAAGCAACATTTTCAAAATCTAGCTCCATCGTATCTCTAAAACTAATAAACCGATTCTCTTAAAATTTGAACCACATATTGTAAACATGATTCACAACAAGATGACCCTCGATGGTTTTAAAATTTTGATTTTTACTCTTTTTTGCGAAAAACTGCGAAAAACGCGTTTTTTTTTACTTTTTTCGTTTTTCATCTGCCATTTTTTATTTTTTGATAAAACTTGATATCCGAGGGTCATTTTGTAGCTGGTGTCATACTGAATCTAATGGACTTTGATTTTTTTGTTTCAAACAAGCTGTTACCGAGTTGTGATGGAGCTACCTAGCTCACCTATTTTTGAGGCGTTACGTTAAACTATAGTTTTTGTACTTAAAAATGAATAGAAATGAATTTTTTTTTTGAAAATGTATTTCAAGACTTTATTTATCAAGCCCAACAACTGTTATATTCACATCTTTTATAAAATGCCCAAAAAATGGCGAAAATGGCGAAAATAGCCTTTTTTCGTGGCTCCAAAGTGGACTGGCCCCTTGAGTAAATAATCAAAAAAAGCTGTATGGATCGATATAATTTACACGCTTTATTTTTGTTTATTTGCAGCATGCCGGTAACGGAATTCATTCTAGTTGGCATATGTTCACAATATTCGCTAGCGGGCGATTATTAATCGTGTACGACCTCACGACTCTCTTCCCAATTGTCCTTGCAAAGGATAGGTTTTCGTTTATTTGGCCCAAAACACGGGATCGTCTCGACATACCTCAAGCTTGTGCAAGTGCCCGTCGTAGATTCTTTCTTGTGATGTTTGCCGAGTGCTTTCGCGCCGGCCGGCGAACCCCCGGTGATATCTTTGCTCGGTTCGGTGGCGAGTTTGACCCGCGATCTCAGTAGGTGCTTGTGCGTCGGATGATGATGCGTAGTCTGGTTGGCAGCAGCGGAGGCAGACACAGAGGGGTTGACAGTGGACGTAGCCGGTGTAACGCCACTGGTGCCTGCCCCGTCATGGGCCAACGCCCCGCCGCCGCTCTCCACAGAGTTACTAGCTGCGTTACCCACTCTGATGCTGGACTTCACACCCGAAGCTTGACCACCCGTACCACCGTTCGTATAATTGTTGACGCCGCCGCTCCCTTGAGATTTCGAACCTTCAATTACGAGTACGATAAAATTTAATTGATTACACATTGCGTAACGCTTGTTTACGTTATTATCAATAAATAAGATGCAAAGAATTTGCGTTTGCCACGTTGTTCAACGGAAAACACGAGCGCGAGTTTGTTTGGGTTCGTTTAATCGGAAACGCGGGGCAGTCTCTGACGCAAGGGAGAAAAGCCTCAAGGTATTCCTTTCGCGGAGGGCCGTATTTTGTGGGGGCATAAGGAGCGCCCTCGGGTCATCGGTAAATGATGGTGGCGTTTAATAAAAACAAGTCACAATTAATCAATATACTCAACGAAAAACAGGAATAAAAAATTTCGCGCAAATTTTGGAGATTTAGACACTTTTACATTTTCCCGGAAAATGTCGCGACTAGGAAAATCCTCCTGCTAGTGACATTTTTTCAAGTTTTATTGTTAATGTTTTCTTTAAACATTCGGCGCCCCCGGTTTTTATTTTCGTTGCGGAAACTAGATTTTTTTAACGCGTGAGCAGTTTATATACAGCATCTAGAGTTATTTAACGTATAAGTTATTAGATATAAATGTAACGGTGTGTCATCTCCATAAAGCGCCGTATAAATGAAACGATTTTAAGGCGGATGTACATTTAGACAGGAAAAAAATAAGCATTATTGAGGGATTTTTTCAGCTAAGAAATAATTATTCTACAATTATCAAACTTTAGGTATACTTTAATAGTGTATTTAGGCATACGAAACGATTTTTTTAAATTAATTCTCCATGAAAATGGCGGAGCTGTGGCAGAGTGTTACAGCAAGGTCGCCGCGGGAGTTGCGAATCGGCGTGCAGTCAGCTTCCCGTAGACTTTGATTTGCAAAAAAGTTCAAACATTTTTTCAGTTTGAACATGTATAGTTTCTATGTGACGGTAATTAAAATGAATAAAAATGGAAATTTAAAAAAATGGCACGCATTTACAAAAAAATCAACATTTCACGTAACATTTCTGTAAAATGTGGATTAAAAAAGTCATTTTTTTCCAATTTTTCAAAAACAATTCTCGTCGAGTAGAAGGTACCAATATTATCAATATTTCAAGCAAGTTTCAACTCAATCGGCTTAATAGTTTTTGAGTAATCCTGCACACCAATTTCGATAATGCAGTTTTGAGAAAAACGCGTTTGAAGTTGACGCCCGCTCCGAATCCGAGCGGTGAGGTACAGCGTTGACGGGCTGTAACGTTTGAAGTTTTTCGAATTTCGCTTTGAAACTTTGGGAAAATATTCTACATATATAGTTCTATCGTTTCAAGAAAAAAAAAGAAATCGATTTTTTGATTGTTGTAAATATCCCGCCTTAAAGGATCATCAGTCTAATTTTTTATAAAATCGATTTTTTTTGCATTATGTGATAGTATAGACGGTTATAAACATGCTGTCTATATACTTACATAAACTTAAGTAGACAATTTATATGAAAATTCCGCACTCGAAACTTTGAACGCGTTTTTCTCAAAATGTCGTTTTTCAAAACGGTGTACACTCTCAAGAGTTTTCAAGCTATCCGTCTCAAATTTCTATATAACACTCTTCACGCAATTCTTTATCTTGCTATGGAAGCTTTTTTTAATTTACTTTGAAATGTTTATACATTTTTTAACGAAAAGCTGTCGAAAAAAAGGCTATTCGATACTATTAAGGCTATTTGATTTTAAAAAACCCTCCATAGCAAGATTGCGTTAAAAAAAATGTATAAATATTCATTTTCTGTTCTTCATGAGTGCTTTGATTTGACATTAAAAAATCAGACTGATTAGCGTATTTCAACCATCGGAAAAAAATCTTGAACATCAGCTATTTTTCGACCAGTTACACTGTGATTATCCCTTAAGAGTAATTTTAGTTAAAAGTTCGGTAACTTGGCTTGAACGTTTATCAGTGTGCAAGTGTTTTTACTTGATCATAGACGAAAATCAGTTAATTGTTGAATATTCGGTTCCGCAAAAGAAATACCTTAAGGGAGGGAAAGTGATCGCTTAATCGTTTTTTCGAGGTTTGTATTCTCCGTGACCTTTATTTCCCCCACTTAAATCCCATCGCCCCCATCAAGTTTTCGTTTCAATAATTATCATCGAGCTCGGACCGCACGACACAAGACCATACAATTCGCGCAGTTTTAGGATACTTTATTCTACTTTATGTAATAGGTAGTACTTCGACCTCGTTATTTATCAGAGAACCTACTGTTATTTAGACGCGTAAAAAAAGAGACGAATTTGAATACCAACAAATGTATTTTTTTTTAAGTATTTGGAATTCGATGAGGTTGAAGTTTGCATGGTTGGAGTGCAACGAAAATTAATATTTCTGAGTTCCTTCAATTTCTTTTGGCATATTTTGCCTACAAAAATCCTTCAACCATTTTTTAAAGATATTTATTTAGCTATATCTAATATAAATCGATACAAAAAATCTTCTATAATAATTTTAAAAAACATAAAGAAGATCTTTCGTTGCGTTCCAACGATGCAAACTTCAACACCACAGAATTCGAGATGTTAAACTGACTTTATATCGTATAATTGCTCCAAGCCATTGGGTTTCGATCAATACCCTTCGATCGTTTTTTTTTACCAACCGTGACGAGTAAACTTTGAGGAAGTCTCGATAGTTTTTTTTCAACAAGTTTTCCAGTATTATTCTCAAAATTTGTCTCAATACTTTTATTCCACAAGAAAAAGGATGGTTCTGCCCTATTTCCAATAGGTATTCAATACGATCGGTCATCTAGCGACAGTTTATCGTTATCTCTCCATCTTTCGATATCTCGCGCAGTGACCAGACTCGCTACCCCGATGGCTAATGGTCAGTTATCTTTACGTTTCCCTGCCATATGGCGAATAATAGTATGTAGAATAGCGAATCCAACGGTGGAATAACCATTGTTCAGATGAATATCAATGCTTTTTGTTGATCATTATTTGAGTAGTTTTTAGTGAAAATCTTTTCACATCTTTTGCGTTAAGGCGGGATGTACATTTACAACGATAAAAAAATCGATTTCAATGCGTTTTTCTCAAAACTGCAGTATCGAAATTGGCATGCAGGATTACTAAAAAACTATTAAGGGGCTATACCAGTGTGACACTTTCAAAAAATCGATTTTTTTTAGCCTTTTTCGACAGTTTGTACTTTCAAGAATATCATTATCATTTATATCATTCATATCAATATCATTTTATCTTGCAAAAATCGGTAGTTTAATCTTTAAACGCGTTTTCCTCTAAATGAGATTTTTCAAATTTTCTGACATTGTGACTCAAAGAGCAATTATCCGATTGACTTGAAATTTGAACTGAGTACTCTTGAATATATTTACTCTACAATGACGTAGGATATTGTTGATTGGATGAAAATTGACGATTTGGCATTGAAAAAACGACCATTTTATAGGCAAAAAAACAGACGTTTTTTCATAACTACGCCATTTTGTTAGATTTTGATATTTTTCGAAAATCCTACGTCATTGTACAGGAAATACGTTCCAGTTTAACGACATTTTTTGCTTTTTCAGTTTCAACTTTTTTTTTTGGCGCCTCCGAATCTAGCACATGAGTCGCTTGGATCTCAATATTTTTCTATGAAAAAATTATGGAATATAAGTCAAATATAGCCAAATATATTCTTAATTTTCCGAAACATTTAATTGAGTACTTTTCTTCCAAAAAATTCCCAAAAATCACCCAAATTTTCAGCGTTCAGACTGGTGTAGCCTTAAGCCGATTGAGTTGAAACTTGGTAGGAATATTGATAATATTGGGTACCTTCTACTTGACGAGAATTGTTTTTGAAAAATTGAAAAAGAAACTACTTTTTTAATCCACATTTTACAGAAATGTTGCGTGAAATGTTCATTTTTCGTAAATGTGCGCCATTTTCTTAAATTTGCATTTTCTTAATTTTAATTACCGTCACATAGAAACTATACATGTTCTAACTGAAAAAATATTTGTTTGGGCAACTCCCGCGGCGGGCTTGCTGTAACAACCTGCCACAGCTCCGTCATTTTGATGATGAATTAATTTAAAAAAATTGTTGTGTGTACTTAAATATACTATAAAAGTATACCTAAAGTTTGATAATTGTAGAATAATTATTTCTTAGTTTAAGAAATCCCTCAATATTGCTTATTTTTTTCCTGTCTAAGTGTATATCCCGCATTGAGTGTGAAGCAGCTCTGGTTTTTATTCTTTGGCAGTGAATGATAATACTTTTTGGGAGCAATAATCCGTAATAATTTGACTGAGAAAGCATCATTTAGTTAGTTAGAAAGCATCATTTAGTAGTTCTGCTTCATGATGGCTGTCAATATTGCGTAGAAAAAATAACCGAAGTACCTGAGGTATTCGTTATAATATTCTGAGGAATGAAAGACCAATGCGTGCTTTTTTAATCGAGAACAGGTTAATAGTTAACAAGTTAACCCCTTAATAGTTTTTTTTAATGGTCGTTTGAATATACGGATTCGGGAACTCAATCAGGGTTGTTACGCGTTATTGATTCGGAAATTCCCTGACTTTTCCAGGTTTTCCATACAGGTTTTGCAAAAAATTCCCGGGTTTGCAAATTACCCGGATTAGGGTCGAATAAAGAACACTTTGTTTTCATCAAATACATAGTTTTTAAAATTAAAGACCACAAGTTAAGTCCCGTTTCAACCATAGTAGTATTTGTAAACGTTACAAACAATACGGGAAAAATTATATACCTAGAAATAGCAATGAATCATTTTTGTGGAAAAAAAAACATAACATTTTTAACCGACCTGAAAAAAACAAAGGAAATTCTCAATTCGATCCTTCTATTGAAAAATTATGTTGAACTGGATAACATGATTTTGTTTAAGATCAAATATATGGGAATGTTAAAAATTGACATAAAATTTAAAAAATAATTTAATCATTGTAAAGTTTTAAAAATACATCAAAAGCAAATACAGAACCAGTTCTTTATTATAAACCGATCTTTTTATGCCGGTGACAATAAATAAAAAATAAATATAAATACGTATCTATAATAATAACGATGTGGTTGTGTATCGACAGATCGAATGCAAAAATGTAGCTTTACAGTTATCAGTTTCTTAAATTTTCAATGTTTGGCACTGAAATAACTTTTTTCTGTATATAATGAAGAATAAAGTAAATATTAAAAATATACGAAAATATTCATTTTTATACTGTTCAGTTTTTTCGTCAAGTCGGTTTCATTTTTCGTAATTCTTGCAAAAAGTAAATTCTGAGAAAATTCCAGAGAATTTCCAAAATTCCCTGACTTTGCCCCGATTATTCCTGGAGGAAAGAAATTCCCTGGGTTTTCCATGTGTGTAACAACCCTGACTCAATTTTATACACAAAGTGTAATTAGAGAAGTACGTGAGAGGTTGTTAGCAGATTCAAGTCTTTGTTTATTTTTCTTACTCTGAAAATCACAAATGAGGATTGTAGCTATGGAACGTTGCGAAAGATATCGTCGCAATGGTTGGATGATGGCAAGGACGATCACATAGTGATTATTTCTTGTAAAATTAGCCTTCAGTCCGATTTAAATGAAAGTCGAACCATTCGAAGTGAACGAATAGTAAGCATATCAACCAGTCAAAAAATGGAACCCTGCCTATGAGATGTACTTGGCAAAACTTTCATCAATATTTCATCAGCCACATTTCAATAGCGTGGAAAAGTAATGCTAGGACTTTACATTCGGTTGAAATCGCATTGATTGATTATTCAATAACAATTCATTATTCATCTTCATTATTAGGCAGAGAATATTATTCATAAGACTGTAGGGCTGTCTTTTCTCTCTCAATTTTCCCAGGCTCCAAGCTTTTGTTTTTTTCTCATTTTTTCTTCGATTTAATTAGTTTTTCGGAATTTTAGAATTGCCCTCGAGCTGTAAAACGTTTTAATACAATTTGTTCTCATCAATGTTTCGAAAGTCCGTAAACGTCAGTTTCCAATCGCCAAAAATCAATCCCAAATTAAAATGTTTCACGAATCGAAAACTGAATGCGCTGGCAAGTTGTACTCTCCGACAAAGTCTGACGCTGTGCAAAAGTTTCGAGAATGAATATTCGAAGAGACGAACACGTGATATAGAGATAGTCTTCGAAAGATAATAGTAGAAATGTTCACCCCCTTTCTCAACTGAAGCTTACCTTCTTGGTGATAGGTTTGCGCTGATATTGGAAAAAGTGCTTTGATAGCCGACGCAAATCCTTCCAGACATTCGCTCATCCCCAGGCCTAATATGATACATTCTTAACTATGACTTTCATCGTTTTTTTTTTAACTGAAACTTTTCTAATTACCGCTAGTGTTATTTTTCGTTCGTTTTGTGAATTCATTATCGTTTTTTCGCAGCGCGCAAAGCAAGCGACACCCCGCCAGACGCGCATTTACGAGTCTCCAGTTTCAATAAAATCGAGAGAAGAAATCAAGGTATACAAACACGTATGAAGACAGTTTATATTTGTTTTTATACGTGTTGCTTTTCCAACGTTACTTCATTATACAATGAAAAGTTTATGAAATGTAAAGTGTCCCTAATTTTCATCATAACCATTCAATAATGGACGGAAAAACGTTAGAAATGAATAATCTAAAGGTCAAGATTTAAAAAATTATTTCTTGTCGACGGCATGCAAATGATGAAAATATTTTTTTTACAGACGCAACAACGGAATCATCTTTTTCGTTTAAAACACACAAGAAATTGTTTTGATTTTTTAAATTATTGGTTCTTTTTATTCTAGAATTCTGAGCTTCAGAAGATCCGCGCGTTTCACCGACGTATGTTGAAGCATACTTATTTTTTTTCGTCATAAATACGTCCAAAGAAAGCACAACTTTGAAGGAATGTGGAGCCTATCAACGTCGGGAAAAAATGACTATCCTCTGACATTCGCCAGTGAAACGCTGGAGGCTCCTTGACAAAGACAAGTGCAGAAAAATATTCTATAGGTAATTCGGAACGAAGTGTGTGCATTGCTGTGAACGGATGATTTTTTAAGAGGCTATACCAGTGTGACACTTTGAAAAAATTGATTTTTTTGCCTTTTTCGACAGTTTATACTTTCAAGAATATCATTATCATTTATATCATTTATATCGATATCATTTTATCTTGCAAAAATCGATAGTTAAATCTTTAAACGCGTTTTTCTCGAAATGACATTTTTCAAATTTGCTGACATTGTAACTCAAAGAGCAATTATCCGATTGACTTGAAATTTGAACTGAGTACTCGTGAATATATTTACTCTACAACGACGTAGGATATTTTTGATTGGATGGAAATTAACGATTTGGCATTGAAAAAACGACCATTTTATAGGCAAGAAAACAAATTTTTTTCATAACTACGCCATTTTGTTAGATATTGATATTTTTCGAAAATCCTACGTCATTGTACAGGAAATACCTTCCAGTTTAAAATTTTTTTCTTTTTCGGTTTCAGCTGCTCAATCGGCCGGAATCATGTCAGCAGTGGAAGAACTTTTTTTTGGCGCCTCCGAAGGCAGCGCATAAGTCGCTTGGATCTCAATATTTTTCTATGAAAAAATTATGTAATATAGGTCAAATATATCCAAATATATTCTTAATTTTCCAAGACATTTAGTTGAGTACTATTCTTCCAAAAAAATCCCGAAAATCACCCAAATTTTCAGCGTTCACACTGGTATAGCCTCTTAAAAGAAATTTCATATATCGAGCTTTACTTATATTGACTTTTCCACCATAATAGAATGCAGTTCTCCCTTCAGCCCTTATTATACCGTCTACTGTATATACACACGCAAATGTACGATTCATTGATTGACAATTCCTTCGAATACTAAGGGACTACATCTACCTCGAGGCCCGAAAAATATGGCCAAGTTCCGAAGTTTTTCTCTGGACAACGGTTGGTGAAAAAGAAACGCATTTTTTTTCACACAATTTTTCAAAACAATATCGAGAATCTTTTTAAAAAATCACCCAAAAATACAGAAATGCATGATCTGAAAAACGTCTGGGGTCAGATTGACCCCACATGCAGTCGGAGGTGTGCAGTCGAACGGTTAAAGGTCGTCGACGATTTCACTTTTTTCAAATCGATCTTCATTTTTTCAGTTACGTAAAAATGACGACTTTTTTCATAGATTTTCTATGCATGAAATACAATCCGACGCCGCGTTGTTAAAAAAAAATGATTTCAAAAATCAACCATCGTTAACGACTCCTATTTATTGTAAACTTGAATAACCCGTTTGGTTTTTAGATTTCAGATGGACCGTTTAAGGCGCCATATACATTTACAACGATCAAAAAATCCATGTCCAAAGTTTCAAAGCGAAATTCGAAAAACTTCAAACACGTTTTTCTCAAAACTGCATTATCGAAATTGGCGTGCAGGATTACTCAAAAACCGATTTGGCCGATCGAGTTGAAACTTGGTAGAAATATTGATAATATTGGTACCTTCTACTTGACGAGAATTGTTTTTGAACAATTAGAAAAAAAACTACTTTTTTAATCCACATTTTACAGAAATGTTGCGTGAAATGTTGATTTTTTGTTGTAAATGCGTGCCCTGTCCTTGAATTTGCATTTTCTTCATTTAAATTACCGTCACATGGAAACTGTACATGTTCTAACTGAAAAAATGTTTGAACTTTTTTGCAAATCAAAGTCTACGGGAAGCTAGACTGCACGCCGATTCGCAACTCCCGCGGCGACCTTGCTGTAGCACTGCCACACATCCGCCATTTTGATGATGAAATAATTTTAAAAAATTGTTTTGTGTAATTAAATATACTATTAAAGTATATCTAAAGTTTGATAATTGTAGAATAATTATTTCTTAGTTTAAAAAATCCCTCAATATTCCTTATTTTCCCCTGTCTAAATGTATATTCCGCCTTAATCCGGAGTGGCGACTGCCAAACGTCGCGATAAAAATTTCATCATCCGTCGGCGGCCATGTTCTTCTGTATTTTTGGTGATTTTTTAAAACGCTCTCAATATATCGTCGTCGATATTGCAAAACGTTCCATATCTTTGTGACCATAATGTTTAACATTTTGATTCCGAACGCATCCGTAAAACATTCCATGTCAATAACCGACCCGAAAGCTTCATTCAGCTGATGCAATACGTCACGTGACCCCAAGCCGCAACTCTCCGATATTGCGATAAGTTTTCTGGCTGTCTTATAAAGTCGTCCAAAAATCACAGAGAACGAATTGCAATATCAACGACGATACGTACCTTGGTGTTGAAAAAATGCGTTTCTTTTTCGGCAAGTGTTTCACAGAATAAGATCGAAATTTGGCAAATTTTTTCGGTCCTCTAGGTAGATGTAGCCCCTTAAGTTATTATTTAAATCGCGTAAATTTTTTCAAACAGTTCGCCCAATTGTTCGTAACGGCTGTTTTTTTCCGTAAGGGTTATCGCAAGACTACCACAAGCTCCGGATCTCAAGAGACGAGAAGTTGGATTGAACGAAAAATGAATAAAAAGTGGTAGACCAACCTCGTCCTCTGGACGTAGAAGGATGACTAGTGTTCGACGAGCTCGTCGATGATGCGAAATTCGTGTGCGAGGTCGATGCTTTTCTACTGTTGTAAGGGCTCGACGAAGATACGTCGAAAATGCTCGTGGTCCCTTGTGACGACCTTTGAGAATTTTGCGGTGTTCTCGATCGCGTACGCGACGCGACGCAGTCCAAAGGTGCTGAATTATTATCCTGCACGCTTGATCTAACCGAGCCACGTATCCTCGTGCTTCCAACGCCCGAACTATTGCTTGGCTGTTGTACTTTTTGCTGTCTCCAATCCGGCTCTGAAAATAGACCCGTGCATTTTTACATCGAAATACGCGGGCGAACTTCGTCACGATCCAATCGTCTAAAATCTTCACGGAGCGAACAAAATTGCAGGCTCAAGGGGCTGTACCAGTGTGACACTTTCGAAAAATCGATTTTTTTGTTGCCTTTTTCGACAGTTTATACTTTCAAGAATATCATTATCATTTATATCATTTTATCTTGCAAAAATCGATAGTTAAATCTTTAACTTAAATCTTTAACTTAAATCTTTAACTTAAATATTTAACTTAAATCTTTAAGTTAAATCTTTACTCTTGAATATATTTACTCTACAATGACGTAGGATATTTTTGACTGGATGAAAATTGACGATTTGGCATTGAAAAAACGACCATTTTATAGGCAAGAAAACACACTTTTTTTTCATAACTACGCCATTTTGTTAAATTTTGATGTTTTTCGAAAATCCTACGTCATTGTACAGGAAATACCTTCCAGTTTAACGACATTTTTTCCTTTTTCGGTTTCAGATACTCAATCGGCCGGAATCATATCAGCAGTGGAGGAACTTGAGTACTTTTCTTCCAAAAAAATCCCGAAAATCACCCAAATTTTCAGCGTTCACACTGGTATAGGCCCTTAAGATACTTTCCAATAGAAACATTTGCAAAAATTGATTTTTCACAAATGTTTTTATTTCACGTGTCGAGAACGTTGAGTCAAAATTTCAGGTCGAAATTTCGAATTAGTGCGATTTCATCGCCACGTAGCCCTAAGGGCAGATTATCAACGCGAAATGGCGAGAATCAATTTTTGACGCTTTTGTCTCGAAACGATTTTTTTTCAATAGAATTTGCACGTTGACTGCTGCATTTGTTAACCGCCTGTGAGAAACATTTCTCGTTACTCGTCCTAATCGTAAATGACGTTGGAGTTTGCATTGTTGGAACGCAACGATAGTTAATTTTTTTTCAAGTACTCATTTTTTTTGGCCCATTTGGGCTGTGAAAATCGCTCGAACGTGTCTACGTATTTTTATTAGAGATATGCGACCTCAATTTGCAAAAGAAAGACTTTGGATAATGATAAAAACAAGGAAATTGAAAATACGGAGAAAAAATATCGTTGCATTCCAACAATGCTAATTTCAACGCCATAATCGTACTCGCTATCACTTGTACTACATTTATCAATTTATGGCCACCTGTTTTTTTTTATAACATGGTTGTTACGCATTATTCACTCAGAAATTCCCTGACTTTTCCAGGTTTTCCACACAGGTTTTGCAAATATTCCATGGAGACGCGGATCGCAAAAGAAACATATTTTTTTAAAGATTAAATATACCAAAATGTTAAATATTAACATAATTTTTTTTTCAACTGAAATTCGAAGAATAATTCGAACACTGCAAAGTAAAAAAAAATACATTGAAAGCAAATACAAAATCTGTTCTTTATTATGAACAAAGATTTTTATGTGGGTGCCAATAAACAAAAAATAAATATAAACATTTATCTACAATAATAATTGTGTGGTTGTGTATCGACAAGTGGATGCAAATGTATAGAGCTTGAGAACAAATTAGTTTTCACTTTTCAAAATTTTAAATATTAGGCCACTGACATAACTTTAAGAACATATTTTTATTAATATTTATTTTTATACTTTTACTCATGCTAACTTTATACTTTGACTAATACTTTTTACATATTTTGTGGTAATAATTGTGGGGTTGGTTATCGACGAATTGAATGCAAATGTATAGAGCTTGAGAACAAGTTAGTTTTTAGTTTTTAAAATTTTCAATGTTTGGCCACTGACGTAACTTTAAAAAATCTTTTTATACTTTTACTTATACTAATTTTCATACTTTACTTATACTGATACTTTTTATATATTTTCAATATTTTATTTTATACTTTACAGTTTTTTTTTTTCGAGGCATTTTCATTTTTCGTAATTCTCGCAAAAAGTAAATTCCGGAAAAATGCCAGAGAATTTTCAAAATTCCCTGGCTTCTCCCTGATTATTTCAGGAGGAAAGAAATTCCCTGAGTTTACCCTGTTTTCCACATGTATAAAAAAACATATACACCCTAAAATGCCATTTTTGGAGACTTTATGTTCAAAATCGCGAAAAAAAACACTCGATAACGACTCTCGTGTATTTGAATAATCTTCTTCGAATCCTGGACAGGATTTCTGATTGTGCAGCGCTATAAACCCCACTCGAAATTAGCTTAATAATTTTACAAAATCATATC